>JARQOD010000003.1:256103859-256211466 GCA_033576555.1 Oophaga sylvatica | reverse complement strand
GTTATGCATGCATGTAGGCAAAAAACCACAGTTCCAGGTACTACTCACTGGACCTGATCACTGCGATGAGCTGGCGATACTGGAACAGAGCCTTAGCGCGACGACCTCAGCCCAGATAATCGCTATCAGAGAAGGTCACGCCGCATCTGAAAACATCAACACACTTCTGCCATGGGAGGGAGCTGTGTCTCTCTTCCTTCCTTCGCTGAAAAGGATTTTACAGGTAAGTTCTTACCAAAATCCGTCTTTCAGCAGCAGATGGAAGGAAGAGAGCCACAGTCATTACTAGTGGGACGTCCCAAAGCAGTCCAAAAATTAAGGGTGGGAAAAAACCAGAAAAGGCAGAATCCCAACAACCTAGATAAAATGCGCAATAGGCGCCAAACACAAGTTAACTAGAGCTTTAAGCTACGGCCGCCTGCAGGACCCTACGTCCTAAGGCCGCAGCAGCGGAAACACTGACGTCCACCTTATAAAACTTTATAAACGTGTGGACGGAACGCCAGGACAACCGCTCGGCAGAGCTGAGCTGCCGAGGCCCCTTGATGAAAGACCCACGAAGAAGCCACAGCCCTCGTGGAGTGAGCTCGAATGTTAATCGGGCAATGTTCGCTTTTAAGTCGGTAAGCCTCTAAAAAGGCCGACCGAAACCAACGAGCTATAGAGTCCTTGGAAGCTCGTTGACCACGCTGACGACCCTGCTGGAATCACAGAGAGTTCCGACTTCCGAAAATTTTGAGTAATAAACAAATAGAACTTCAAAGCCCGCACCAAATCCAATTTGTGCAAGGCCCGTTCCTTTGCATTCCTCGGCTCCGGACAGAGAGAGGGCACCTTAGGTAGGAAGTCGCCCCGTGTGCGAAGTACTACGCGATCCGGTGAAACTCCAGAAAGGAGGCAAGCAAGAAAGAGCCGCCAACTCAGAAAAACCTTTCTCAAAAAGGTAACCGCCACTAGAAAAGCAACCTTCCAAGATAGCAAAGAAAAGCTAGCAGAGTCCATAGGCTCAAAAGGCCCATGTTGAAGAGCATCCAATACAAGATTGAGCCGCCAAGGCGACACAGGTGCCTCCGCGGCGGAAACTGACGGGTTACTCCGCGAAAAAAAAAGGAACGTACGTCCCTACGCGAGGCGATAGCCTTCCGAAAAGCAAAAGCAGGCAGAACCTGACCCTTCAGAGTGCTAACTGCCAAACCCTTGCCCAGCCCGTACTGCAAAAGGCCAACAAATTGGGAATGGAAAGAATCCTCGGGTTCCTTGAAGAACCCGAACACCACAAAAAGAAGGCTTCCCAAGACTTTGGACAAAACCTAGTAGTAGCCGAACCTCTGGCAGCCCGCAAAGTGGCAATGACTTTGGCTGAAAAACCTTGACGGTCAATATTTCGGTCTCAAGAGCCACGCCGTCAAACGCAGAGACCTCAGGTCCGGATGACGAACGGCCCTTGGTTAAAAGGTCCGGGCGAAGAGGAAATGGAAAAGGAGGCGCTGTCAGAAGCGACACCAATGTGGAGAACCACGTCCTCCTTGGCCAATCTGGGGCTATCAACATAGCCGGGATTCTCTCCAGTCTGATCCGACGCAACCCCAGAGGAAGGGTATCGGCGGGAACACATAGATTAGCTCGAACTGGTCCAACGGAACCACCAGAGCATCCACCGTCACAGCCTTCGGGTCCTTGTACCTGGACATTAAAGTCGGTAATTTGGCATTGAACCTGGATGCCATCAAATCCACTTGGGGAGTTCCCCAACGGAGCACAGCAGTGCAAAAATCTCCGGATGAAGACTCCATTCTCCGGATCCATCTTCTCGCGACTGAGAAAGTCTGCCGTGATTCTGAACTCCTGAAATGTGGATCGCAGAGAAGGCTGGCACTCTGGTCTCGGCCCATACCAGGATCCAGAAACCTCCACCATGACCTGGAACTCCTTGTCCCGCCTAGATGGTCGATATACACACCGCCGCCGCATTGTCTGTCTGCACTCGGACTGATAGACCGCTTAAAGGGACCGTCCAGTGCTGGAGGCAAAGGAAAATTGCCCTCAATTCCAGGATGTTAATCGACAGGAGACTCCTCCGACGACAATACTCCCTGATCCAGAGATCGTCCAGACACCTCCCCAGCCCGTCAGGCTGGCATCGGTGGTTATGACCGACCACCTCGGAGGGAGGAAAGACTTCCTCAGGGATAACGCTTCCGGACGTAACCACCATCCTAGAGACTCTCGCACCCTGTGGGAGATGATGAGACTGCAATCCAGCGAAGTCTGCGATCGATCCCAACGGCTCAGAATGAGTCTTTGGAGGGCCCTGGATGAAACTGCGTAAACGGAAGTGGCTCCATGGGCCACCATCAAACCCAGAAGGCGCATACACCCTCGAAGAGACATCGCTGTCGAAGGCTTCATAACCTGTACATGTCGAAGGAGACATGCTTGCTTGTCTGGAGGCAGAGACACCACTGCTCGTACCGTGTCGAAATGCATCCCCAAAGAACAGGATTAACTGCGACGATTCCAGAGACGACTTCTCCCAACTGACCAGCCACCCGAAGTCCTCCAGGAGCTGAAGGATAGATGGCAAGCAGTCACTGCCTCCTCCTTTGAGGACGCCACAATCAAAAGGTCGTCCAGGTAGGGAAGAATCAAAACCCCCTGTCTTCGAAGAAAAGCCATGAGAGGCGCCAGAAATTTTTGTAAAAACTCTGGGCGCTGAGGCCAACCCGAATGGCAAAGCCACAAACTGGTAATGGTCCTAACCTATGGCAAAACGAAGGAAGCGTTGGTGGGCCCTTCCGATTGGGAAGTGCAAATAAGCGTCGCGAATGTCGATTGACACCAAAATACGGATTTTTGTGTTACTCACCGTAAAATCCTTTTCTCCGAGATGCTCATTGGGGGGCACAGGACTGTGGTGTATGCTACTGCCACTAGGAGGCTGACACTAAGTAAACATAAAAAAAGGTTAGCTCCTCCTCCGCCGTATACACCTCAGCACTGGCCGCAGGCAAACCCAGTTTAGTGCAAAAAGCAGTAGGAGGCTAAAACAAAAATCAGTGTTAATACAGGTACAATATATCCAGAAGTAAATCTACTGATATAGACCCAAGCAAACAAAATTAGCTTAGAAAGCAAAGCCATCCGGCTATAAGGGAGGGTGCTGTGTCCCCCAATGAGCGTCTCGGAGAAAAGGATTTTACGGTGAGTAACACAAAAATCCGTATTTCTCCTTCGTCTCATTGGGGGACACAGGACTGTGGACGTCCCAAAGCAGTCCACTTGGGTGGGAAACTGACTCCACAGTGCAATTATACATAGCATTGCTCATAGGTGCGCTACCGCGCCCTGAAGAATCCTTCTACCCAGGCTAGCATCCGCTGACGCCTGAGTATGGACATTATAATGTTTTGAAAAAGTATGCAAACTGGACCAGGTTGCCGCCTTACAAACCTGTTCTGCTGAAGCCTGATGCCGAAGAGCCCAGGAAGCACCCACTGCTCTGGTGGAGTGAGCCCTGATTCCTGGGAACCACCGCGCCTCTGATGCGGTAGGCCTCTTGAATGGTTACCCGTATCCATCTAGCTAAAGTTGACCTAGACGCAGCGAGTCCCTTCCTGCGACCCTCAGGGAGGATAAACAGCGTGTCCGTCTGCCTAAAGGATGCCGTCCGAGATACATATCTCCTGAGTGCTCTCACCAGATCCAGCGTATGGAGAGCTTTTTCTACCCGGTGCGTCGGAGCTGGGCAAAATGAGGGCAAAACAATGTCCTCATTGATGTGAAATGAGGACACGACTTTAGGCAAAAAAGGAGGTGCTGGCCTAAGCACTACCTTATCACTGTGGAAAAGTAAGTACGGAGCTCGGCAGGGTAGTGCTGCCAGCTCCGAAACCCGCCTTATGGATGTTATGGCCACTAAAAATACCACCTTCCAGGAAAGGTATGTCAGGAAACCTCCTGAAGAGGCTCAAAAGGAGATTCTTGCAGAACTCCCAGAACAAGATTGAGATCCCAAACATCTAAGGGAGCCTTGTAGGGGGGCACTATATGGACAACCCCCTGAATAAAGGTCTTGACCTGTAAATTAGATGCGATCCTTCGCTGAAAAAGAACCGACAAGTGGGTTTGCCTGCGGCCAGTGCTGAGGTGTATACGGCGGAGAAGGAGCTAACCTTTTTTTATGTTTACTTAGTGTCAGCCTCCTAGTGGCAGTAGCATACACCCACAGTCCTGTGTCCCCCAATGAGACGAAGGAGAAAAAGCGTTCTGCGACAGGGCCGCCAAAACGGAGCGAAGCGACTCCATGCGGAATTTCCTGGCGTGGACATGCCGATTCAATCTTTTGAGATCCAGAATGGGCCGAAATTTGTCCTCTTTTTTGGGACCACAAAGAGGTTAGAATAAAACCCTCTTCCCCGGCCCTCCGGCGGAACCGGCACCACCACACCTTTCTGCAGAAGGGAATCTACCTCCCGCAGCAGAGCGGCAAAAAAGCTCGGCTCTGACGGAACGCGAGGTTGACAAAAAACTGTCTGGGGGTCGAGAAAGGGGCTCTATGAAGTAGCCTGCCAACACAACCCGTGTCACCCAGGCGTCTGACATGCGGGAAGCCCAAGTCGGTTTGAATTGGAGTAAACGACCCCCCACTCGAGAGCGCTCGAGCGAGACCCAGGCGTCAGTCCGCCTTAGCGGGCTTTCTACCAGCTTCCCGCTTGTCTTAACGGAAGTTCTGTTTCCAGGATATGCGGAATTTCTAAGAATTCCCCCTTTTTTTTTTTTTTTTTTTAAAAAGAGAGGGACGACCCGAACCCCAGAGGGCTGACTGAATCATCCCCTGGAACGAAAGGACCGCCGACAACTACCGGCACTAGTCCTGCCAGACGCAGAAGTCACAGCTCTGTGCTGCGGTAAAGCTGTTTCTTTTGCCTTTACCTTGGCAATCAGCTTCGTGAGGTCAGGTCCAAATAGCTGACCACCTTGCAAGCTAAAGATAGCAAACCCTGCTTGGAAACCGCGTCCCCGGTCCACTGTCTAAGCCACAGAGCTCTTCTGACTGTGACTGCCGAGGATTGCGCCCTGGATAGCAGTCATGCAGTATCCTCCAACAACTGGAAAAGGCCATCTACCTCGATAGAGGAGATCCACCTTGCCAGTCCGTAGACGGTCCAACCGTCTCAGGGAAACTTTACAAGCACACATGGATCCTTAATACTGAAACCATGATCCGCGGCCTCGCAGATGGATTTTTCTGCCATCTACGTTTTTGTCCAGCGGGTCCTGCAGACTCGCCTTCCCCTTAACAGGAGGATTTTGCTAAGCTGGGATAAAGGGACATCATCATCAACTCCGTAGAACACGGATACGGTGTCTCAATTTTCTAGACACAGGCGCTCCTTCTCCACTGCCCCATTAAACTCATCCAGTGATGGTAAAGCTTCATTGATTGAAAGATATCCGGGCCGACTTACGGTAACTGTAACGCCTCCAATAAAAACCTCTTTACGGCCCAAAAGAGAGGCAGAGTGTCCCTGCCGATCCTCCTTGTCCGAATCGGACATTTTCGTTACGCGGGAAGGAAGGCACCGGCTTGTGACGCTTCCTGACATGAGAGATCTAGCTGACACTCAATAACAGAAAATCAGACAGGCCATCAATAGAAACTAGCGAGGGCCTCCATTCTGACACCACTGGAACCTCCGACCGCTGCGCTTGACGCCGTCCAGGTCTGCGCGTCATAATACGCGAGACTGATCCTGTAGCGGATCTGGAGACGGTTACACAGTATATGGCAGGTTAAACCTGTCAGTAACTAGAAAGTGTGGTTTCTTAAAGAAAAAACTAACGCTGAAGGGTTAAAGCTCTTAAGGAGAGAGCTACCCCAGCTGTCCCCCATTAAGAGTTAACCGCCTAAGAAGGGGTTAAAGTCGTAGACTCCCCACAACCTTAATAATGAAAAGGGTGTGCGAGCCCCAAGTGCCTCTTATAAGGCAGCAGCTACAGGACAGCTATGCCACACTTAACAAGAAACGTTCACAAGATCGCTACAAAATTGCGCTGTTAGTAAATCGCAATGACTGCCAAAGTCATTAAGGGGATCACTAATCGCTTATGCGTTGTTAATGAAATCGCCCAGATTGGCAGATACTAGCGACATTAAAAATGGTTACACAAACGATCGCATAGTATGCGTCGTCGTTAGCAGGAACGTATAGTGGCAGTATTACTGTCGCAGACTCCCCTCAACCTCTTTATTGAAAAGGTGTGCGAGCTTCCTTACGAGATAACAGCTGCAGGCAGCACAGTCTGCCACCCATTTGTGCCTCAGAAAGGCGCCCGCGCTGTGGGGGTGAAGGGGTTAAGCTTCTGCCCTAGACGGGAAGAAGCGACTCACCCAGCTGGTCGCGGTGCAGCGCTGCCGAGAGGGAGGAGAGCGATGTCCGAGGGAGCTTTCAGCCTGTCAGTAATGGCCGCCGCGCTGTGTCTCCGTGTGCTTCATGAGAGAAGCCGGAAAAGGAGACTGCCGTAAAGCGCGCGCTCAGAGCGGCGCAAAATTTAAATAAAAAGGCGAGCAGCTCCTCTCTCCCCCGTTCCTATGTCCTGCAGGCGTCCACCTGCGGACAAAAAACACACAGTCACCGCATGTATACTGTAACAGCGACTGCCGCAGCAGTCGCTGAAAACACTCAAACACATATTAAAATGTGGAGTACTCACCAGCCGAAAGCGCCACAGGGACCCCCAGGGGTTTCTGGCGCATGCCCATGCTTCCCCCCCAGGGCAGGAACGCAGTGACCCCTGCAGCGCGGTTTGCGTCCCCGCCAGGGAAGCCATCCTCATCCCCCCGGGCCGGCAGGGTTCTGCAGGGACCACCATATAGGGTAATACAGATCCGCCAAGGGAGAGTGGGGGTCCAGCAGCGCTGAGACCCCTGAGACCTCTAGACCACATTTGGTGATCCAAGTCTCTTGTCCGATAAAAAATAATAAAATCTTCTGAGGAGCTGCTTCCAGCAGCGACTATCTTCTCTGACCTCAAATTGAAAACTGGAGAGCTGAGTAGGAGGAGCCCGAGCTGGAGGGGCCGGTCAACACTCTTTTTAATCTGAGGTGTCTATCTCATCTGGGCTCCGCCTACCCACTAGTAATGACTGTGGCTCTCTTCCTTCCATCTGCTGCTGAAAAAGGGATCCTGCTTGACCTTTAAATGGGATGACTTGGCCCTGGTGAATTATGAAAGGCACATTTTGTCATTGCAGACGGGCACACACAAACTGGCCAATTTATGTGTGAAGTAGCTCAATTTTATAAGTATTGTCTATTTAGCAGTAATGTATTCAATGTGTGCATGTATCATGGCACGGGTACAGAAAAAAAAATACAAAAGTAAGTGTGTGCTACAATGTATTTTCTCACTTACGTTTACCTAAATAAACTTTCGGTTCTTAAGGGTATGCCACACTAAACAACATCGCTAACGGGATCGCTAAAAAACGTCACTATTTAGCGATCCCGTTAGCGATGTTGTTGTGTGCGGCATGTAGCAACGACGTGGCCCCTGCTGTGATCTCGTCCGTCGTCCTGATCGTTCCGGACCCTATTCTGATCGTCGGCGTCCCGCTGGGTAAGTATATATCGCTGAGTGTGGCACCTTTTTTAGCGATTTAGCGGTACTTTTGTACCGCTAAAGTCGTTAAGGAGATCGCTAACCGCGATAGCGTCCTTAACGACATCGCTAAATGTGGCCGACACTAGCGATATTGTAAACGATCCCGCTAGCGATCTCATTAGTATGCGACGCTAACGAGATCGTTAGAGGGATCGAGTAGTGTGGCAGTACCTTCAGGCTTGTTTTTTTTTTTTGCATCTCCATCATATTTTTTCCTTTGGCATGGCTGCATGAGACTTTGTTTTATGCAGGATATATTGAAATGGTGCTATTTTAGTGTGCATATAAATTGTTTAATTTTTCTTTGTGACACAGATCTAGAAAAAATATACCGTATATACTCATGTATATGCCGACCCCCCCTAATTTTGCCTCAAAAAACTGGGAATACTTATTGACTCGCGTATAAGTCTAGGGTGAAAAATGATTATGCCCCCATATGTTCCACAGATTATGCCCCCATATGCTGCATAGATTATGCCCCCATATGTTCCACAGATTATGCCCCCATATGCTGCACAGATTATGCCCCCATATGCTGCACAGATTATGCCCCTATATGCTGCACAGATTATACCCCCTTATGCTGCACAGATTATGCCCAATATGCTCCACAGATTATGCCCCTATATGCTCCACAGATTACGCCCCCATATGCTGCACAGATTATGCCCCATAGTATAATAGGTCCCTTATGCTGCCGCCGTGCTGCTGCTGCAAAAAAAATGACATACTCACTTCTCGTCGCTGGGGGCCAAGTGCCAGTGTCCTGAGCAGGCGGTGACACCGGCGCGCTATGGGGGACAGGTGCCGGTGTCACCGCTCGCTCAGAGCCCCGGCACCTGAGATTTACCTGTCACCGTACCGGTCCACCGCTGCGCTGCTCCCCCTTCCGGGTCCTCGGCAGTAAATGATCAGGCAGGGGGCGCGGCGCGCACTAACGACGTCATCGCGCCCTCTGCCTGAACATTCACAGCCAGAGGAGTCGGACGAGGGAGCAGGTAAATATCGCTATACTCACCCCTCCGCTGGCGCGTCTCTGCAGCCTCTCCTCTTCTCCAGGCGGTCTCCGCAGCTCTTCAGTCCTACAGCGGTCACGTGGTACCGCTCATTAAAGTCATGAATAGGTGCATATTCATGACTTTAATGAGCGGTACCATGTGACCGCTGCAGGAAGGAGCCGGAGATCGTGGGAGAAGCAGGGGGGCTGCAGAGACGCGCCGGCGGAGGGATGAGTATGATCCGACACCCCGCTCCCCCGTATATGACTCGCGTATAAGCCGAGGGGACTTTCAGCCCTAAAAAATGGCCGAAAATCTCGGCTTATACACGAGTATATACGGTATATATTTTTTTAATTTTCTTTTTACATCAAATAATCTACACACTCACATGTCATGTAAAGTTTAAAAAACACTCTTCGTATACAAAGAGAAAATATGAAAACCACATCAGACAATCTAACGGGCAGCAAAACAAGCAGTGAAGAGTGCAGGAAACAGAACCCCGCCACTCGTAATGCACAGACTGCTGAAGACAGTGACAGCTTTTACACTGGGGAGAGAAGTGGAAACTTACTCATTAGAAGACAAATAGTGACTTACTGAAGACCTGGTCTAAGCTGCTCACGGGACGCGGAGACCAACATAAAAAGTAATGGCAATGGTGCAATGTAACATTTAAAAAAATTCTAAATAATACATTTCACTTTAATCACTCATATTAAAACATGCCTGACCAAATCACCTAAATAAGAAAGAAAAAAGTACTCGCCTCTGAGGCTGAGGACGGGGTGACTGATGCCACGACTGGAAGCTGAAGACCTCTCGAAGACTGTCCAAAACAGATGGGGCTATGTAGGTGAAACCCTAAACGATAAAAATTATCAGTATAAAAACCCCCCAGAAAGAATAGATTTACAGAAGAACCACTGCTCCACTTCCAAGCAAGCCATCACTTACCAAGAAGGCCTGGTTGGCGCTCTCACTGATGATTGCATCAGGACTGTCTACAGGTGTTTGTCTAGTAAAGTGGGAACCGAAGTGACTTGCGTCATCCTCAGAAAGCTGCAAGAGAGCAGGAAGACTATTACTTTTCACGCCCTGCAAAAATTGAAATCCATCCTTGCCTTTTGAGAATAGTATAAAGCTAAACTGAGGATATGTCTAATATTTGCACATAAATCGCCATCTCATACAAAAGAAGACATTATAGGATTAATATAATTACGAAAGCACCCAGAAAGTCTCATACTCATAAGTGACTGATGTGGCCTGCGCAGAATTGACGGACATTCCATCATCGATTAATGGTGTTGTGTGGTCACCATATACTGAGTACCTGTCCACAATATAGGTCATCAATATTAAATTGGTGAAGGCTTGCCACCCACACTGAGCAGATAAATGGAAAATACGGATTTTTGTGTTACTCACCGTAAAATCCTTTTCTCCGAGACGCTCATTGGGGGACACAGGACTGTGGACTGTGGTGTATGCTACTGCCACTAGGAGGCTGACACTAAGTAAACATAAAAAAGGTTAGCTCCTCCTCCGCCGTATACACCTCAGCACTGGCCGCAGGCAAATCCAGTTTAGTGCAAAAAGCAGTAGGAGGCTAAAATAAATCAGAGTTAACACAGATACAGCATATCCAGAAGAAAAAA
Organism: Oophaga sylvatica; assembly: GCA_033576555.1. Lineage (NCBI taxonomy): Eukaryota > Metazoa > Chordata > Amphibia > Anura > Dendrobatidae > Oophaga > Oophaga sylvatica. Next base: position 256,201,136 of record JARQOD010000003.1, on the reverse strand, counting down.
AAACTGCTGATACAGATTAATCAGAGAATAGAGTTAACTCAAAACAAAGCCATCCGGCTATTAGGGAGGGTGCTGTGTCCCCCAATGAGCGTCTCGGAGAAAAGGATTTTACGGTGAGTAACACAAAAATCCGTACTTCTCCTTCGTCTCATTGGGGGACACAGGACTGTGGGACGTCCCAAAGCAGTCCCTTGGGTGGGAAACGACTCCACAGTGTAATTTATAATTAAGCATTGCTTATAGGTGCGCAACCGCACCCTGAAGAATCCTTCTACCCAGACTGGCATCCGCAGAAACCTGGGTATGGATATTATAATGCTTAGAAAAGGTATGCAGACTGGACCAGGTTGCTGCCTTACAAACCTGTTCCACCGAAGCCTGATGCCGAAGGGCCCAGGAGGCACCCACCGCTCTGGTGGAGTGAGCCTTGATTCCTGCGGGAACCACCGCGCCTCTGATGCGGTAAGCTTCCTGAATGGCTAACCGAATCCACCTAGCCAAGGTAGATTTAGAGGCAGCGAGTCCCTTCCTGCGACCTTCAGGGAGGACAAACAGCGTGTCCGTCTGTCGAAAAGACGCCGTCCGAGATACATATCTCCTGAGAGCTCTCACCAGATCCAGCGTATGGAGAGCCTTCTCCACTCGGTGCGTCGGAGCTGGGCAAAAAGAGGGCAAGACAATGTCCTCATTAATATGAAAAGAGGACACGACTTTAGGCAAAAAAGGTGGTGTTGGTCTGAGCACCACCTTATCCTGATGGAAAAGCAAGTACGGAGCTCGACAAGACAGTGCGGCCAGCTCCGAAACCCGCCTTATGGAAGTTATGGCTACCAAAAACACCACCTTCCAGGACAGAAATGACAGAGAAACCTCCTGCAAAGGTTCAAAAGGAGACTCCTGCAGGACTCCCAAGACTAGATTGAGATCCCAAACGTCTAAGGGAGCCTTGTAGGGGGGAACTAAATGTACAACCCCCTGAATAAAGGTCCTAACCTGAAAATTAGACGCAATCTTTCGCTGAAAAAGCACTGATAAGGCTGATATCTGCCGTCTAAGCGTACTTGGCGCTAGACCTGAATCTAGGCCTGCCTGGAGAAATGACAGAATGTTTGGAATTGAAAACCGAAGCGGGAACAACCATGTTCCCTGCACCAAGCAAAAAAGACCTTCCAAGTCCCATGGTAGATGCGAGCCGAGACAGGCTTTCGGGCGCTAGCCATCGTTGCGGCGACCTTTTTAGAGAATCCAGCCCTGGTCAGGATCCAAGATTCAACGGCCAAGCCGTCAAACACAGGACCGCTGAGTTCTGGTGGTAAACTGGGCCTTGAGAGAGAAGGTCCGCGCGCTCTGGCAGTCGCCAGGGTGCGTCGGCGAGCAATTGTACCAGCTCCGCGTACCATGAGCGACGTGGCCAATCTGGAGCGATTAATATCACTGGGACCCCTTCTAACCTGATCTTCCTGATCACCCTTGGGAGCAGAGCTATTGGTGGAAACAAGTATGGAAGATGAAACTGATTCCATGGCAGAACCAGGGCATCCACTGCTATTGCCTGCGGATCCCGGTACCGGGAAACAAAGTTGGGCACCTTGGCATTTATCCTGGAAGCCATCAGGTCCACATCTGGGTTCCCCAGCGTCGGCATATCTGCTGAAAAATCTCGGGATGTAGAGACCACTCCCCTGACGCTATGCCGTGACGGCTGAGAAAATCTGCTGCCCAGTTTTCCTCGCCTGGTATGTGGACTGCTGAAATCACAGAATGATTTACCTCTGCCCAGGTCAGAATCTGTTTTACCTCGTGCATGGCCGCCTTGCTGCGGGTACCTCCCTGATGGTTTATGTATGCCACCGCCGTGGCATTGTCCGATTGTATTCTGACTGGGTGGCCCGCCAGATGCTGGTGAAAATGCCTCAGAGCCAGCCGAACCGCTCGGATCTCTAAAACATTGATCGGAAGGCTCGATTCTTGCTGAGACCAAATTCCCTGAGCTGTGTGGTGACGAAACACTGCTCCACATCCGAGCAGGCTGGCGTCCGTTGTGACTACCAACCAAAAATTTGGAGGAAACAAACGACCCTGTCGAAGAGTGGTGTCCCTCGTCCACCACGTAAGAGTCTGTCTGACCTGCAGGGACAGACGACACCGCAGATTGAGGGAGTAAGGGCTCCCGTCCCACACTGCCAAGAGTGCATGCTGAAGGGGGCGAAGATGAAACTGGGCAAACGGAATAGCCTCGATTGCCGCCACCATCCTTCCTAGGACCCTCATGCAAAACCGGATGGTGTGAGGAATTGGTTGGCGAAGGATCCGTACCTCTTGGCGGAGAACTAAGGCCTTGTCCTGAGGAAGAATTATCAACCCCTGAGCGGTGTCGAAATTCATCCCTAAAAAGGTGATCTTCCGAGATGGCACGGGAGATGACTTCTTCATATTTACCAGCCACCCCAAACGAGCAAGGGTGTCTAACGTAATGTTGACACTTTCCTCGCAGGTCTGAAAAGACGGACCCTTGATGAGGAGGTCGTCTAAGTAAGGCAGGATGACTATCCCCCTGGAGTGCAGAATGGACACAACAGTAGCCATGACTTTTGTGAACACCCTGGGGCTGTGGCTAGGCCGAATGGCAGGGCTGCGAACTGAAGATGAAGTTTGCCGATGGCAAACCGAAGAAACCTTTGATGAGGGGGAAATATGGGGATGTGAAGATAGGCATCCTGGATGTCTATTGATGCTAGAAATTCCCCTTTTTCCATGCTTGCAATGACCGAACGGAGAGATTCCATTCGGAAATGCCGAATTTTGACAAACCGGTTCAATCGCTTTAGATCTAGAATGGGCCTTACGGTACCATCCTTCTTGGGTACAATGAACAGTTGGAATAAAATCCCTGACCTCTTTCGACCTCCGGTACAGGTACGACAACCCCGCTGTGCCGAAGAGACTCGACTGCCCTGAATAAGGCACGAATCCGAGACTCCTCCTTGGGAAGGCGCGAGGGAAAACACGGATTTTGGTAAGAACTTACCTGTAAAATCCTTTTCAGCGAAGGAAGGAAGAGAGACACAGTATTCATTACTGATGGGTAGGCGGAGCCCCAGATCAGGATGTTACCTCAGATCAAAAGAGTGCTGACTGGCTGGCCCCTCCAGCTCGGGCTCCTCCTACTCAGCTCCAGTCGTACCAAAGCTTTTAGGAAAAGAGCCAAGATCACCAGCGGAGCAACATAACCCCTTCTGAAGGAACTTCAGAGAAAAAACACAAGGATACAGGTTATGCATGCAAAGAAAGCCAAAAACCACAGAGTTCCAGGTACTACTCACGGAACCTGACTACTGCGATGAGCTGGCGATGCTGGAACAGAGCCTTAGCGCGCTGACCTCAGCCCAGATAATCGCTATCAGATAAGGGTCGCGCTGCATCTGAAAACATCAACACACTTCTGCCTTGGGAGGGTGCTGTGTCTCTCTTCCTTCCTTCGCTGAAAAGGATTTTACAGGTAAGTTCTTACCAAAATCCGTGTTTCAGCTGCAGATGGAAGGAAGAGAGCCACAGTATTCATTACTGATGGGACGTCCCAAAGCAGTTCAAAAATAAGGGTGGGAAAAACCACAAAAGGCAGAAACCCAACAACCTTAACAAAAAAGCGCAACCAGCGCTAAACACAAGTTCATCTAGAACTTTAAACTACAGCCGCCTGCAGGACCCTACGTCCGAGGGCTGCATCAGCGGAGGCACTGACGTCCACTTTATAAAACTTTGTAAACGTGTGGACAGAGCGCCAAGTTGCCGCCCGGCAGAGCTGCACTGCCGAAGCACCTTGGTGAAAAGCCCACGATGAAGCCACAGCCCTCGTGGAATGGGCTTGAATCTTAATCGGGCAAGATTCACCCTGAAGACGGTAAGCTTCCAATATAGCTGACCGAATCCAACGAGCTATAGAATCCTTGGAAGCTCGTTGACCACGCCGACGACCGACTGGAACCACAAATAGGGAGTCCGTCTTACGAAAACCTTGAGTAATAGATAGATAAAACTTCAAGGCCCGCACTAAATCCAATGTGTGTAAAGCTCGCTCTTTCACATTCTTCGGATCCGGGCAGAATGAAGGCAACACAATATCCTGGTTGACATGAAATTGTGACACCACTTTAGGCAAAAAATCACCCCGAATGCGAAGCACTACACGATCCGGAAAAAACTCCAGAAAAGGAGGCGAACAAGAAAGAGCTGCCAACTCAGAAACTCTCCTCAAGGAAGTGACTGCAACAAGAAAAGCCACCTTCCAAGAAAGTAAAGAAAGGCTAGCAGAAACCATAGGCTCAAAAGGTTTATGCTGAAGAGCCTCCAAAACAAGGTTGAGCCGCCAAGGAGACACGGGAGCCTTCCGCGGCGGGAACTTACGAGATATACCTCGGAAAAAGGAGAGCACGTCTCTATTTGAAGCAATGGTTCTCCGGAACAATAAGGACAGAGCAGAAATCTGACCTTTCAGGGTGCTGACTGCCAAACCCTTGTCTAGCCCATGCTGCAGAAAAGCCAACAGGTTGGGAATGGAAAATTTTCTCGGGTTCCGAGAAGACCCCAAACACCACGAAAAGAAGGTTTCCCAAATTTTGTGGTAAATCCTAATAGTAGCCGGACTTCTTGCAGCACGAAGGGTAGCAATGACCTCGGCTGAGAAACCTCTACGGGTCAAGATTTCGGTCTCAAGAGCCACGCCGTCAAACGCAGGGACATCAAGTCCGGATGACAAACGGGCCACTGAGTCAACAAGTCCGGTTGAAGAGGGAGTGGAAAAGGAGGTGCCGCCAACAGCGACATTATTGTCGAGAACCACACCCTTCTTGGCCAGTCTGGAGCTATCAAAATAGCTGGAATTCTCTCTAGTCTGATCCGACGCAGTACTAGAGGAAGTAAGGATATCGGCGGGAATACATAGATCAGCTCGAACTGATCCCACTGAGCCACTAGAGCATCCACCGCCACAGCCTTCGGGTCCTTGCACCTGGACATGAACGTCGGTAACTTGGCATTGGACCTAGATGCCATCAAATCCACTTGTGGGGTTCCCCAGCGAGAGCACAGGAGTGCAAAAACTTCCGGGTGGAGACTCCATTCCCCGGGATCCATCCTTCTGCGACTGAGAAAGTCCGCTGTAATATTCTGAACCCCTGGAATGTGAATCGCCGAAATGGCTGGTACACTGGCCTCTGCCCAAATCAAAATTCGGGACACCTCTACCATGAGTCTGGAACTCCTTGTCCCACCTTGGTGATTGATATACGCGACAGCCGTCGCATTGTCTGTCTGCACTCGGACTGGCAGACCGCTCAAAGGGACCGTCCAATGTTGGAGGCAAAGGAAAATCGCCCTCAATTCCAGGATGTTGATCGGAAGAACAGACTCTTCCGATGACCATACCCCCTGAATCCAGAGATTGTTCCAAACACCCCCCAGCCCGTCAGGCTGGCATCGGTGGTTATGACTGACCACTTCGGAGGGAGGAAAGACTTCCCCAGGGAGAATGCCCCTGGACGTAACCACCATTCTAGAGAAACCCGCACCGCGCGAGAAATGGTGACACTGCAATCCAGCGATTGCGACTGGTTCCATCGACTCAAGATGAACCTTTGGAGAGTCCTGGAATGGAACTGGGCAAAAGGAATTGCCTCCATGGACGCCACCATCAGTCCCAGAAGACGCATACACTTCCGAAGGGACATTGCCGTTGAGGATTTCATAATCTGTACATGTCGAAGAAGACATGACTGTTTGTCTGGTGGTAGGAAAACTACCGACCGAAACGTGTCGAGATGCATTCCCAAAAAGAGGATTGTCCTCGATGGTTCCAGGGACGACTTCTCCCAATTGACCAGCCAACCGAAGTCCTTCAGAAACTGAAGAGACAAATCCCGAGCCGTCAACGCCTCCTCCTCCGAGGAAGCCACGATCAAAAGATCGTCCAGATAAGGGAGAATCGTAATCCCCTGTCTTCGAAGGATTGCCATGAGGGGCGCCAGAATTTTTGTAAAGACCCTTGGCGCTGAGGCTAAGCCGAACGGCAGAGCCACGAACTGGTAATGATTCTGACCTATGGCAAATCGAAGAAAGCGCTGATGAGCCTTTCCGATGGGAATATGCAAATAGGCGTCGCGAATGTCGATTGACACCAGAAAATCGTTCTGTGACAGAGCTGCCACAACGGAGCGAAGCGACTCCATGCGAAATTTCCGGGCATGGACATGCCGGTTTAATCGCTTGAGATCCAGAATCGGGCGAAATTTGTTCTCCTTTTTGGGAACTATAAAAAGGTTGGAATAAAAACCTTTCCCTCGGTCCTCTGACGGAACCGGTATCACTACACCCTTTTGTAGCAGAGATTCGACCTCTCGCTGTAGAGCGACAACAAGCTCGGGTTCCGACGGAACGCGAGACTGACAAAAAACATTTGGGGGTCGAGAAGCAAACTCTATGAAATAGCCTGCCGACACTATCCGCGTTGCCCAGGAATCTGGAACGCGAGCCATCCAAGTCGCCTTGAAAAGAAGCAGGCGACCCCCCACTCGAGAATCCTCGAGTGGACCCCTGGCGTCAATTCGACTTTGCGGGCTTCTTGTCAAGTTCCCGCTTGTCCTGGCGGAAACTCTGCTTCCAGGGAGTACGAGTTTTCTGAGAGGATTTCTTTCCTGAGAAGGAAGGACGACCCGATCCCCACGAGGAGTGACTAGATCGTCCTCGGCCCCGAAAGGACCGCCGACCACTATAGACACCAGGCTTACTGGACACCGAGGCCATGGCCCTACGCTGTGGTAATGCTGATTCCTTCGCCTTAGCCTTGGAAATCAGCTCTGTGAGGTCGGATCCAAAAAGATGGCCACCCTTGTAAGGTAAGGCCAACAACCCTTGTTTGGAAACTGCGTCCCCGGCCCACTGTCTGAGCCATAAAGCTCTTCTGACTGTGACCGCTGAAGCTTGCGCTTTGGCCAGCAGAGATGCCGTATCCAGACCGGCATCAAAGATATAACAGGCTGCCGTTTCTAACCATTCACAAGTTTCCCGTATCTCAGATAACGGAGATTCATTTTGCAACTCCGTCTTCAGACGTGCCAACCAGCCTAGAGAAGCTCTAGCAGCACACATGGATCCTAGCACTGCTCGGAATCCATGACCCGCAGCCTCATAGCTTGCTTTTGCCGCCAATTCTGTTTTTCTATCCAAAGGCTCCTGTAAGCTCGCTTTTTCCTTAATAGGGAGTAGTGAGGATTTACTAAGCTGAGATAAAGACACATCCACCTCAGGAGCAGAAGTCCAATTAGCCTTTGACTCCGCAGAGCAAGGATAAAGTGTATCCAAGAAATGCGTTCCATGAAAACGCTTATCTGGACATAGACGTTCCTCCTCTATTACACTATTAAGCTCATCCAGAGCTGGCAATGTTGTACGCGAAGCACGGGACTCCTGGAACATGCGTGCTGATTTACCAGGACGACTAGTTACCTCCTCCGGTAACTGTAATATATCTCTCATGGCTTCAATTAATGCCTCCGTACGCTTCGCCATAGAGGAACGCCCCTGCGGCTCATCCGCATCAGAATCGGATATTTCTCCATCCGAATTTAAAGGGGAACTCTGCCCAATATCAGATACATCTGACTCGCTCCGTGTAGAGGCCGGTAACGGCCTGCGTCGCTTCCTCTGAGAGGAATTAGCAGACACATATTGACCTAAAAGGTCAGACAAGTTGTTGATCGATCGAGCGATATCATCCAATTTTTCACCGCTGTCGACCGCAGCGCTAGACGCTGTGGAGGTCTGCGTATCTGATTGCCGCAATGACACTGGGACGTGGTCCGCGGCATCTGAACTCTGTTCAGACATGTCTCACCTGTATGAGCAGGTCAAAGCGGTAATACCAGCAAAAACTATGCGGTTTTTTTTTTTTATACGCTGAAGGGTTAACGCTCCACCAGGCAGGGTTACCCCAGCGGTATTCAGTCAAAAAATTTAGCTGGTAGAAATAACCCTCAGAGGGGTTAATATTGCAAACTCACCACAATATATATGTTTGTGAGCCCCAGCCAATTTTATGTCTCTAATGAGACTGCAGCTGCAGGATAGCGATCGCTGCGCTGCGGGGTGAGGAATCAGCACTCACCCAGCTGGCCGTGGTGTCTTATGAGGAGAGGAGCGGTCTGAGGAGCCCAGGAGCCTGTGTAATGGCCGCCACAGTGAGGGAGTCGCAGGAGAAACGCCAGAGCGCGCGTCTTCCTGCTCAGAAGACCGGGAAAAGTTAGGCCACGCCCCCCGCCAGCTCAAATATTGAGCGCGAACTCCCTCGCTCCTGCTCCCTCTCTGTCCTACAGCTATCTGCCTGCGGACAAAAGATCACCACATCTACTTGTAACAGCGCTGTCACCGCAGCGCTGAAGCACTCACACATTATTATAATAAAAATTGTGTGGAGTACTCACCAGCCGAAACGCCACAGGGACCCTCAGGGTTTCTGGCGCTATGCCCATGCTTCCCCCCAGGGCGGGAAGCGCAGTGACCGCACGTGTGTGGTTTGCGCCCCCGCCAAGGAAAACTCTCCTCATCCCCCAGGGCCGGCAAGGATTCTGCAGGGACCATTATGTAGTTACAGATCCGCCAAGGGAGAGGCTGGTGAAATACACTGATAAACATGTAATAGCGCTGTCACCGCAGCGCTGAAGCATACTGATATACATGTAATAGCGCTGCCATCAGACGCTAAAGCACTCACACATTAATAATAACATTTTGTGTGGAGTACTCACCAGCCAAAGCGCCACAGGGACCCTCAGGGTTTCTGGCGCTGTGCCCATGCTTCCCCCCAGGGCGAGGAACGCAGTGACCGCACGTGTGGTTTGCGTCCCGCCAGGGAAGCTCTCCTCATCCCCCAGGGCCGGCAAGGATTCTGCAGGGACTTTGAGTAAATACAGATCCGCCAAGGGAGAGGTTGGGGTACAGCAGCGCTGGTACCCCTGAGACCTCTAGACCAACTGGTGATCCAATTTCTCCTGTTCGAATATAAAATAATAAAATCTTCTGAGGAGCTGCATTAGCAGCGACCATCCTCTGGACCTCAAATCTTAGACTGGAGCTGAGTAGGAGGAGCCCGAGCTGGAGGGGCCAGCCAGTCAGCACTCTTTTGATCTGAGGTAACATCCTGATCTGGGGCTCCGCCTACCCATCAGTAATGAATACTGTGGCTCTCTTCCTTCCATCTGCAGCTGAAAAAGCGATTTGGGGGAAGGCTGGTAAATTCTATTTTGTACCCCGTGGAGACTAACTCCCTGACCCACTCGTCGTGAGTCACTGATAGCCAAGTGGGACGAAACCAGAGTAAGCGGCCGCCTACCCTGGAAAAATTGACCGGATTCTGCCTCCAGTCATTTGTCCGAATATCTTTGGGGTTTGGACCCTCTGGATCTTGGCTGATAAGATCTCCCTCTTCCCAGAGGATTGGTCCTGTAGGTGACCTGGCGATCTCTGGCCTGATTAGGCCGACCTGAGCCGCTGGAGGTGGCTGGCATGGCCCAGCCTGGGTTACGAAAGGCCCTAAAACGAGGCTGAGGTTGTCGACGAAAAGGTTGTCTAATCCTTTGCTGAGGAAGGAAATTGCTCTTCCCTCCCGTTGCATCAGATATGAGCTGATCCAGTCTCTCGCCAAATAACCGACCACTCTGGTATGGTAAAGATGTAAGCGACTTTTTTGAGGTTGAATCTGCTCGCCAGGTTCTTAGCCACAAGGATCTTCTAATGGCAATTGCATTAGCAGCGGCTAATGCTGCGCAATTTGCCGCATCCATGGATGCATTAATTAAGAAGTCTCCAGCAAGAGCTATTTGATTAGAAATTTGGGATACCTCAGACGGCACCTCTATGCCGTGAAGAGCTTTATTTAAAGACTCCGACCAGGATATTATGGCCTTGGCAACCCAAGTCGCTGCAAAAGAAGGAGAAAGAGCAGAACCTGATGCCTCAAATACCGAACGGGCCAAACTCTCAATTAGACGATCCGTTGGCTCCTTAATAGAGGAACCGCTGGGAATGGAGAGGAGCGTTTTAGATGCCAAACGCGAAACAGGAGGATCAACCGAAGGAGATTCTGTCCACTTCTTAAGGAGCTCAGGAGCAAAAGGATATCTAGTATTGAGAGCCTTTTGTCCAGCAAAGCGCTTGTCCGGTTTCTCCCGGTGGCGCTGCACTAATTCCTCAAACTCAGGATGAGCACCAAAAACCTTATGGGCTTGCCTGGCTCGTTTAAAGGACACCTTGTGACCAGAGGTCAAGGTGGACTCATCGTCTATCCACAGAGTTTGATTGATAGCTTCGATCAAACTGTCAATAGTTTCTTGACTAAACTGTGCCTCTAGATTAAGTGATTCTTCCAAATCGGAATCCGAATATTGATCACTTGCCAAGGGAGAGGGCGAGCGGGAGACGGAACTAACGGATGCCGAGGCTCCAGACGGCATGGGCGACACAGTGTGGGTTCGTTTCCCCTGTGTCTGCCTGGTGAGAGCGCGGCCCCTGCAGGCCTGAGGTTCCTGATATGTAGCCAAGACAGGTGAACCACTGTCCCTGCTCCTATCGGGAGCTTGAAGGGACTCGACCGCTCTGGTCAATGACGCCACAGATTGAGCCAGGGAAAGGGCCCACTCAGGGGGGCTTGACGCACTAGGCTCGGCTATAGGAGCGGGTTCCTGAGCCCGTTCAGAGTCACAGGCTTCGCAGACCCGAGAAGTCTGGGCGTGCGGAAAAGGAGACCTACAAGCAATGCATGCGGTATAAAGTATCGTATGAGTCTTGGTTCTTTTGGACATTCTGAATCCGTCACAGTACACAATAAACTGTATGTGTCAGACAGCGGAAGGGGCGCAAAAGTGCGCAATAATTAGGCTGGAGGTAGTAACACTTACCCCAGTCCTGTATCCCCAGCGTTCTTTCGTGTATAACGAGCAGAAAGAAACAGGACATCCGAGCTCCAATCTTTCAAAAAAAGAGCGCTTCTCAATCAGAGAGGAAGTGCTCATGTAGCCGAGCCTCAGGAGGGAGGGTCAAGAGGCGCGGCCTAGACGTCAGGGCTTCCGTCCCACCAACTTCCGGCCGCGGCCTATCTCCGGCAAAAGCCGGGACTAAATTTGAAGCCGCAGCCTAGCGGCCACAGAAGCCGCGGTCTAAATTTCCAGCGGAGGCGGCCCCAAAGTCGGAGGGCGGGTCCGCCGGAAGACGCCGCCGGGGGCGGAGCCCACCCCCGCGACCGCGCCCTCTAGCTGACCCCGGCATTGCATACCTCCGACCGCGGCCTATCCCCGGCAAAAGCCGGGGACTAGATTTGAAGCCGCGGCCTAGCGCCATCTGAAGCCGCGGCCTAAATTTTCCGGCGGCGGCCACCCCAAAGTCGGAGAGCGGCCCCGCCGGAAGAAAACGCCCGGGAGCGGTCCCCATACTCACGACCGCGGCTCCCCCTCCGGCCGACGCCGGCTACCATATTCCAGTCCGCGGCCTAGTTCCAGGGTAAAAGCCGGGGACTAAATTTTTGCCCGGAGCGCTGCTGTATCCTTTGGCGGCGGCCGTCCTGTTAAGGGCATTAAAGGGGGACTCTCCGTGAAAAAGGAAAAAAGGACGGTGCAGGAACCCTAACTCCATCACCCCTTCAGGGGATGAGGAGAGGGACCGTCCGCCTCCTTGCAGCACCGCAGTCTGGCATTGGTGGTGCAGTGGGGGCCGCACGGACTAACTCCTGCCTCTGTACAGCCTAGGGTTTCAATACCTTAGGGTGGTCAGGGCTGAGTCCGGCATTCATGTCCCACGTTGCGGGAGAGGATACGTTGGAGGCTTTACTCCACGTGCTCGCCCGTTGATGGTTTGGGGAGATCGGACCCTTTCAATAGGATCCGTCGCCCCTATCTCATCTTCGTGGGGAAAAGAAAAAAAAAAAAAAAAGGTCTGGAAAAAGAACCAGACGTGTGCCTCCATCAGACACTAAGCAATAACTGGATTTGCCTGCGCCAGTGCTGAGGTGTATACGGCGGAGGAGGAGCTAACCTTTTTTATGTTTACTTAGTGTCAGCCTCCTAGTGGCAGTAGCATACACCACAGTCCACAGTCCTGTGTCCCCCAATGAGACGAAGAGAAAAATACAGCACTCCACTAATTAGGTGTAACGATGGGGTCCAAACCCTTTAAAATATCTAAAAAAAAAAAAAAATTGGAAAACGGCACTCAATTAAATGCGATTTATTCACTCCAATAACTATGTATAAACAGATTTTTTTTTCTGTTTTCGTCTCACTGACCATCATCAGTTATACACATTTCAGTATGCAAATGCAGGAACCAGTTAATGGATAAGCAGTAAGAAGCTAATCACCACGTCCATCAGAGAGACCGAAATGTCAAAAGTCCGTTTATACACAGTTCTATCAGCTAAATGGAAACTCATTGAACGGAGCTGCACTATGCAGATCCTTTCAATGTGTAGTGGCCACTGCTCAGTACTGCAGAACAGCTCATTGATAAACCAGGAGATGTTTTGCAGTACCTGGCCGTGGCCAGTAGTGTCAGTGCAGCTTTGTTCAATGAGTTTACATCAGTCCAACTGTAGAGCTTGTAAAAACTGATCACTGAGGGTGTTGGAACCCTTACAGATCTGAAATTGATGACCTATCCTAAGAATAGTTCTCAAAAACTATTGACTACTTTAAAGAGGTTTCCCTCTACTTTATCATTGATGTCTTATCCTTAGGATACGTTATCGTCTGATCAGTCAGGGTCAGACACCTAGCACCTCCGCCAATCAGCCGCTCTCTGTCAGCGGCGGCCACAGGCCATTTTGCCCAATAGCGGAGCTGCTCTGTCTTCAGATAGTGGCTGCGGCTCGGTACTGCACATAAACCTCCTATTGATTTGAATAGGACATCGAGAACTGCTGATCGGTGGGGGTGCTGGGAGTCGGACCCCGACCAATCAGACATTGATCCTAAGGATGGGTCATCAATGGTAAAGTAGTGGACAACCACTTTAAGTCTAAGGTTACAGACCAGTTCCAGTGCAGTTGTCATATTTAAACATATCCTGCAGGTTACCGTTATCCATACGACCTTTGAGAGAATATGGAGCTCACAGAAGAGTGTCCATCATCTTTTTATCATTTTTTTTTTTTTAGAGGCATTCTTCTCTAGCAGACTTGAGCCCTCCATATATTACATGCACAACTTTTCATCTGGATGTGAGTTTGTTACAAGTATGTTGGGTTAAGGGTGTAATTTTGGACATTTGGACAAACTTGGATTTTAGTGCTAAATCCAAAAGACACAGTAACAAATACTTTGTGCACTTTGACAATGATGTCCCCTATTCTATTACTGCTAGACTGCTTGTCTATTTACAGCGGTGAGTACATAATTTGTTGCAAATGTGTCATGAGCTCAACTTCCAAACCTAATGTCTGGGTGACATATCAGAAAAAAACGGGCAGGGAAATCTCTCCTATTCACTATCGAGATTTAGTGCAACTTGCAGGCCACCATTTGGTGTTCTTCTGCTCCTTTTAAGTATAACCGGCATAGAGTAACGGAATTGGAAGGTCTCTGGGAATTTGTAAATTGGCAATAGCTGCGTTGTTGGAAAAACAAGAGTAGGTACAGGGAGAAGAAGAAAAAAAAAAAAAGTAAGCTTCTTTAAATGTAATTGGGGGAGGTGAGGGGCTTGTTTCTCCTACCTATATAAAAATGCAAGTAAACCTCCTAAAAACCTCACAAAGTTGTTATTGGGTTTTAATGCAAAGTGGTATTCAAACATGAGTTTGCATTTATGGCCGATGGTGAGATGAGTAGACCACACGCTTGCCGCAATGTATATTGTCAGTGGAGGTACACATGCTTAAAAGGAACCTGTCACCTCGTTTTGCCGCTATAAGATACAGCCACTGCCTTTCAGGGCTTATCTACAGCATTTTATAATGCTGTAGATAAGCCCACGGTCCAACCTGAAAGATAAGAAAAACAAGTTTTATTATACTCACCCGCTTGCTTCATGGCTCCCCGGCATTGCGCTCCTGCGCAGTCACACTTATCTGCCCTGTTGAGGGCAGAGCAAAGTACTGCAGTGCGCAGGGAAAGGTCAGAGAGGCCCAGCGCACTGCAGTACTTTGCGCTGCCCTCAACAGGGCAGAGAAGTATGCCTGCGCAGGAGTGAGATGCCGGAGAAAGATGAAGCAAGCAGGAGGGCGGCATCGAAAGAAGATGGGAGGCGCCGGACCTGTGACACCCATCGGACTGGACCCCCCCCCCAGGTGAGTATAATAAAACTTATTTTTCTTATCTTTCAGGTCGGACCGGGGGCTTATATATAGCATTATAGAATACTGTAGATAAGCAATGAAAGGAGTTGGCCGATCTTATAGCGGCCAAAAGAGGTGACAGGTGCACTTTAAGTGAGATGGCCCTCGACCCCCATGAAGATTGGCAGTGGATAAACAATGACAGCCCAAGCAGAGGTCCAATGAACACCACTGGCTTTCAGTGGACATTCGCGGCTGATGTGCTCAGCTGCAAGAACAATAGATGGCAAAATTATTCAAGACCTCAAAGTGCATAGTTTGAGTGTAGCTTATGCCACAGAATTAAGGGGAGGGCATAAGGCATACTTAAAGAGTGCCGTCTATAAGTAGGTACCACACTACTACCATACCCATCTGCTCTATTCTTGCTCAATACACTTACCAGGTTTGGCTTGTATGGTGGTTCTATTTTACACTGCACAAGATCGTCCCAGTGAATTTGTCTGAAGAACTGGTGTTTCTGCATATTAAGAGGAAAACAAAAAACGATGGTGTCATAAATATATTATATATATATATACACATATATATATATATATATATATATATACACACATATATATATATATATACATATATATATATATATATATATATATATATATATATGTATATATATATATATATAACCTCAAACACCTGAGGTCAAAATTGAAAAGTTTCGTAATGGCACCTGTATGTCAGCTACATCAGCTTGTCCAGAACCAAGCCTTTGAGCTGGATTTTTCTTTAGCAGCTGAAAAAAAAAAATTACTGAATCAACAGACAAATGAAACAAAATCGATCAAGAATAAAAGGACCATGGAAAAATGTAAATCAAGAATAAAGGACAAATTGATACACTACCTTCTTCAAAAGATCACAAGCATCTGGTGTAATGTAAGGGGGAAAGTTGGCTTTCCTTTAAGAATCTTGTCAATGATCTTCTTCCTGTTGTTTCCAGTAAAGGGGGGCTTGAATCGCACATGGAAAAAGAAGAGATGGGGAGACAAAAAAACAAACAAACCTGTAAGTGTAAGAAAACCATATCACACACCAAAGATATGGCTAGTGAATTTCACTCTGTGAAACCATACAAAAGGAGTTGGAATCCCTTTATACATAAACATGTTAAAGGAACCTGTCATGTCCTTAAACACTATTAACCTGCAGATATGGGGTTAGTTTGCAGGTTAACCGCATTACAAGAAAGTGTGGCCACCGTGCTGAGAACCTGGCTACCAAGAGTAAATTAACTATATTACTCCCAGCAGCCTTCAGTTATAGATCACTGCCGGCTCGGCTTCCGTCACCACTAAGAACATAGTGAGAGGCGGCTGTAACCACACCATAGAACACGAACTGACAGCTGTTCCTGTACTGGTGTACTGCAGAGCCGGCTGTCAGTCTGTGCTGGGGTGTGGTTACAGTCGCCTCTTTCTGTGTACTCAGAGGTGACAATTGGATCCCTACTCGTCAGACTAAAAGATAGTCCAGTGAAAACAGTCATCACTGTCCGAGTGCTGAGACCCACATCAATAGGCACATCCAGAAACTTTTATCCCCGTTACAAAATGAAGCGGCATGTCAAGGATGCCACAAAATGCCAAGTGCTGTGCTCACTAGTACCATAGAAAATTAATGGAGTCGAGCTCGAGCATGTGCACTGACGCTCAATTCTAAACACCACTTGTCAGACTACCATCCATCAACAAGTTATTACCTATGAGAAGGATGAAAAACCCTTTTAAAAAACCATATCAATTTGGGCACCATTTTTTTTTTTTTTTTTTGCATCAAACTCTCAGTATAATTTCCTTTTTCCAAACATTGCCTTTTCTTGAACAATTACAAAATTACTGCTTTTTATTTCCTAGTGCCCTGCTGTTATTGCAGTAATTTACGGTAGTCACAACAATCAGATCACAGCTGTTCTGCTGACATATTTCTAGGGTAACCCTGTGAATTTTGTCGTTACCATGCTGTTTAATAAAAAATTTGAACTAAAAAGTAATATAATGAAATGGTAACTGATGCAAGACAAAAGTGAACACTCACTGAACCAGTCAGCATGTCGTACAAAAGAATCCCGAGGCTCCACCAGTCCACTACCCGGTTGTGTCCTTTGCGAGCCAAGATTTCAGGGGCCCTTAAGGAAGATGGAAAAGGAAATGATAAAAAAAAAAATATATTAAAAACTTCAATATTTTCAGCTTATCATGCTCTACCTATACTATATCATATACTACCATACTACATACAGTGGGGGAAAAAGTATTTAGTCAGCCACCAATTGTGCAAGTTCTCCCACTTAAAAAGATGAGAGAGGCCTGTAATTAACATCATAGGTAGACCACAACTATGAGAGTCAAAATGAGAAAACAAATCCAGAAAATCACCTTGTCTGATCTGGCAAGATTTAGTTTGCAAATTATGGTGAAAAATAAGTATTTGGACACCTAAAAACATGCAAGATTTCTGGCTCTCACAGACCTGAAACTTCTTCTTTAAGCATCTCCTCTGTCCTCCACTCATTACCTGTAGTAATGGTACATGTTTGAACTTATTATCAGTATAAAACAACGACACAAAGCACTATAGGGTACTCCAAAAACCAGATATTAGTCAATGTGGGTGCAAAAACCATGCATGGAAAAATGAACCGTGAGTTTGAAAAAGAGAAATACGGATTTTTGTGTTACTCACCGTAAAATCCTTTTCTCCGAGACGCTCATTGGGGGACACAGGACTGTGGGTGTATGCTACTGCCGCTAGGAGGCTGACACTAAGTAAACATAAAAAAAGGTTAGCTCCTCCTCCGCCGTATACACCTCAGCACTGGCCGCAGGCAAATCCAGTTTAGTGCAAAAAGCAGTAGGAGGCTAAAGAATAAATTAATGTTAATACAGGTACAATATATCCAGAAGTAAATCTACTGATATAGACCCAAGCAAATAAAATTAACTTAGAAATCGAAGCCATCCGGCTAATAGGGAGGGAGCTGTGTCCCCCAATGAGCGTCTCGGAGAAAAGGATTTTACGGTGAGTAACACAAAAATCCGTATTTCTCCTTCGTCTCATTGGGGGACACAGGACTGTGGGACGTCCCAAAGCAGTCCCTTGGGTGGGAAACCGACTCCACAGTGTAATTTATAATCAAGCATTGCTTATAGGTGCGCAACCGCGCCCTGAAGAATCCTTCTACCCAGACTGGCATCCGCAGAAGCCTGGGTATGGACATTATAATGCTTGGAAAAGGTATGCAGACTGGACCAGGTTGCTGCTTTACAAACCTGTTCCACTGAAGCCTGATGCCGAAGGGCCCAGGAGGCACCCACCGCTCTGGTGGAGTGAGCCTTGATCCCTGCAGGAACCACCGCGCCTCTGATGCGGTAAGCCTCCTGAATGGCTAACCGAATCCACCTAGCCAAGGTTGATTTAGAGGCAGCGAGTCCCTTCCTGCGACCTTCAGGGAGGACAAACAGCGTGTCCGTCTGACGAAAGGACGCCGTCCGAGATACATATCTCCTGAGTGCTCTCACCAGATCCAGCGTATGGAGAGCCTTCTCCACTCGGTGCGTCGGAGCTGGGCAAAATGAGGGCAAAACAATGTCCTCATTAATATGAAATGAGGACACGACTTTAGGCAAAAAAGGTGGAGTAGGTCTGAGCACCACCTTATCCTGATGGAAAAGCAAGTACGGAGCTCGACAAGACAGTGCAGCCAGCTCCGAAACCCGCCTTATGGATGTTATGGCTACCAAAAACACCACTTTCCAGGAAAGAAACGACAGAGAAACCTCCTGCAAAGGTTCAAAAGGAGACTCTTGCAGAACTCCCAGGACAAGATTGAGGTCCCAAACCTCTAAAGGAGTCTTGTAGGGAGGAACTATATGGACAACCCCCTGAATAAAGGTCCTAACCTGAAAATTAGACGCGATCCTTCGCTGAAAAAGCACAGACAAGGCTGATATCTGCCGTCTAAGCGTACTTGGCGCTAGACCTGAATCTAGGCCTGCCTGGAGAAATGACAGAATGTTTGGAATTGAAAACCTAAGCGGGGAACAACCATGTTCCCTGCACCAAGCAAAAAAGATCTTCCAAGTACCGTGGTAGATGCGAGCCGAGACGGGCTTTCGGGCGCTAGCCATCGTCGCGGCGACCTTTTTAGAGAATCCAGCCCTGGTCAGGATCCAAGATTCAACGGCCAGGCCGTCAAACACAGGACCGCTGAGTTCTGGTGGTAAACTGGGCCCTGGGAGAGAAGGTCCGCGCGCTCTGGCAGTCGCCAGGGTGCGTCGGAGAGCAACTGTACCAGCTCCGCGTACCAAGAGCGACGCGGCCAATCCGGAGCGATTAATATCGCTGGAACCCCCTCTATCCTGATCTTTCTGATCACCCTTGGGAGAAGAGCTATTGGAGGAAATAAGTATGGAAGATGGAATTGATTCCACGGTAGAACCAGGGCGTCCACCGCAATTGCCTGCGGATCCCGGTACCGGAGACAAAGTTGGGCACCTTGGCATTCATCCTGGAAGTCATCAGGTCCACATCTGGGGTTCCCCAGCGTCGACATATCTGCTGAAAAATCTCGGGATGTAGTGACCATTCCCCTGAAGCTATGCCGTGACGGCTGAGAAAATCCGCTGCCCAGTTTTCCTCTCCCGGAATGTGGACTGCTGAAATCACGGAGTGATTTACCTCTGCCCAGGACAGAATCTGTTTTACCTCGTGCATAGCCGCCCGGCTGCGGGTACCTCCCTGATGGTTTATGTATGCCACCGCCGTGGCATTGTCTGACTGAATTCGGACTGGGCGGCCTGCCAGATGTTGGTGAAAATGCCTCAGAGCCAGCCAAATAGCTCGGATCTCTAAAATATTTATCGGGAGGATCGACTCCTGCTGAGACCAAGTCCCCTGGGCTGTGTGGTGACGAAACACTGCTCCCCATCCGAGCAGGCTGGCATCCGTTGTGACTACCATCCAGATATTCGGAGGAAACAAACGGCCCTGTTGAAGAGTGGAACTCCTCGTCCACCACATAAGTGTCTGTCTGACCTGCAGGGACAGACGGCACCGAAGATTGAGGGAATAAAGGCTCCCGTCCCATACTGCCAAGAGTGCATGCTGAAGGGGGCGAAGATGAAACTGGGCAAATGGAATCGCCTCGATCGTTGCCACCATCCTTCCTAGAACCCTCATGCAAAACCGGATGGTATGAGGAATCGGTTTGTGAAGGATCCGTACCTCTTGACGGAGAACTAAGGCCTTGTCCTGAGGAAGGATTATCAACCCTTGAGCGGTGTCGAAATCCATCCCTAAGAAGGTGATCTTTCGAGATGGCACGGGAGATGACTTCTTCATATTCACCAGCCACCCCAGGCGAACAAGAGTGTCTAGGGTAATGCTGACGCTTTCCTCGCATGTTTGGAAAGACGGACCCTTGATGAGAAGGTCGTCTAGGTAAGGCAAGATGACTATCCCCCTGGAGTGTAGAATGGATACAACAGTAGCCATGACCTTTGTGAACACTCTGGGAGCTGTGGCTAGCCCGAATGGCAAGGCAGCGAACTGAAAGTGAAGTTTGCCGATGGCAAACCGAAGAAACCTTTGATGAGGGGGAAGTATGGGGATGTGAAGATAGGCATCCTGGATGTCTATTGATGCTAGAAATTCCCCTTTTTCCATGGCAGCAATGACCGAGCGGAGAGACTCCATTCGAAAATGTCGAATTTTGACGAACCGATTCAGTCTTTTTAGATCCAGAATGGGCCTTACGGTACCGTCCTTTTTGGGTACAATGAACAGATTGGAATAAAACCCCGACCTCTTTCGACCTCTGGTACAGGTACGACAACCCTGCTGTGTCGAAGAGACTCGACCGCCTTGAATAAGGCGAGAACCCGAGACTCCTCCTTGGGAAGGCGCGAGGGAAAGAAACGATTTGAGGGAAGGCTGGTAAATTCTATCTTGTACCCCGAGGTGACTAATTCTCTGACCCATTCGTCTTGAGTAATTGATAGCCAAGTGGGACGAAACCAGAGTAGACGGCCGCCTACTCTGGATGAATCGACCGATTCTGCCTCCAGTCATTTATCCGAAAATCTTTGGGGCCTAGACCCTCTAGATTTCGGTTGTTGAGACCGCATTCTTCCCAACGGGTTGGTCTTGTAAGAGGCCTGACGATCTCTGGCCTGATTAGGTCGACCTGAGCCGCTGGAACTGGCTGTTGCAGCCCAACCTGGGTTGCGAAAGGCTCTAAAGCGAGGCTGAGGCTGTCGGCGAAAGGGCTGTTTGACCTTCTGCTGAGGCAAAAAAGAACTCTTCCCTCCTGTCGCATCAGATATAAGCTGATCCAGTTTTTCACCAAATAAACGACCGCTTTGATAAGGCAAGGACGTAAGTGACTTCTTTGAAGTCGAGTCTGCTCGCCAAGTCCTCAACCACAAGGATCTCCTAATGGCAATCGCATTGGCAGCAGCTAATGCTGCGCAATTTGCCGCATCCATAGAAGCGTTGATCAAAAAATCACCAGCGAGAGCCATCTGATTAGATATCTCCAAAACCTCAGGTGGCACTTCTACACCGTGAAGAGCTCTGTTCAGAGACTCCGACCAGGAAATCATGGCTTTAGCAACCCAAGTCGCTGCAAAGGAAGGAGAGAGATGACCCAGATGCTTCAAACACCGAGCGAGCCAGGCTTTCAATCAGACGATCCGTTGGATCCTTAATCGAGGAACCATCAGGAAGGGAGAGAAGCGTCTTAGATGCCAAGCGTGACACCGGAGGATCGACCACTGGGGATTCCGCCCACTTCTTAAGAAGTTCAGGAGCAAAAGGATACCTGGTATTGAGGGCCTTCTGTCCTGTAAAGCGCTTATCCGGTTTTTCTCGGTGGCGCTGCACAAGCTCCTCAAACTCAGGATGAGCACCAAAAACCTTATGGGTCTGTCTGGCTCGTTTGAAAGACACCTTATGACCAGAGGCCAAGGTGGATTCATCGTCTACCCCCAGAGATTGATTGACAGCTTCGATCAGACTGTCAATTGTCTCCTGACAACCTGGAGCTTCCAAATTGAGGGACCCTTCAGTATCGTAATCCGAATATTGATCACTTGCCTCTAAAGGTGAGGGAGAGCGAGAAGCTGAGCTGAAGGATGCCGAGGCCCCGGACGGCATAGGCGACGCAGTGTGGGTTCGCTTCCCCTGCGTCTGCCTGGTGAGAGCACGGCCCCTGCAGGCCGGAGGTTCCTGAGACGTCGCTAAGACGGGTGAACCACTGTCCCTGCTCCTATCAGGAGCTTGAAGGGACTCGATTGCTCTTGTTAATGATGCCATAGATTGAGACAGAGACAGGGCCCATTCCGGGGGACCTGACGCACTGGGCTGGGCTATAGGTGAGGGCTCCTGAGCCCGTTCAGAGTCACAGGCTTCGCAGACCCGATTAGTCTGGGCATGCGGAAAAGGGGATTTACAGGCAATGCATGCGGTATACAGCACCGTGTGAGCCTTAGTTCTTCTGGACATACTGTATCTGTTCAGAGCCCTGTGACGATGTGGAGGTATGGTAATGGGGCGCAGCGAAGTGGAGCCGGGCTGGCGGTAGCAGCACTTACCCCAGTCCTGTATCCCCGGACGTCCTTAAGCAGCGTTGACAGCGCAAAAGGAAAAGAGCAAAGGCTCCAGACTTTCAAAAAGAGCGCTCCCTGTCAGGGAGGCGTGGCTCATATAGCTGATCACAGGGGCCGGGGTCGAGAGGCGCGGCCTAGCGCCGTCAGATGCCGGAGACGCCACTTCCGGCCGCGGCCTAGTCTCCGGCCGAAGCCGGGGACTAAATTTCCGGCCGCAGCCTAGCGCCGGCCGAAGCCTCGGCCTAAATTTTTGGCGGTGGCCGCCCGAAAAACAGGGGGCGGGCCCGCCGGAAGTGACGCTGCCGGGGGCGGAACACGGCCTATCTTCCGGCCGACGCCGGGAGCAAAATTAGACATGCGGCCTGGTTCCCGGCTGAAGCCGGGGACTAAATTTCAGCCTGCGGCCTAGCACCGGCCGAAGCCGGGAGCTAGATTTTTGGCGGCAGCCGCCTAGAAGCCAGGCGGACCGTCACACGCAGAGAGGGGATGGCGCTCTCCGGGGTTTCACAGACAGCCTCGCGGACCGCTCCCACCGAATCTCGACTGCCCCAGACGCTACCACACTGTTCTCTGGAGCTTTGAAGGTGGGTTCTCCTGCTTGCAGTCTTCTACCAAAAAAATGGGGAACGGTGCAGGCTCCAGCTCCATGATCTCTAATGGTGGGTCTTCCTTGCTGCAGTGGACTTGCGGCTGTCCCAGACATTAGTCCAGCGTCTCCCGTCTTTTAGAGGGGGGCTTGCAGCAAAAAAAGGAGGGACGGTGCAGGCACCCTAACTCCATCACCCCTTCAGGGGATGAGGAGAGGGACCGTCAGCCACCTTGCAGCACCGCAGTCTAGCATTGGTGGTGCAGTGGGGGCCGCACGGACTAACTCCTGCCTCTGTACAGCCTAGGGCTTCAATACCTTAGGGTGGTCAGGGCTGAGTCCGGCATTTATGTCCCACGTTGCGGGAGAGGATACGTTGGAGGCTTTACTCCACGTGCTCGCCCGTTGATGGTTTGGGGAGATCGGACCCTTTCAATAGGATCCGTCGCCCCTATCTCATCTTCGTGGGAAAGAAAAAAAAAAGAAAAGAAAAAAAAATGGTCTGGAAAAAGAACCAGACGTGTGCCTCCATCAGACACTAAGCAATAACTGGATTTGCCTGCGGCCAGTGCTGAGGTGTATACGGCGGAGGAGGAGCTAACCTTTTTTTATGTTTACTTAGTGTCAGCCTCCTAGCGGCAGTAGCATACACCCACAGTCCTGTGTCCCCCAATGAGACGAAGGAGAAAAGACCAAGCAATAAGTGGTTTGCACACCTGAATGAATATCAAATATATGAATCACAGTTTATTAGGGAAACAACACATACAATAAATCAGTATAAAAGACACCTGTCCACAACCCCAAACAGTCACACTCCAAATTCCACTATGGTGAAGACCAAAGCGCTGTCGAAGGACACCGGAAACAAAATTGTAGCCCTGCACCAGGCTGGGAAGGCTGAATCTGCAATAGGCAAGCAGCTTGGTGTGATAAAATCAACTGTGGGAGCAAAAATAAGAAAATGGAAGACATACAAGACCACTGATAATCTCCCTCAATCTGGACTGCTGGGGAGGAGCTAAATCTTTTTTTTTGCATAGTGTCAACCTCCTAGTGGCAGCAGCATACACACATGGTTTCCTGTGTCCCCCAATGAAGCGAGAGAGAAATCTCACCCCGTGGGTCAAAATGATCACAAGAACGGTGAGCAAAAATCTCAGAACCACACAAGGGGACCTAGTGAATGACCTGCATAGAGCTGGGACCACCATAACAAAGGCTACCATCAGTAACACACTATGCCGCTAGGGACTCAGATCCTGCAGTGCCAGACGTGTCCCCCTGCTTAAGCCAGTACATGTCCAGGCCCTTCTGAAGTTTGCTAGAGAGCATTTGGATTATCCAGAATGGTATTGGGAGAATATCATATGGTCTGATGAAACCAAAGTAGAACTGTTTGGTAGAAACAAAACTTGTCGTGTTTGGAGGAGACAGAATGCCGAGTTGCATCCAAAGAACACCATACCTACTGTGAAGAAAGGGGTGGCAACATGGTGCTTTTGGGCTGTTTCTCTGCAAGGGACCAGGACGAATGATCTGTGTACATGAAAGAATGAATGGTGCCATGTATCGTGAGATTTTGAGTGCAATCCTCCTTCCATTAGCAAGGGCATTGAAGATGAAAAGTGGATGGGTCTTTCAGCATGATAATGATCCCAAGCACACCACGAGGGCAACGAAGGTGTGGCTTCGTAAGAAACATATGAAGGTCCTGGAGTGGCCTAGCCAGTCTCCAGATCTCAACCCCATAGAAAACCTTTGGAGGGATTTGAAAGTCCATGATGCCCAGCGACAGGCCCAGAACATCACTGCTCTAAAGGAGATCTGCATGGAAAAATGGGCCAACATACCACCAACAGTGTGTGGCAACTTTGTGAAGACTTACAGTAAACGTTTGACATCTGTCATTGCCAACAAAGGATATATAACAAAATACTGAGAAGAACTTTTGTTAATGACCAAATACTTATTTTCCACTATAATTTGCTAAATAAATCTTGCCAAATCAGACAAGGTGATTTTCTGGATTTGTTTCCTCATTTTGACTCTCATAGTTGTGGTCTACCTATGATGTCAGTTACAGGTCTCGCTCATCTTTTTAAGTGGGAGAACTTGCACAACTGGTGGCTGACTAAATACTTTTTCTCCTCACTGTAACATACTACCAGCAGATCAAAATCACATTCAACAGGTTTGCACCGAATCCTTAGGTGTAGCCTTTGTGCTATACATTCAGCTGATCTTGCGTCAGAAATTAAAGTAAAAAAAAAATAAAAATTACTGAAGGTTAAAAAAAGAATGCCTAACAGCAGCTACTGCATTGGTCTTTGTTTACTTTGCTGCAGACATATCTTGTAGATTGATGTGACCACTGCAGCCAATCAATCACTGACCTCAGCAGTCTTGTATTGTACATGAAAGCATGACCACTCAGGACAGTGAATGGTTGCAATGGTTACTTGGAACTACAGCATATAATTGCTGCAACCTGGAAAGTAGATGCTGTAGCATGTATTTTTACTTACTCCTTGCTAGTAGAAAAACTTCAAAAAAAAAACAAAAAAACTGGAAAACCTGTTTAATGGCCTTGGAAGCTCATGCCCTATGCAGCTGACATGCAAATAATTAAAATATTGCGATGCACAGAATTTTAGCATTAAGGAGATGGGTGTGGAACAGTGCAGTTTTAGGTCTTCCTAAAGTGACAGTGAGCTGAAAAGATCAGCTATCTTTATCACAAAAACTATCAAAGTGACCCAAATGCAATGGAAAAGTTGTGACATTGCTATGTATTCTCTGGGATGAGAGTGATGATATAGCGTAGGGAAGTTCACACATTTGGGATTTTCTTACACAGGAAAATTCAGGCAAATGAAAAAGGGAGATTTGTATTTTTGTTCATATTGGCATATTGGTACCATATTAACAGTATTGGCAAAAGAAAAAATTTTTTTTAGATAATTTCCTGTACAATCTTTCACACTTGCAAAATCAGACCGTACATATACTCCACCGTTCCACAGAAGGTGTGCGTCACGCTGTCTCCGTGAATTGACTCCTTGCACATTCCAAAGTCCGTTAGTTTGATGTGACCTAATGACGATAATAAGTTAGGAAACCACGATGTCTCTGTGGGACACTGAAAGGATGACAACACACAACTGTATCCTTCACAAACATATACAGATTGGTAAAGAAGACACAGATGTCCAACTGCCACTAACTCACCCTGCGCACTAAGCATGACATTTTCTGGTTTCAGATCCCTGTATATGATCCCCAGAGAATGCAGGTGTCCAAGCGCAAGGGTAATCTCAGCCAAGTAGAAGCTATGTGAGAAAAGAAGGACAAGGTCACAGATGGAAATAAAGCCATGAAACTACTGTACAGCTTCACTGTAGGATGACATACCAGGCAGTATCCTCCATAAAGATGCCTTCCCGCTCCAAGTGCAGAAACAGCTCCCCACCTGTAGGAGGAAGAAAATTCATGGAAGCTATTACTGTAGTTTTGGCCAAATGTAATATAATGGGACTGGAATGCAGTAATTTATTAGTACATCTGAATGTGCACATACAGTGGGGATAATAAGTATTTGATACACTGCTGATTTTGCAAGTTTTCCCACCTACAAAGAATGGAGAAGTCTGTAATTTTTATCGTAAGTACACTTCAACTGTGAGACAGAATCTTTAAAAAAAATCCAGAAAATCACATTGTATAATTTTTACATAATTAATTTGTATTTTATTGCATGAAATAAGCATTTGATACAATAGAAAAACAGAACTTAATATTTGGTACAGAAACCTGTTTGCAATTAAAGGTCAGATGTTTCCTTTAGTTCTTCACCAAGTTTGCACACACTGAAGCAGGGATTCTGGCCCACTCCTCCATACAGATATTCTCCAGACCTTCCAGCACACGGGGCTCTCTGGGCAATACTGAGTTTCAGCTCCCACCAAATATTTTCTATTGGGTTCAGGTGTGGAGAATGGCTAGGACACTCCAGGACCTTGAAATGCTTCTTACGGAGCCACTGTTTAGTTGCTGTGGCTTTGTGTATCAAGTTATTGTCATGCTGGCAGAACCAGCCACGACCAATCTTCAATGCTCTTATTGAGGGAAGGAGGTTGCTTGCCAAAGTCTCACGATACACGACCCCATCAATCCTCCCTTCAATACAGTGCAGTCATCCTGTCCCCTTTGCAGAAAAAACACCTCCAAAGTATGCAGTTTCCCACCATGCTTCACGGTTGGGAAAGTGTTCTTGGGGTTGTACTCATCGTTCTTCTTCATCCAAACACGGAGAGTGGATTTGATACCAAAAAGCTCAATATTGGTCTCATCTGACCACATGACCCTGTCCCATGCCTCCTCTGGATCAACCAGATGGTCGTTGGTGAACTTCAAACGGGCCTGGACATGTGCTGGAGTGAGCAGAGGGACCTTCCGTGCCCTGCAGGATTTTAAACATGACAGTGTAGTGTGTTATTAATGTAACTAGATGGTGGCCCGATTCTAACGCATCGGGTATTCTAGAATATGTATGTAGCTGCTGGTGGGGTGTACGTGGAGGCCGCTGCTGGGGTATATGTGGAGGCTGCTGCTGCTGGGGTTATATAGAGGTTGCTGTTGCTGGGTATATAGAGGCTGCTGCTGGTGGGGTGTACGTGGAGGCCGCAGGTCGGGGTACTTCCGCTGCGAGCACCGCTGATCTCCCGATGATAGCGGTAGCGTGCGTGGTTCAAATCATGCGCCAATTCGCCGCCAGACTGCGCCTGTCGCTGATTGGTCGCGTCAGACAGACAGAATTAGATAATTATATATAGTAGATATCTATATACATAGATATCTATATATAATAAATATCTAATATATATATTTCATAGGCACATCTTCTTGACCACAACAGGTTACACTGCCTGTGTTGCCCATAGCAACCAATCACTAATCATCTTTCATTTCACCAGAGCTGTTTAAAAGATGAAAGCTGAGTTGTGATTGGTTGCTATGAGCAAGTTTTCCCACTCCACAACACCTCAGCAGACACTGACTGGGTGGGAGAATGTCGCTGATTGGTCGCGTCCGGCTGGGCGCGACCAATCAGCGATGCGGGATTTCTGTTACAGACAGACAGAATTAGACAATTATATAGTAGATTTTACTGTGTATTACCTCATGTTACTGTATATTACCACATGTTACTGTATATTACCTCATGTTACTGTGTATTACCTCATATCACTGTGTATTACCTCATGTTACCGTATATTACCTCATTTTACTGTGTATTACCTCATGTCACTGTGTATTACCCGTGTTCAGTAAACGTGACAGAAGTACATCAGACACACTGACTGACAAAACATGTTCAGTACATCATGGGCAGTTGGTGAGTCACATGACCACATGGGCGGAGTTAGCCCTGCGTCGCTGATGTTACTGTGTATTACCTCATGTCACTGTGTATTACCTCTTGTTACTGTGGATTACCTCATAACTGTGTATTACCTAATGTTACCGTATATTACCTCATGTTACCTCATATTACTGTGTATTACCTCATGTTACTGTATATTACCTCATTTTACTGTGTATTACCTTATGTTACTTATGTATCACCTCATGTCACCTGTGTATTACCTCATGTCACTGTGTATTACACGTGTTCAGTAAACGTGACAGAAGTACATCAGACACTGTAACTGACAAAACATGTTCAGTACATAATGGGCAGTTGGTGAGTCACATGACCACATGGGCAGAGTTAGCCCTGCGTCGCTGATTGGCCGCGGTCGGACCAATCAGCGACGCGGGATTTCCTGGACAGACAGACAGGATAAGACAATTATATAAATAGATGTGGTAATGTGTGAGATTGTGGTCCCAGTGCTCTTCATGTCACTGACCAAGTCCCCCCATGTAGTTATCCCTGACCTGTCTCAGAATCATTCTTACCCCACAAGGCGAGATCTTGCATGGAGCCCCGCGCAGAGGAAGATTGACAGATATTATGTTTCTTCCATTTTCTAATAATTGCACCAACAATTGCTGCCATCTCACCAAGCTGCTTGCCTATTGTCCTGCAGCCCATCCCAGCCTTGTGCAGGTCTACAATTTTGACCCTGGTGTCCTTAGACAGCTCGTTGGTCTTGGCCATGGTGGCGAGGTTGGAGTGTGATTGACAGGTGTCTTTTATACAGGTTACAAGTTCAAACAGGTGCAATTAATACATGTAATTAGTGCAGAGAAGGAGGGCTTGCTAAAGAAAAACTAACAGGTCTGTGAGAGCCAGAATACTTGCTGGTTGGTAGGTGATCAAATACTTATTTCAGACAATAAAATGCAATTTAATTATGTAAAAATCATACAATGTGATTTTCTGGTTTTTATTTTTAGATTCTCTCACACATGAAGTGTACCTACGATAAAAATTACATATCTCTCTATTCTCTGTAGGTGGGAAAATGAGCAAAATTGGCAGTTTATCAAATAATTATTTTCCCCACGGTATATCCAAATGTTCCTATAGGCACCGCTGAACTTTGTTCCCCACAGCGTTTCGGTTTCAGTCACCACTCTAAAGTATACAGAGCATCCACTGCAACTGCCAGCCTCAGCCCTGACTGACACTCGCTCCGCATTGCGGTCGGCTGTCAGTGTCGGGGGCGCTGTTACAGCCAAAGCTCTGTATACTCAGAGCGATGACAGAACCAGAGCCTCCTTTGTGACTGAAACTGGAATGATGCTGGGGAATAAAGTTAATTTTCTCCTCAGAGCGCTCTGCTAAGTGGCGCTGCCAGACAATAGCGCTTTTTCTGGGGACAGGTTGCCTCCAAGCTCTTTTTCAGGTGGAATCCATCAATCAAAAGCAGTGAGAGCACAGCAGCCTAATAGCAGCCAATGATTGTCGTATGAGCCCTGCACCCAAGGTCACACTAGCCCAGCTTTGCTGGAACTGGGCCAGTATATGTTGTTTTTATTTATAAAGGGGACTACTTCATTTAAAATGGGGTTGTCCCAGAAGTGTCCAACCCCTTCCCGTCTGCTGCCAGTTTTAGTGTTACTGACCAGGCTAGATTCTTAAAATTAGATATGTAACACTTTTTTTGGTATTCACTCTGTAATGCTTCGTCTGATACCAGTGATTCTGAGTCTTTATTTTTGTGACACTTTGTACTTTATGTTGATGGTAAAGATAGGAAAATATGATTGACATTTATAAATTAAATTTTACAAATTAAAAAAAATGCAATTTTCAAATATTGAATTTTTATGCCCTAAAATCATATAATCATGCCACTCAAAACAGCTCATAAAAACATTTACGTAAGAACCATTTTTTTTCTAAACATCCTTTTATTTTGTTGAGATGTTTGAAGGCTTATAAGGGTTTTCCGGGTTTGAGCTTAATTTCTAAAGTCACTGTAGCTGGCTGCAGATTGGCAAGTCCTGACAATTTGCAGTACACCAATTGGTCACATATGGTTTTCAAACATGGGTCACTTCTGTTCACCTGTACCAATACCTAAAGGGCTCTGCAAACGCAATCTGGAAATTGAAACCCATTCAGTAAAATTTGAGTTCTAAGTGGCACTGCTTTGCTTCTGTGCTGTGTCTCCAAATAGTAGTGTACAACCACATACAGGGTATTTCTTACATTACTTCTTTTGAAAATGAAAATTTTGGGGCCATAAGTACATTTTAATGTAAAAACAGTGCACAGTATTTTTCATTTAACCATTCCTCTTTATCAAACCTTCAGGTGCTTCACATGATCTAAAGCAAAATAAAAACACTTTTTTTGACTGTGCATGTGAATCATAGCCCGACTGTACAACTCCGGTTTTTCCATCTGGAAAAACAGTCCGAAGAAAAAGAAAAAAAAAAAAAGTAAGTGCTTCAAGTTTTCAATGTTGCAGGCAGCGCTACTTCTGTCAAAAACGCAACGCAAGACTTTATGATAATGATGATCATAAGTGCAGATGTGATGAGTTGTGGAAAGCCACGCAGCAATCCTATAACTCGTATGGACCCTACTCCTAGAGAGTAGGATCATTTATAAGCAACAATACAGCTTTTTCCATCTTTTTTCTTTCTTTATATTTTGGGGTCTAGATATGGATTATTAAACTAAAAATGATATCTTAATGATAGATACACTTTAAAGGGGTTGTCCCATAAACAACATTTATCACATATACACAGAATAGATGATAAATTTATGATAGCAAGGAGTCCGACTGCCGAGACCACCTATGATCCTGGGAAAGGAGTGTAGCAGTAGTGAGCATGTGAGACCACCACTCCCATTAACAGTAGCCATAAATTTAGCATCTATCCTGTGGATAGGCGATATATAGTTTATGAACACCTACAAAGATAATAAATTATGACCAACACCAAGAAAAATAAAAGTCATGCAAAGACTCAAATAATGTATATAAAAATAATTTTATTGAAAGTATATTAATATATAAAAGATCCAGTGATCACCGCAGAAAGATGGTGGGTCACCTGGACTACTAAAAACATGTGCACATATGATCAAAGAAATAAATAAACACATAAAACATATGAAGTGTACAAATAAAGTTGGAGTACCCAAAATGCATAAGGTGAATTGTGACCAATATAATAACAAAACGTGTATAGAAGTGAATATATCAGCAAAATACCCCAAAATTAAAGAGATCATACATAATTACCTATGTGGTATAAAGAAGTCCAGGCATCCACCACACCCGACGCGCGTTTCGCATCAATGCTTCGTCCAGGGGTGGTGGAATGCTGGAGAGGAGGGTATTTAACAAACAGTGGACCAATCAGGAATGAGAATAACCGATAAACAGCTGCATCGAGGCATTATCCTAATCGCCACATGGAGCAAAATATTAATCAAGCCGCACGCCGAACACGGAAGTAAACGCTAATACCGACGACCGGAAATGACTAATCGGTCAGCGGCTAATGCTGGAAACCGGAAGTGACGAGTCAACATAGCAATCAGTGCCGAAAACCGGAAATGACGAATCGGCATTACGGGCAGCGACAGAAGCCGAACAAGATATATGTAACTAAGCAACCTCTTGGCACAACAAATGCAGCATTTATACCAAACATAAGGATATCGGCCGAACACACAACATAAGAGGTAAAGCGCCTGAAAAAGATAGATAGAATCCAGTTATGCGATCAAAATAAGATCGCAATAACTGAAACTCACGTGAGTGACCAGACACAGGCGTTTAACATTACACAAAGCGGCAAAATTACAACAATACATACAAATATGAATAAATACAACATATAATATAATCAGTGACAAAACATAGTGCAAAAAATAATAATGTACTGAAGTTTATACAACAAGTATAACGTGAATATAATAAAATAAAATATATAATATATGATAAAAGTAAATAATGCATATAACACCAGTATATATTTAATTAATTGCCGCAGATTGAGGCTGTTGAACACCTGAATAATAATAAAAAAAAAAAAAAAAAAAAGAAATTAGAACCAGCATAAGGAAACAAAACAGAAGGTAAACCAGATACACAAATGAAAAGAATGACTGATAAAAAATAATTTGATTAAAAATAAATTATTAAAAGAATGATAAAAATGAAAAAATTATAAAAAAGGAACAAAGCTGTTGTTCTCATTGAGACCACGTGGGGCAATGGTATCCAATTTGTATATCCAAGTGGTCTCTTTTTGAGCTAAGAGTTTCTTCCAATTCCCACCACGTGGCCCAATGAAAACATGATCTATGCCCTTGAAGAGAAGACCAGTAGGGTCACAATTGTGTTTTAACCAGAAATGGCGGGGGAT
The DNA here is from genome assembly GCA_033576555.1 of Oophaga sylvatica. Classification (NCBI taxonomy): domain Eukaryota; kingdom Metazoa; phylum Chordata; class Amphibia; order Anura; family Dendrobatidae; genus Oophaga; species Oophaga sylvatica. The sequence continues at coordinate 256,168,723 of JARQOD010000003.1, read as the reverse complement.
CGGTTTCAAAATTGAGGGGTCCTCTATCCTACGGCCCCCTCGATATCCAAAACATGTTCTCGTATGCGTTTTTTGAATTCACGTGTAGTCATGCCTATATAGATTAAACCACAAGGGCAAGTGGCATGGTATACCACTGCCCTTGTGGTACAATTGACACTATGAGTGATAGTATACTTCCTACCTCCAGAGTCAGTAAATTCATTAGTTGTATCAACATTCTTACACGCAACACATTTATTGCATGGAGAACATCCCCATTTGGGGCCTTTGGAATTGAAAATAAATTTAGAGTTTCCCCGATGATAGCTATGAACCAACTGATCCCGTAGATTTCTAGCTCTACGGTATGTGACCATAGGAAATCGATCAATGCAACCAGATAAGGTCTTATCCAATGACAAGATAGACCAATGCTTCTTTAAAATATCAAGCATTTCACTATTTCTAGAGTTGTAATCAAAAATGCATCGTACCTTGTCATTGGATAATTCCCTCCTTTGTTTGACTCTCAGAAGATCAGTTCTATCACTATGACGTGCTCTGGCGTAGGCTCGACAGATTATTTTCTTTTTTGTAACCCGACTTCTAAACCTGGAGCATAAATCAACTGCTTGCTTCTCAAAAAGGGTATTATTAGAACAAATGCGTCTAGCGCGTAAGAACTGTCCAGTTGGAATATTACGGATGAGATGGTTTGGGTGTTGAGAGGTAGCATATAGCACAGAATTGGCTGATGTGGCTTTACGAAATAAATCAGTTTGGATGAAACCAGATTCATCCACCTGAAGAGAAATATCCAAAAAATCAATAACATTTCTACTGCTTTTGAACGTGAGTTTAATGTTTAATTCGTTTTCATTCAATTCATGAATAAATGACTCCAGTTCCTCCTGTGTCCCCTGCCACACCATCAGAATATCGTCAATATATCTCCACCAAGATATGACATGGCTGGAGAGGCAGGATGGGTCAGATTGAAAAATGTTCCTCTCCCACAGCCCCAGGAACAAATTAGCATATGAGGGCGCACAAGACGCCCCCATTGCAGTTCCCCGGAGTTGTAGGTAGAGTACTTCCTTAAACATAAAAAAATTATGAGTAAGAATGAAAATAAGGGCAGAAACCAAAAATTCACAAAGATCTTCATCCAAAGTACTGTTATTGAGAAAAAAAACGAACAGCCGCAACACCATCATTATGCCGTATCGACGTGTAGAGTGACTCAATGTCTGGTTTCATCCAAACTGATTTATTTCATAAAGCCACATCAGCCAATTCTGTGCTATATGCTACCTCTCAACACCCAAACCATCTCATCCGTAATATTCCAACTGGACAGTTCTTACGCGCTAGACGCATTTGTTCTAATAATACCCTTTTTGAGAAGCAAGCAGTTGATTTATGCTCCAGGTTTAGAAGTCGGGGTTACAAAAAAGAAAATAATCTGTCGAGCCTACGCCAGAGCACGTCATAGTGATAGAACTGATCTTCTGAGAGTCAAACAAAGGAGGGAATTATCCAATGACAAGGTACGATGCATTTTTGATTACAACTCTAGAAGTAGTGAAATGCTTGATATTTTAAAGAAGCATTGGTCTATCTTGTCATTGGATAAGACCTTATCTGGTTGCATTGATCGATTTCCTATGGTCACATACCGTAGAGTAGAAATCTACGGGATCAATTGGTTCATAGCTATCATCGGGGAAACTCTAAATTTATTTTCAATTCCAAAGGCCCCAAATGAGGATGTTCTCAATGCAATAAATGTGTTGCGTGTAAGAATGTTGATACAACTAATGAATTTACTGACTCTGGAGGTAGGAAGTATACTATCACTCATAGTGTCAATTGTACCACAAGGGCAGTGGTATACCATGCCACTTGCCCTTGTGGTTTAATCTATATAGGCATGACTACACGTGAATTCAAAAAACGCATACGAGAACATGTTTTGGATATCGAGGGGGCCGTAGGGATAGAGGACCCCTCAATTTTGAAACCGATCCCCGCCATTTCTGGTTAAAACACAATTGTGACCCTACTGGTCTTCTCTTCAAGGGCATAGATCATGTTTTCATTGGGCCACATGGTGGGAATTGGAAGAAACTCTTAGCTCAAAAAGAGACCACTTGGATATACAAATTGGATACCATTGCCCCACGTGGTCTCAATGAGAACAACAGCTTTGTTCCTTTTTTTATAATTTTTTCATTTTTATCATTCTTTTAATAATTTATTTTTAATCAAATTTTTTTTTATCAGTCATTCTTTTCATTTGTGTATCTGGTTTACCTTCTGTTTTGTTTCCTTATGCTGGTTCTAATTTCTTTTTTTTTTTTTTATTATTCAGGTGTTCAACAGCCTCAATCTGCGGCAATTAATTAAATATATACTGGTGTTATATGCATTATTTACTTTTATCATATATTATATATTTTATTTTATTATATTCACGTTATACTTGTTGTATAAACTTCAGTACATTATTATTTTTTGCACTATGTTTTGTCACTGATTATATTATATGTTGTATTTATTCATATTTGTATGTATTGTTGTCATTTTGCCGCTTTGTGTAATGTTAAACGCCTGTGTCTGGTCACTCACGTGAGTTTCAGTTATTGCGATCTTATTTTGATCGCATAATTGGATTCTATCTATCTTTTTCAGGCGCTTTACCTCTTATGTTGTGTGTTCGGCCGATATCCTTATGTTTGGTATAAATGCTGCATTTGTTGTGCCAAGAGGTTGCTTAGTTACATATATCTTGTTCGGCTTCTGTCGCTGCCCGTAATGCCGATTCGTCATTTCCGGTTTTCGGCACTGATTGCTATGTTGACTCGTCACTTCCGGTTTCCAGCATTAGCCGCTGGCCGATTAGTCATTTCCGGTCGTCGGTATTAGCGTTTACTTCCGTGTTCGGCGTGCGGCTTGATTAATATTTTGCTCCATGTGGCGATTAGGATAATGCCTCGATGCAGCTGTTTATCGGTTATTCTCATTCCTGATTGGTCCACTGTTTGTTAAATACCCTCCTCTCCAGCATTCCACCACCCCTGGACGAAGCATTGATGCGAAACGCGCGTCGGGTGTGGTGGATGCCTGGACTTCTTTATACCACATAGGTAATTATGTATGATCTCTTTAATTTTGGGGTATTTTGTTGATATATTCACTTCTATACACGTTTTGTTATTATATTGGTCACAATTCACCTTATGCATTTTGGGTACTCCAACTTTATTTGTACACTTCATATGTTTTATGTGTTTATTTATTTCTTTGATCATATATGCACATGTTTTTAGTAGTCCAGGTGACCCACCATCTTTCTGCGGTGATCACTGGATCTTTTATATATTAATATACTTTCAATAAAATATTTTTATATACATTATTTGAGTCTTTGCATGACTTTTATTTTTTCTTGGTGTTGGATATATAGTTTATGAACAACCCCTTTAATAGACCATTTTTTAGAATGTTGTTCTGGGTTTTCAGAAATCTCTCTGCTAACTCAGGGATGTCTAAGATCAGAAATGTAGATATTTTATAACATTTAGAGATTTAATGAACTCACCACTCAGACATTCCAGGATCAGGTACAGTTTCCCATGGGTCTGAAAAGCATACACCAAGTCTACAATGAAGGGATGTCGGACAGCTTCTAGGACGCTACGCTCTGCTGTTGCGTGCTCCGTGTCTTTAGCATGACAAATTAGCAGTGCCTGAAGGAAGAAGAAGGGTACAGTGCATTCAGAGGTGTCTGGCAAAACTCATAATACAGGATGAATAATTGAATCCGCCAAACTTTAAAGAGGGCCCATAAATACCAGACGTAACGTGGACAGTTTTGCTCCTATTTTATACATGACACTCTGCAGAGTATGCATTGTTTTTTTTTTTTAAACTCCAACTCATGGTTCAGTAGATATAGGCCTTTTTATTTAGTGCCACTTCTGATAGTCCTCATCACTGTGGCATGGTTCACAAGGCAATAATGTAGAGCGGTCGAAAGACACAACTCCTGAGAATTCTGTGAACAACTCCGGCAAAGACTAATTCTGAGCAAACGTGCTTGGATAAGGCGTTATCCGAGCATGCTCTTGTGCTAACCGAGTGACTTCGGCATGCTGGAAAATTATGTTAAAAGTCCACACGACTGCATGTCTTACAGCTTTTCGACAGCTCACATGCAGGGATTGCCTGTTGAAGAGCAGCCATGAGACATGCAGCTGCGGGGACTCGAACATATTTTTCCAGAACGCCGAAGTCACTTGGTTAGCACAGGAGAGTACTCGGATAACATCCTATTCAAGCATGTTCGCTCATCACTAATGAAGACCATAAAAATTTGCACCTCATAAAAAATGTCCAAATCACTGGAACAGTATGACCGAATCAACCCCCTTCTTGATGTGGCCAATTTTTGTCTTTGTGCTTTCTTTTTTTCCTCCCATTCTTCCAAGAGGCATAATTTTTTTTATATTTCTGCCCACACAGCCACATGAGGGCTTGAGGTTTTTTTTGCGGGACAAATAGCACTTTTGAATGACACCATTCATTCTACCACATAGTATACTGGAAAATGGGAAAAAAATTTTTTCAAGAGTGGTGAAATTGTGGGTAAAAAAAAAAGAAGCAATACTGGCATTGTTGTGGGAGATCTTTTTACTGTGTACATTGTGTAGTAAAAATGATCTAGCAATACAATTCTCCCCATCAGTATGGTTACAGCGACACCAAACTTGCCATGTTTTTTTATTATTATTTTTTTAGTGGTGAAAAAAAAAAAAAAATTTGTAAAAAGATTTTTTGGGATTGTGATGCCATTTTTCGAGACCCGTAATGTTATTTTTTTTTGCAAATACAGCTGTATGAGGGCTTAAATGGGTTTCTCCACGAACAAATGTAATGTCTGTGTCTGACCGTACAGGGACATCATACCACAGCTCCTGGGCGGGGAGGAAGTAAAAGAGGATACAGACAGGACAGCACAGGATCACAGCTGATTCTTTCTTTGAGGTAAAACACTGCTGTGATCCCCTGCTGTAATGTCTGTTTCCTCTTTTGCTTCCTCCCCTGGCCAGGAGCTGTGGTATGATCAGACCATGTCCCTGTAGGGTCAGAAGCGGCCATTACACAATACACAGCCCTATATATATGATTATCTCTGCACAGGAACATTTTTTTCCCAACACATCCAATTATGGAACTTATTATTATTCAAAGATCTATTGATTAAAACCAATTTTTGTTCGTGGGAAAACCTCTAAGTGTTGCAGGCGAGATAACATCTTTACTTTTAAAGGGATAAAAGAGGGGTGATTCAAAATTAAATTTTCTTTACTTTTTACTACACTACTCAAAAAATAAAGGGGACACTAAAATCCCACATCCTAGATATCACTGAATTAAATATTACAGTTGCAAATCTTTATTCATTACATAGTGGAATGCGTTGAGAACAATAAAACATTAAAATGATCAATGTAAATCAAAATTAATATCCCATAGAGGTCTGGTTTTGGAATGATAAAATGAAAGTGGAAAATCAAATTACAGGATGATCCAACTTCAGTGGAATGCCTCAAAATAAAATGATGCTCAGTTGTGTGTGTGTGGCCTCCAAGTGCCTGTATGGCCTCCCTAAAACACATGGGCATGCTCCTGATGAGGCGGCAAATCATCTCCTGAGGGATCTCCTCCAGACCTGGACTAAAGCATCCGCCAACTCCTGGACAGTCTATGGTACAATGTGGTGGATGGAGCAAGACATGCTGTCCCAGATGTGCTCAATCGGATTCAGGTCTGGGGAATGGGTGGGCCAGTCCATAGCTTCAATGCCTTCATCTTGCAGGAACTGCTGACACACTCCAGCCATATGAGGTCTGGCATTGTCCTGCATTAGGAGGAACCCAGGGCCAACCGCACCAGCATATGGTCTCACAAGGGGTCTGAGGATCTCATCTCGGTACCCAATGGCAGTCAGGCTACTTCTGCCGAGCATATGAAGGGCTGTGCGGCCCTCCAAAGAAATGTCACCCCACACCATTACTGACCCACTGCCAAACCAGTCATGCTGAAGGATGTGGCATGCAGCAGATCACTCTCCACGGCGTCTCCAGATTCTGTCACATGTGCTCAGTGTGAACCTGCTTTCATCTGTGAAGAGCACAGGGTGCCAGTGGCGAATTTGCCAATCCTGGTGTTCTGTGGCAAATGCCAAGTGTCCAGCACGGTGTTGGGCTGTGAGCACAACCCCCATCTGTGGATGTCGGGCACTCAGACCATCCTCATGGAGTCGGTTTCTAACCGTTTGTGCAGACAAATGCACATTTGTAGCCTGCTGGAGGTCATTTTGCAGGGCTCTGGTAGTGCTCCTCCTGTTCCTCCTTGCAAAAAGGCAGAGGTAGCGGTCCTGCTGCTGGGTTGCTGCCCTCCTACGGCCCCCTCCACGTCTCCTGGTAGCCTCTGGACACTACGCTGACAGACAGCAAACCTTCTTGCCACAGCTCGCATTAATGTGCCATCCTGGATGATCTGCGCCATTTGTGTGGGTTGTAGAGTCCGTCTCATGCTACCACGAGTGTGAAAGCACAACCAACATTCAAAAGTGACCAAAACATCAGCCAGAAACAATTGGTACTGAGATGTGGTCTGCGGTCCCCACCTGCAGAACCACTCCTTTATTGAGTGTGTCTTGATAATTGCCAATAATTTCCATCTGTTGTCTATTCCATTTGCACAACAGCATGTGAAATTGATTGTCAATCAGTGTTGCTTCCTAAGTGGACAGTTTGATTTCACAGAAGTTTGATTCACTTGGAGTTATATTCTGTTGTTTAAGTGTTCCCTTTATTTTTTTGAGCAGTGTATATTAATTAATCCTCTTAGAGGACTTCACCCAGCGATCGTCTGGTCGCTTGTGCTATATACAGCAATACTACAGTATTGCTGTATATAGCAAAAATAACTCTTTTGAATCCAAGCCATAGGTTTTCAATGGAGGTCCGTGATGACAGGCTCAGAAGTCTTCAACAGACCCAATGCTATCATAGCAACCTATTGGTGCCCTATGATTCCATCGCAGCCAACTGGCACATAGAATGTCACACCTCCACAGTTAATGCCGCTGCCAAGAGACTCAAAAATCATCTGTGCTCAGTCAGCTGAGGAGAAGATTTATTTCTTTTGACGTCACAGTCGTTCAGCTCACAGAGGTAAGTGTGCTTATGATACTTCTTTGTCAGCTGAAAAGTCTCAGGAACAGTGTTTCTTCACATTGCAACCCATCTTGACAAGCGTGACTAGGATGGGCTGCCATCTGAATTACGTGACGGGAGCCATTTTTTTTACATCTTGGATAACCCTTTTAACCACATAAGGATCAAGACCCGTAAATTTACGCCGTTTGGTTTTGAGCATTAATCCAAGGCTATTGTGAATTTATATCACAGGGAATAAAGCAGCCAGTGACCTTGGGGAAAATAGAAGAGGCTTTTTACTGCTTCTGTCTTCTATTTTGCTGGCTACTTAGGGCTCCATGAGCGCTAAGTAGTGTCCAGAAGCATCAGTGCTTCTGCAGGACCTGCAGTTCACATGATTGCCGATTCTATGTTGGCATAGCAAAGCTCATGGCCCCAGATCAACTTTGTGAACCATGTCACTCCTGTGTGATCCATTTCCTCTGCAACTGGGGCTCTTATAAATACCCCAGATACGGTGGGGAAAAAAATATCAATTAAATTGAAAGAAAAATAAGCAATTCTCTCTTGGGGGATAAATCCATGTTAATTGCCTTGTAGTTTCTGTTACGATTGTATACAAATAAACCACCATCACTGAGGTCTGATAAGGTATTTGTGAATCATCCCTCAAATAACAGACCCTAGAGGAAAGTGATCGGGTCTAAAACCCCCTTGGTGGGCCAGTCCAAACCCTGTCAGCAACATTTTATAGAATATCTTAATTTTCCATCCATAAAACTTACCTTTTGCAAAACCTTCATTGCAAAAATTCTTCCCGAATTTGAACCAGTCACCTTCTTCACCTGGAAAACCTGAAGAAAATGAAAGCTCGTCATGAAAGTGGTCAGAAAAAAAGATGTGCGCTTCATGTATTTTCAGAAAAGGAACTGTCAGCGGAGCTCGGCAGTGATATTTAGTGCAGGGAAGCCCATATTTCACAATTTGCATGGGAAAGAGTGAAACCGGTATAAATTAACATGCTGCAGATCTCAGAGGTGGTCCGAAACTGAAATGTATGCTCATCCTAAATCTCTATTCAATGTCCTAATCCAATTTTTTTTGCTAATACACCTTATTTAAAAGTCCCTACCGTTTCCTCAATATGCTAACTGCTTTATTTTTTGTACTACTTTGTGTAATGACGCTTTGTTTGAGAATCCCAGTGCATGCTGGGATAGTCAAACAAGTCATCATCTGGAGGCAGAGACTGTGGCCACTGTTGCAGACTCCGCCCCCACTCTGAAATGAAGATTCATCAGTGATGTCCGTTAAGGGTGTGGGCTAGTCCCTACTATACTGAGCATGCATCAGTTGTAAATTCTGACATATGCTCAGTGAGATCTTGTCACTTTTCAGTACACAGTGACAGGGCACTTCCCTCGCCGGCTCTGATGAGTACTAACGAGCCGTAAAGAGAGAGCACACTGTCAGTGTGCATTGTAAGGAAAAAAAGAGAAAGCAGAGACCACTTGCAGAGGCAGGGCTGGACTCTGCTAGCTGGGTTTTTGTCTTACAATGCGCACCAACAATGCGCTCTCTTGCCATCTGGTCACTACTCATCACAGCCAGTGAGGGAGCGCACAGTCACTGTACTCAGAGAAGAATATTACACAGTGACAAGGGAGCTTGTACATAGTAGATGTCAGAATTGACAACCAGCGCATGCTCGGTAGAGGAGGGACTAGCCCAGCCCCTGAAACATGCGCCTCTAATGATTCTTTGCTTCAGTGCAGAGGCCAAGGGTGTGGCAGTAATTGAAGCCTCTACCCTCTGATGACGAATTGCTTACTATCCCAGCATGCACTGGTATTCTCAAATGAAGGGTCATCACACAGGAAGTTGTAAAAAAAAAAATAAAAGCAGTTTGATAGTGTAGTGAGGGAACAGTAGGGACTTTTTATTTAAAGTATATTAGAAAAAAGATGAGTTTGATATTAGATAAATAGGCATTTAGGATGAAAATACAGGTGCTTCTCACAACATTGGAACATCACCAAAAAGTAACTATTTCAGTTCTTCAAAACAAAAAGTGAAACTCATTATATAGAGTCATTACAAGCAGAGTGATCTATTTCAAGTGTTTATTTCTGTTAATGTTGATGATTTTGGCTTACAGCCAATGAAAACCCAAAAGTCATTATCTCAGTAAATTAGAATACTTTATAACACCAGATTGAAAAATGATTTTAAAATCCGAAATGTTGGCCTACTGAAATGTATGTTCAGTAACTGCACTCAATACTTGGTCGGGGCTCCTTTGGCATCAGTTACTGCATCAATGCGGCATGACATGGAGGCGATCAGCCTGTGCCACTGCTGAGGTGTTTTGAAAGCACAAGTTGCTTAATAGCAGCCTTCAGCTCATCTGCATTGTTGGGTCTAGTGTCTCTCATCTTCCTCTTGACAATACCCCATAGATTTTCTATGGAGTTAAGGTCAGGCAAGTTTGCTGGCCAATCAAGCACAGTGATACTGTTGTTTGTAAACCAGGTATTGGTACTTTTGACAGTGTGGGCAGGTGCCAAGTCCTGCTAGAGAATGAAATTTCCATCTCCAAAAAGCTTGTCGGCAGAGTGAAGCATGAAGTGCTCTAAAATATCCTGGTAGACGGCTGTGCTGACTTTGGTCTTGATAAAACACAGTGGACTTACACCAGCAGATGACATGGCTCCCCAAACAATCCCTAATTGTGGAAACTTCACACTAGACCTCAAGCAGCTTGGATTGTGGCCTCTCCACTCTTCCTCCAGACTCTGGGACATTGATTTCCAAATGAAATGCAAAATTTACTTTCATCTGAAAACAACACCTTGGATGGACCACTGAGCAACAGTCCAGTTCTTTTTCTCCTTGGCCCAGGTAAGATGCTTCTGGTGTTGTCTATTGGTCATGAGTGGCTTCACAAAAGGAATGCGACACTTGTAGCCCATGTTCTGGATATGTCTGTGTGTGGTGGTTCTTGAAGTAATGATTCCAGCAGCAGTCCACTCCTTGTGAATCTCCCCCAAATTTCTGAATGGCCTATTCTTAACAATCCTTTCAAGACTGCGATTATCCCGGTTGCTTGTGCACCTTTTTCAACCACACTTTTTCCTTCCACTCAACTTTCCATCAATATGCTTGAATGACCTTTTGTGGCTTACCCTCCTTGTTGAGTGTGTTAATGACGGCCTTCTGGACATGTCAAGTCAGCAGTCTTCCCTATGATTAAAAACCTACTGAAACACCCTAAGGGACATTTTTAAACGCTTAAGAAGCCTTTACATGTGTTTTTGTTAATTATTCTAATTTACTGAGATAATGACTTTTGGGTTTTCATTGGCTGTAAGCCATAATCATCAACATTAACAGAAAAAAACATTTGAAATAGATCATCTCTATATAATATATGAGTTTGACTTTTTGTATTGAAGAACTGAAATAAACTAACTTTTTGATGATATTCTAATTTTGTGAGAAGCACCTGTATATTTTAGTTTCGGACAACCCTTTAAGATCTGCAGCAGTTAGATAGACTAGTAAAGGAGAAGTATATTAATAAAGAGATTAGATCATGACATTAAACTGATGAGATTTAGAATTAAACCACATTTTACTTTGGTACCAGCCCTTTAAACAAGCAAGTTGTCAGTTTACACTACAGATAACCTTGTACTTTCCTGGCAGATTTTCCATAAGCGAATACGCAGTGGAAAATAATTGCGTTTTTGCACCGTAGAAACTAGTTGATTTCTAAATTTACTGAATACATTAAAAAAATATTTAGAGTTGAGAGTCCTCAGTGGTTGATACCTTTTAATGGCTAACTGAAAAGATGGTAACAAATTGCAAGCTTTCGAGACTACTCAGGTCTCTTCATCAGGCTAGACTAATACAAAATCTGAAGAATCACATATTTATACACAACACAGCACAGAAAAAATGCAATAGTTGAGACAAGTGACATGAAGCAGAACTGTCATTATGGGAGAGGGATGAACAGTTGTGGCAATAAATATTGGACTAGTTCATAGATAAGGAGTGTGAAAGTTTTATTGCCCTCTGATTGGGGTCTGGTAATGTTTTGTGATGTTCTCACAGGGTCTTTGAAGCAAATTCCTTAATTGATGTAATAGGCCATAAATCCATGTGATAGGTTCATTCCAGCATTGAGAGTGTCAAAGGTCAGAGACAGAGGAGAGTTTGCGAATACAAATTGATGGTGACCTTTGACACTCAATGCTGGAATGAACCTATCACATGGATTTATGGCCTATTACATCAATTAAGGAATTTGCTTCAAAGACCCTGGTGTACAATAATAAATTATATTGTGGTACCGTGTTAGCCAGAAAAATCGATGTGAATACTTCTCCGTCCAATTATGATAAGAGCATTCTTAGGTTCAGGGTCTTAGGGTCTTCAAAGACCCTGTGAGAACATCACAAAACAATACCAGACCCCAATCAGAGGGCAATAAAACTTTCACACTCCTTATCTATGAACTAGTCCAATATTTATTGCCACAACTGTTCATCCCTCTCCCATAATGACAGTTTGCTTCATGTCACTTGTCTCAACTATTGCATTTTTTCTGTGCTGTGTTGTGTATAAATATGTGATTCTTCAGATTTTGTATTAGTGTTTGCCTGATGAAGAGACCTGCGTAGTCTCGAAAGCTTGCAATTTGTTACCATCTTTTCAGTTAAGGGTATGCCACACTAAACAATATCGCTAACGGGATCGCTAAAAAACGTCACTATTTTAGCGATCCCGTTAGCGATGTTGTTCAGTGCGGCAGCTTCCAGCGACGAGCTTCCTGCTGTGATCTCGCTCGTCGCTGGAATCGTTCCGGACCCTATTTCATCGCTGGCGCTCCCGCTGGGTAAGTATCTTATCGCTGTGTGGCACCTTTTCTTAGCGATTTAGCGGTACTTTTGTACCGCTAAAGTCGTTAAGAAGATCGCTAACGGCGATAGCGTCGTTAACTATATCGCTAAATGTGGCCGCATTTAGCGATATAGAAACAATCCGCTAGCGATCGCATTAGTATGCGTCGTTATTGTGATCGCTAGCGGGATTGTTTAGTGTGGCAGTACCTTTAGCCATTAAAAGGTATCAACCACTGAGGACTCTCAACTCTAAATATTTTTCTATCTACTGGCTAACAGGGTACTAAGATATACATCTTTACTGTATCTGAATACATTAACACTTTACCATTCTTTCTGTCTGCAAAGTGTCAACGCTGACTGGACAGTGCTACTCCACTGACAATAAGCATAGCAAAATCTAGTTGTATATTTATTATTTTATATAATTCCAAGAAGAATAACTGAGGAGGAGCAAACAAAGAGTTCTAACAAAGATGTTCCAGAATTGTAATTTCAACATTTTGAACATATTTGCACAACAGCTTCATCACAACTACGTCCTCTGCTATATAAACTAGCCCGTGTATGTAGGCATATGTGACATGATTAGTTCCTTTACCAGTTTATCATAGGCAGGAATGCAACAACTGCTTGTTAAAACTTCAAAATGGCTACTCATATACCAAAGCCACAGGTGGCAGGTCATGATGCTACTTAGAATAATGGAAAGCTGATTGCTAGTGATCAAATCACCTGTGCCCCCTTCTCTACAGGGTGATGATGGGTTGGCGAGGCAGCTGGAGCTTACAGAAGGTCCAGTTACTGCAAGCTTCGTACTCCCAGCTTGTGGCTGGGGCTCATAAGGGGATCATTTATCCCCTCTACCAGCAATTAAACAATCACAGTTTCAAGCCCCTAAAAAATTAACAGATCATTTTTTTCTTAAAGTGAAAAATGTAAAAAAAAATATTAACAGCCCCTCCAAAAAACAAACTTTTTATATAATCTTCTTTTCTTTAAAACACAGTTGGGAGATTTTTTTTAACTACCGGTAGTTGCTGAAATAGGCAATCCTGGATTTGTTTTTTTCCCCGCTTTTCAGTGCATACATTCTGTGTTAAGGTGAATGGGGTCACTGTAAACTACCACTTGTTCTTCCTCATCCTGATCACTTTTTAAAAGGCTATCATGAGACTAGAAAAACAACACTTTTTGCAGAAAATCCCCTTTAAAAGCCTTAGTGCAATGCTTACAGGGCTTCCATAGAACGTCTAGAACATTCTGAGTCAGCCAAGAAATGGCGCAGTATTACAAGCCGGAGAATTCCAGCCATCCACGCTATTTTTATACTTCGAGATTGGTCCCACTCCATGAGCAGGACTCAGGTTGGCTTAGAACTAGGTTGAAACTGCTGCTGCCAGTGTTGGAGGGTCTTATTTATTGACTAACAACCCCTATAGGTTTTATAAAAAGGCATCAACATGATCACGAGCAGGACATTGGGATAAGCGTAGTTACCTTTCCATAACTGCCTCGTCCCAGTACACGTAGTATGTGAAAGCACTGTGGGGAGAGGGTCTCCTGCCCCGGGCACATTCTGCTGTCTGCGAGATCATACTCCGTAGTACACGAGAGGTCGGACCTGCGACACAATACTACAATTAGGACTATGATGACAGAAGCATTACACAAAGAAAAAAAATGACTTAGGGATTTATAGAACTCACACTTCACAAGATCCCGGAATCTCAGAGTCGTCATCCTGGAAGAAATAAAAACACAATCCACTAAGTACACAAGACAAGTCTATAGATGGACGGTCCTTGGCACCTGCTCTCCAGGTCAAAGGTGCACTGATGGACACTGGCATCTTTCTGTGGGCAGCAGACCGTACTGCTGATCAGCGTGGGGAGTGTAGTGATAAGCCATCTCCTACGCCAGTAGACACCAGTACCCCACATGACTGTTTCTCCTTTATCCCTGATTACACCCTAATGTTTAGTACAGATCATCCTGCAATCATAGGAAAAAGCCACATACAAGACAAGATACCCCTAATCTTCCAAAGAAACGACTCTTCATTCTGGTCTGTAGAGTAGGACCCCTCCATCTAATACTGCCTACAGCAATCCAAAAAGAGGGAGTCCTCACACAACAAGGGGTACACCATAACCTATTATACGGGAGGAGACGCACACAACAAGGGGGTCCACCATAACCTATTATACTGAGGAGACCCACACAATAGGGGGTTCAACATAACCTATAATACGGAAGGGATCCTCACACAGAAGGGGGTACACCATAAACTATTATACGGAGACGCACACAACAAGGCGGTCCATCATAACCTATTACACGGAGGGCGTCATCACACAACAGGGGGTACACCATAACCTATTATATGGAGGAGATGCACATAAGGGGGTCCACTATAACCTATTATACGGAGGGGGTCCTCACAACAGGGGTACACCATAAGCTATTATACAGAGGGGTTCCTCACAACAGGGGTACACCATAAGCTATTACACAGAGGAGACGCACACAACAAGGGGTCCACCATAATCTATTATACGGAGGGGGTCCTCACAAAAGGGGCACACCATAACCTAATATACGGAGGGGGTCATCACACAACAGGGGGTCCACCATAACCTATTACACGGAGGGGGTCATCACACAACAAGGGGTCCACCATAATCTATTATACGGAGGGGGTCCTCACACATCAGGGGGTTCACCATAACCTATTATATGGAGTGGGTCCTCACAAAAGGGGCACACCATAACCTAATACACGGAGGGGGTCATCACACAACAGGGGGTCCACCATAACCTATTACACGGAGGGGGTCATCACACAACAGGGGGTCCACCATAACCTATTACACGGAGGGGGTCATCACACAACAGGGGGTCCACCATAACCTATTATACTGAGGAGACCCACACAATAGGGGGTTCAACATAACCTATAATACGGAAGGGGTCCTCACACAGAAGGGGGTACACCATAAACTATTATACTGAGGGGATCCTCACACAACAGGGGTACACCATAAGCTATTAAAAGGAGGGGTTCCTCACAACAGGGGTACACCATAAGCTATTATACAGAGGAGACGCACACAACAAGGGGGTCCACCATAATCTATTATACGGAGGGGGTCCTCACACAACAGGGGGTACACCATAACCTATAATATGGAGGGGTCCTCACACGACAGGGGGTACACCATAACCTATAATATGGAGGGGGTCCTCACACAACAGGGGTACACCATAAGCTATTATACGGAGGGTTCCTCACACAAGGGGGTCCACCATAACCTATTACACAGAGGGGGTCATAAAAAGGGGGTCCACCATAACCTATTATACTGAGGAGACCCACACAATAGGGGGTTCAACATAACCTATAATACGGAAGGGGTCCTCACACAGTAGGGGTACACCATAAACTATTATCCTGAGACGCACACAACATGGGAGTCCACCATAACCTATTACATGGAGGGCGTCATCACACAACAGGGGGTCCACTATAACCTATTATACGGAGGGGGTCCTCACACAACAGGGGTACACCATAAGCTATTGTACGGAGGGGGTCCTCACACAACAGGGGTACACCATAATCTATTATACTGAGGGGGTCCTCACACAATGGGTACACCATAATCTATATACTGAGGGGGTCTTCACACAACGGGTACACCATAAGCTATTATACGGAGGGGTTCCTCACACAATGGGTACACCATAAGCTATTATACGGAGGGGTTCCTCACACAACAGGAGTACACCATAACCTATAATACGGAGGGTCCTCACACAACGGGGTACACCATACCTATAATAGGAGGGGGTCCTCCACACAGGGTACACATAACCTATAATACGGAGGGGTCCTCACAACAGGGGTACACCATAACCTATAATACGGAGGGGTCCTCACACAACAGGGTACACCATAACCTATAATACGGAGGGGTTCCTCACACACAGGGGGTCACACCATAACCTATAATACGAGGGGTCCTCACACACAGGGGTACACCATAACTATAATACGGAGGGGTCCTCACACAACAGGGGTACACCATAACCTATAATACGAGGGGGTTCCTCACACAGGGGGTCACATAACCTATAATACGGAGGGGGTCCTCCACACAGGGGTACACCATAACCTATAATACGGAGGGGTCCTCACACACAGGGGTACACCATAACCTATAATACGGAGGGGGTCCTCACACACAGGGGTACACCATAACCTATAATACGGAGGGGGTCCTCCACAACAGGGGTACACCATAACCTATAATACGGATGGGGTCCTCACACACAGGGGTACACCTAACCTATAATACGGAAGGGGTCCTCACACAACAGGGGTACACCATAACCTATAATACGGAGGGGGTCCTCACACAGCAGGGGTACACCATAACTATAATACAGAGGGGTCCTCTAACAAACAGGGGTACACCATAACCTATAATACGGAAGGGGTCCTCGACACCACAGGGGGTTACACCATAACCTAATTAATACGGAAGGGGTCCTCACACAGCAGGGGTTACACCATAACCTATAATACGGAGGGGGTCCTCCACAACAGGGGTACACCATAACCTATAATACGGAGGGGTCCTCACACAGCAGGGGTACACCATAACTATAATACGGAGGGGGTCCTCCACAGCAGGGTACACCATAACCTATAATACGGAGGGGGTCCTCAACAGCAGGGGTACACCATACCTATAATACGGAGGGGGTCCTCCACACAGGGGTACACCATAACCTATAATACGGAGGGGGTCCTCACACAGCAGGGGTACACCATAACTATAATACGGAAGGGGTCCTCACACAGAAGGGGTACACCATAACCTATAATAGGGAGGGGGTCCTCACACACAGGGGTACACCATAACCTATAATACGGAGGGGTCCTCACACAGCAGGGTACACCATAACCTATAATACGGAGGGGGTCCTCCCACACGGGGTACACCATAACCTATAATACGGAGGGGGTCCTCACACACAGGGGTACACCATAACCTATAATACGGAGGGGGTCCTCACAACAGGGGTACACCATAACCTATAATACGGAGGGGGTCCTCACACACAGGGGTACACCATAACCTATAATACGGAGGGGTCCTCACACACAGGGTACACCATAACCTATAATACGGAGGGGTCCTCACACAACAGGGGTACACCATAACCTATAATACGGAGGGGTCCATCCACAGCAGGGGTACACCATAACCTATAATACGGAGGGGGTCCTCACACAAACAGGGGTACACCATAACCTATAATACGGAGGGGGTCCTCACACACAGGGGTACACCATAACCTATAATACGGAGGGGGTCCTCACACAACAGGGGTACACCATAACCTATAATACGGAGGGGTCCTCACACAAACAGGGGTACACCATAACTATAATACGGAGGGGGTCCTCACACAACAGGGGTACACCATAACCTATAATACGGAGGGGGTCCTCACACAGCAGGGGTACACCATAACCTATAATACGGAGGGGGTCCTCACACAGCAGGGGTACACCATAACCTATAATACGGAGGGGGTCCTCCACAGCAGGGTACACCATAACCTATAATACGGGGAGACCTATCACTAGCAGGGAACATAACTAAATAGAGGGGGTCCTCACACAACAGGGGTACACCATAACCTATAATACGGAGGGGGTCCTCCCACAGCAGGGTACACCATAACCTATAATACGGAAGGGGTCCTCACACAACAGGGGTACACCATAAAACCTATAATACGGAGGGGGTCCTCACCACACAGGGGGTACACATAACCTATAATAGGAGGGGTCCTCACACAAGGGGTACACCATAACCTATAATACGGAGGGGTCCTCACACAACAGGGGTACACCATAACCTATAATACGGAGGGGGTCCTCACACAGCAGGGGTACACCATAACCTATAATACGGAGGGGGTCCTCCCACAGCAGGGGTACACCATAACCTATAATACGGAAGGGGGGTCTCCTCTCCACACAGGGGTACACCATAACCTATAATACGGAGGGGGTCCTCACACAGCAGGGGTTTCACCATAACCTATAATACGGAGGGGGTCCTCACACAACAGGGGTACACCATAACCTATAATACAGAGGGGGTCCTCACACACACAGGGGTACACCATAACCTTATAATACGGAGGTGACTGCACACAAGGGGTCACTATAAACTATAATACGGAGGGGGTCCTCACACAACAGGGGTACACCATAACCTATAATACGGAGGGGGTCCTCACACAGCAGGGGTACACCATAACCTATAATACGGAGGGGGTCCTCCAAACAGGGGTACACCATAACCTATAATACGGAGGGGGTCCTCCCACAGCAGGGGTACACCATAACCTATAATACGGAGGGGGTCCTCACATAGCAGGGGTACACCATAACCTATAATACGGAGGGGGTCCTCACACAGCAGGGGTACACCATAACCTATAATACGGAGGGGGTCCTCACACATCTCAGATACACAACTTATATTTGGGCGCTTCGTCCTGACTGTACATAAACACATCCATAATTACAATTGGAGCTATTGGACAATGCAGTCACGTGACTGGACAGGGAGGCATATAACAAATGTAACTTTATTATCAATCCCCTTCACACAACCTCCATGGAAAAGAGCGACAGTCTGCGGTCTACACAGCCTGAGCCCACTAATGCCCACTGCGCAGCTTACTCCACCCTCCGAAGCCCACGACTACTCTCCTTACCGGCTCGTTCTCCTCACTGTTCTCCTCCGATTCCAGGTCCAAGTCAAATACAGCTGCCATTGCGGCGGCGCCCGGAACAAAAAGAAAGAGCAACTTCCGGGAACCTGTAAATATCCGGAACCCACCTGAGCCGCCGAAGTTTCCTTCCTGTTCCCGTGTACTGGCTCAGTCCTGCCTCTGGGCTACAGTAAAATGGCGGCCGTCCACTGCGGACACCCAGTCCAGTTGTTTTTTCTTCATTTTGGTCAGGACAGCACTATGATCTTCCAGAGGTTCAGGCAGGAGTGGTACAGAACTGGTCTGCCCTGCACATCCAAGGACTCAATGATCGCACTACTTCATACAGGGGACCATAATCTGTACAGAGAAAATGACCCCTCTACCCATACCTCCCAACTTTTGAAGATGGCAAAGAGGGACAAAGATTGTGGCCACGCCCATGACCACACCCATTTCACAAATAATCACACCCATGTCCACACCCCAACCACACCCATTTAGCACTGCTGATCACACTGGTACTGAGGGCACAGTGGCTGGCATTATGGGGTCAGTGGCTGGTACTGTGGGCACACTGACTAGTACTAAGGAAAAGAGAGAAAGAACAGAGACAGAGAAAAAAGAAAACAGAGAAAGAAAGAGCGGAGAGGAAAAGAAAGAAGAAAGGGGAAAAAAAGAAAGAAAACAGAGAAAAAGACAGAGAGGGACAGAAAAAAGAGTGGAAAGAAAAAAAACAGTGATGAGAATAGAAAGAACAGAAAAAAGGAGAGAGAAAAAAAGAGGGGGAAAGAAAGAACAGAGAGAGAAAGAAAGAACAGAGAGAAAAACAGAAAGAAAGAGGGGAAAGAAAGAATAAACAGAGAGAGAAAAAAAAGAGGGGAAAGAAAGAACAGAGAAAGAAAGAAAGATGGGAAAGAAAAAAACAGAAAGACAGAGGGGAAAGAAAGAACAAGAAGAGAGAAAGATGGGAAAGAAAGAACAGAGAGAGAAAGAAAAAAAGAACACAGGGAGAGAGAAAGAACAGAGAAAGAAAGAGGGGAAAGAAAAAGAACAGAGAGAAAGAAAACAGAGAGGAAAGAGCAGAGAGAGAGAAAGAAAAAAAGGATTAGAGAGAAAACAGGGAGAAGGAAACAAAGGAGAGAGAAAGAACAGAGAGAGAAAGAAAGAACAGAAATAGAGAAGGAAAGAACAGAGAGCGAGAGAGAAAGAAAGAAAGATTCTATAAAGATAGTATAGCAGCCCGCTCCCATTGTAGTGCCCACCTGAGCCTCTCAGTGCAGGACATATCATGATCCGCTCACATGGCCGAGATCCCCGATTGCAAGGCGATCAAGCTGTCCGCGCTGTCGGAGGAGGACACAGTGATGGATCTGAAGCATTCCCTGAAGTGCCTCATGGTTCCGTCACAATCTCCTACTAAAATTACCTAATTTCCGGTCAGCTTCCAGCACATCACTTCCGGTGGAACGTCACGTGCGAGTTTTAAAGTGCTCCTCGGGGCACCGCCGTGTACTCCTGTGTCCAGGGGAACAGTAAGCTCCCGGCCGGGACAGCGGGGCAGACTCTCAAAATTGGGACTGTCCCTCTGGATCTGGGACAGTTTCTCCCCACCATACACCTTGTAAACGCACGGCTCCGCACACCTCATACACACACGGCTCCACTCAATACACACACGGCTTCACTCCGTAAACCTCGTACATACGCAGCCATGCTCCGTAAATCTTGTACACATGCGGCTTTGCACCATACACATGCGGTTCCACTCCGAACATCTCGTACACATGCGGCTCCACTCTGTACACCCCGTACACACACGGCTCTGCTCCGCTCTGTACACACACGGCTCAAGCACGAAGCCCTGAGCGGCTCAGCTCCGTACACACAGGGCTCTGTTTCGTACACATACAGCACTGCTACAGCCACCTCGTACACACACAGCTCCGCTCACCTCGCACACACATGGATCCGCTCCGTACACCTCGCACACACACGGCTCCGCTCCGTACACCTCGCTCACACACGGCTCCACTCCGTACACCTCGCTCACACACGGCTCCGCTCCGTACACCTCGTTCACACACGGCTCCGCTCCGTACACCTCGTTCACACACGGCTCCGCTCCGTACACCTCATACACACACGGCTCCACTCCGTACACATGCGGCTCCGCTCCGTACACCTCGTTCACACACGGCTCCGCTCTGTACACCTAGTTCACACACGGCTCCGCTCCGTACACACACGGCTCCGCTCCGTACACACACGGCTCCGCACACCTCGTACACACATGGCTCCGCTTCGTACACTTCGTTCACACACGGCTCCGCTCCGTACACCTCGTACACACATGGCTCCGCTTCGTACACCTCGTTCACACACGGCTCCGCTCCGTACACCTCGTACACACGGCTCCGCTCCATACACACTCGTTCACACACGGCTCCGCTCCCTACACCTCGTACACACACGGCTCCGCTTCGTACACCTCGTTCACACACGGCTCCACCTCGTTCACACACGGCTCCGCTCCGTACACCTCGTTCACACACGGCTCCGCTCCGTACACCTCGTACACACACGGCTCCGCTCACCTCGCACACACATGGATCCGCTCCGTACACCTCGTACACACACGGCTCCGCTTCGTACACCTCGTACACACACGGCTCCGCTCCGTACACCTCGTTCACACACGGCTCCGCTCCGTACACCTCGTTCACACACGGCTCCGCTCCATACACCTCGTACACACACGGCTCCGCTTCGTACACCTCGTACACACACGCCTCCGCTTCGTACACCTCGTTCACACACGGCTTCGCTCCGTACACCTCGTACACACACGGCTCCGCTCCGTAGACCTAGCACACACTACACCACTGCTACATTCACACTGTAAACGCCTCCTGACCCCACACATAAACTTACCCTCGTGGAGCACCTGACAACCAGCACAGCAGAGAGCCAGAAACCGACCTGCACACAGAGAAGCCTGACCGTGTGACACCCAACTCCTCCCCTCCTGTGACCTCATCACAGGTCCTGCTCCCACATAAGAAGACAGCCAGCAAAGTAACTGCTCAGATGTCAGAAGCTGTAGTGGAGCGCTCGGAAAGTGAGGAAAGGGTGCATGGAGGGCGTGGCGGCTCCTCTCACTGCGGGACACATGCTGTCCCGCCGGGACAGAGTGTGGGGGGGTCAGAATCGGGACTGTCCCGGTCAATCCGGGACGGTTGGGAGGTATGCCTCTACCTGCTCTAGGGGATCGTCCTGTGATGCAAACACTTAGTAATAGCTTGTACATAGTTTTAACTGTTGCCTAGTGTGGTAAGACGACTCGCTCAGCTCTCCTGAAGGCAGACTCAGGACATACGTTCTCTGGGTTTTCTTTCTGCTGGTTTATTATCAGCCATAAACTCATGCAGGTTTTCGCAGGAAAAGTAAACATGACCCCTCTGGGTTAAACGGGAAAACATAAAAAAAAAAAAAAACAATAACTCAGTCCATAGATGAGTGGGTTCCGCCCGCTCTCGATAGCATAAACGGCACTGCTAAAGTCCTTGTGGAAAGCTTGGCAGCTTCCACTATACTGTCTGGAGACTTTCCTCTCCAGACCACACCAGAGAAAAAAAAACAGGACTGAGCTTTTATACATTGCTCAGCCACACCCTTTTAACATATAACATGCTGGCAGATAAATAGAGTAGGTCTTAGTTCACACAGGAGAGCATCCTGTGTGACACATACCTCCCCTCACATATAATACCAGTGACACTGTCACATATTCCCCCCCCCCTCTGCCCAAAGCCGGGGTTTGGGCACCTTCTGACACCAGACAGGGAATCCTAGAGAGGGCATCTGCATTCCCATGTAACTTCCCTGGCCTATGCTCCACGTGAAAGTTAAACTCTTGAAGCTCTAGGAACCATGTAGTTACCCTAGCATTTTTTCCCCTCTTTTCCCTCAACCATCTCAATGGGGCATGGTCTGATACTAATTTAAACTTCCGGCCTAGTAGGTAATATTTCAGTGTATCCACGGCCCATTTTATGGCTAAACACTCTTTCTCTACTATGGCGTAGTTCTTCTCGCAGGAGGACAGCTTTCGGCTTAGATAGAGAATGGGATGTTCTTCCCCATTTATTTCTTGGGAGAGTACGGCCCCTAGACCAACCTCTGATGCGTCAGTCTGGACCACAAATTCTTTCTTAAAGTCTGGCGCGACCAGGACAGGCTGCTTGCACAGTGTTAGCTTCAGCTTTTGAAACGCGGTCTCCGTTTCTTCCGTCCATTTCACCATGGTTGATTTGGTGCCTTTTAGAAGATCTGTTAGTGGGGGCGCAATCGTGGCGAAATTCGGGATAAACCGCCGGTAGTATCCCACCATTCCCAGGAATGCTTTCACCTGCTTCTTTGAGAGCGGTTGCGGCCAGGTTTGAATTGCCTCCACTTTCTTGATCTGCGGCTTTATTTCGCCTCTCCCAACAACATAGCCCAGGTACTTGGCCTCCTCTTTTCCGATGGCACACTTTTTCGGATTTATGGTAAATCCTGCTGTCCTTAGCGCGTCCAAAACGGCCTGTAGTTTAGGTAGGTGACTAGCCCAGTCTGAGCTAAAGACCACAATGTCGTCGAGGTAAGCTGCGGCATACTTCTTATGTGGAGCTAGGATCCGATCCATAGCCCTCTGGAAAGTGGCTGGGGCCCCCTGTAGTCCGAACGGCATCCGCTTGTATTGAAAACAGCCATCCGGTGTTGAGAAAGCCGTCTTCTCTTTAGCCATCTGGGACATGGGGATCTGCCAGTAGCCCTTCGTCAGGTCAAGAGTGGTGATGTACCTCGCCGGTCCAAGCCTCTCGATGAGTTCGTCGACGCGGGGCATCGGGTACGCGTCACACTTGGATACCTCATTTAGCCGACGATAGTCATTACAAAACCTCCACTCTCCATTGGGCTTCGGCACGAGGACGATTGGGCTCGACCACCCACTCTTTGACTCCTCTATTACCCCGAGGTCTAACATCCTCTTCACCTCAGCCGAGATCACCTCCCGGCGTGCTTCCGGAATCCGATACGGCTTCAAATTCACTCGTACATGCGGTTCTGTCAGCACGTCATGCTCTATCACTTGTGTATGCCCCGGCAACTCTGAGAACAGGTCCCGATTCCGCTGTAGTAATTCTCGACACTGTTGCTTCTGGGCTGGTGATAGAGTCTCTGCAATAGTGACCTCCTCCACCTTGCCTTCCGGTGCGGCTCCCAGGCAAGGAGTTTCCACAGGTTCACGGTCCCGCCACGGCTTGAGCAAGTTTATGTGATATATTTGATGTGCCTTCCTTCGGCCAGGCTGGTGGACTTTATAATTAACCTCGCTGACTTTCTCCACCACCTCGTATGGACCTTGCCATTTGGCGAGGAACTTGCTCTCGACAGTAGGGATCAGCACGGTGGTTTAGTGGATAGCACTACAGCCTTGCAGCGCTGGAGTCCTAGGTTCGAATCCCACCAAGGACAACATCTGCAAGGAGTTTGTATGTTCTCCCCGTGTTTGCGTGGGTTTCCTCCGGGTACTCCGGTTTCCTCCCACATTCCAAAAAACATACAGATAGGGAATCTAGATTGTGAGCTCCTTCCGGGGACAGCGACGATAATGTGTGCAAACTGTAAAGCGCTGCGGAATATGTTAGCGCTATATAAAAATAAAGATTATTATTTATTATCAGCACCAAAACACGGTCTCCGGGCTGGAACTGTCTTAGTCTCGCCGACCGGTTATAGACCCTTGCCTGGGCTTCTTGCGCCTGGAGGAGATGTTCCTTTACGATAGGCATCACCTTTGACATTCTCTCCTGTAACTGGGCGACATGTTCGATGATACTCCGGTGTGGCGTGACTTCAGCCTCCCAAGTTTCCTTGGCGATGTCTAGGAGACCTCTTGGATGCCGCCCATATAGGAGCTCAAATGGAGAGAAGCCCGTGGAGGCTTGAGGAACTTCTCTGACCGAGAAAAGCAGAAATGGGAGCAGGTAGTCCCAGTCTCTCCCATCCTTTTCAACGACCTTCTTGAGCATCGCCTTTAAGGTCTTGTTGAAGCGTTCCACTAGGCCGTCCGTTTGTGGATGATAAACCGAGGTCCGCAGCTGAGTTATCTGAAGGACTCTGCAAAGCTCCTTCATCACCTTGCTCATGAAGGGGTTCCTTGGTCTGTTAGAATCTCTTTTGGTAGACCTGTCCGAGCAAAAATATGGACCAACTCTCGGGCTATACTTTTACTGGACATGTTCCTTAGGGGAACCGCTTCTGGATACCGAGTCGCATAGTCCATGACGACCAGGATATATTGGTGGCCCCGAGCTGATTTGACTATGGGGCCCACGAGGTCCATGGCAATCCTCTCAAAGGGATCCTCTATCACAGGTAGTGGAACTAAGGGGCTACGGAAGTGGGAGGAGGGAGCGGTTATTTGGCAGGTGGGGCAGGACCTACAAAAGTTTTGAATTTCTCGATAACACCCTGGCCAATAAAACCTCCTCAGTATCCTCTCCTGAGTTTTCTCGACCCCTAGGTGTCCCCCCAGAACATGTGAATGGGCCATGTCTAGCACCCGCCGTCTGTATGGCCCCGGCACTAACAGCTGTTCCACTATCTCACCGCCCCTCAGTTTGGCCACCCGATACAGCAACTCCCCCTGTATTGCAAAGTGGGGGAATCTGGTGTCGGCCCCCGGCTCTTGGGCAACCCCATTACATACAGTAACCTGGTCGAACGCCCCTTTTAAGGTCAGGTCTCGAACTTGAGCAGTCCCAAAGTTCTCTCTGGACATATCTAATGCAGGTAGGTCGGCCTCCTCGGTCACCGTCTCACCCTCATCACCGACAAGGACGCACAGTGGGAACTCCTCACTCTGAGACTCTGTCGGGGGTTCTTCTTCAAGGATCTCGCTTTTCCCCATGCTACTTAGTCCAGTTCCCTTCCCCCACAAGTCCCAGAATAAGGAAAAATCACGGCCCAATATGACAGGATGTATCAGGTCCTTTACCACCCCGACTTCATGGGACTGGGCACCACAGTCTGTCCCCACTGTTACTGTGGCCACGGGATAGTCCTTGGCGTCACCATGGATGCACCGAACACCCAGGGTTTTGGAAGGGATCAACTGGTGGGGAAGAGATGCTCTGATCAAGGTCACCAGACTCCCGGAGTCCAACACCCAAGCACTTTTATTCCATTAATGGATACTGCACACGCCTGCGGTCCCTTGCCGGGTCGACAGTCCACGCTACAGGCTGGATAGGCATAATAGGAGATCCGTCTGCCTAGGCTGCAGTCCATGGGCTCAGGGGATATTTGACACTTGGCGGCTACATGTCCAGGGTTGTGGCATCGCCAGCAAACTATATCTTTCCCAACTGTTCTAAAGGCCCCTTCAATAGGAGTGGGACGCCCCCCAGTGGTGGCTCTAGACCCCTTCCGTGGTGAACCCACCCCCTTTTGGGTATCCCAGTAGGGAGAAATGACTGTATCCGGTTTCCCAAGAGATCTATCAACTACCTGGTACCTCTCTACCAGGCCGATAAAGTCATCTGCGTTCTGGGGATCACCCTGGGCAACCCAGGTCTGTACTGACTTGGGAAGGGAATGCATGAATCTATCAATCACCACCCGCTCAACCATCTGGGCCGGAGTGGAGGACTCCGGTTGTAGCCACTTCTGAACAAGATGCAATAGGTCAAACATCTGCGAACGAGGGGGTTTGTTGCTAGCATACGCCCAGTGATGAACTCGCTGGGCTTTTACTGCCATATTTACTCCCAGACGTGCTAAGATCTCTGTCTTTAGTTTGGGATACTCCTTAGCATCTTGCAGTGCCAAGTCAAAATACGCTTTTTGGGGTTCACCCGATAAATATGGCGCCAGAACCTCTGCCCACTGTGCTGGTGGAAGTCTCTCCCGATCAGCCACCCTCTCAAAAACAGTCAGAAATGCTTCTACATCATCCCCAGGGGTCATCTTCTGCATGGCCCGCCTTACCGCCTTCCTGACGTGAGAATCATCAGTCGGCCCTGGGGTTGGGGTGGCCGCCCGGCTCTGGATGGCTTCTGCCAAAAGCTGTATCTGCTGTTGCGCCTCCTGCTGGTGCTGCTGCTGCGACTTTTGCTGCAACTAGATCTGTTGAAGCAACAGTTTGGTCGTCTCCTGGTGCTGCTGCTGCATGCTCTGCTGGGCCTGCTGTATGCTCTGCTGGCTCTGTAGGTGTTGCTGCTGTATGCTCTGCTGGGCCTGGACCAGGTGCTTAACGAGCTCCTCCATGCTGCCGGACTTCTCTAGCTGGCCGATAGCCTTCACCCAGGACATCCACCGGTCTTTGTGGCAGGTACACGTGTTCCTGGAATCCTGCACGCACTCTCACACCAACTGTGGTAAGACGACTCGCTCGGCTCTCCTGAAGGCAGACTCAGGACACACGTTCTCTGGGTTTTCTTTCTGCTGGTTTATTATCAGCCATAAACTCATGCAGGTTTTCGCAGGAAAAGTAAACATGACCCCTCTGGGTTAAACGGGAAAACATAAAAAAAAAAAACAATAACTCAGTCCATAGATGAGTGGGTTCCGCCTGCTCTCGATAGCATAAACGGCACTGCTAAAGTCCTTGTGGAAAGCTTGGCAGCTTCCACTATACTGTCTGGAGACTTTCCTCTCCAGACCACACCAGAGAAAAAAAAACAGGACTGAGCTTTTATACATTGCTCAGCCACACCCTTTTAACATATAACATGCTGGCAGATAAATAGAGTAGGTCTTAGTTCACACAGGAGAGCATCCTGTGTGACACATACCTCCCCTCACATATAAAACCAGTGACACTGTCACAGTAGAGATACTTGAGCTTCAGGCCTTCAGTTCATTCCCCCCCCATAGTATGAGACCCCACGGTATATACACACATACATTTCCGGGGAGGGGTCATATCACCCTCGCATTCAACATATGGTATTAATTATAGCTCTGGAAACGAGAAACTAATTATAACTGAGGAAATGGGAGAGGGCTGGCACATCAACCTCCATTGAAGTAGGGGCCTCCCTCAGTGACCAGGTGATTGCATCTGGAGATTTGCTCAGAGTCAGACAATAAGACTGGGATCTGTTTTTGCAGAGGCGGGGAATTACCCTCCCCAGTAGAGATGAGCGACTTTGCCTTTTTTAGGGTCGAGTCGGGTTTCGTGAAACCCGACTTTCTCAAAAGTCGAGTCGAACGAAAGTCGGCCGACTAACGGAAATGGTCGGGTCAGAGTCGAAAATCTGACCGCAATGCAAGTCAATGGGGAAGAAAAGTCGGCAGGGAGTGGAGGACAGTAACACACCTACAGTGCCCATTTCAATGTCAACGACATCAATTCTTATTACTTAAGCTTGTCAACCTTAATTTACTTTATAATAATAGTAACGCAATGAAAACTGGGGGTTATTTGGCTAGAGTTGTGGGGGGGCAGGGCTGGCTCCAGATTTTCGTGTGCCCGGGACAAAGAGTCTCAGTGGGCCCCTTTAACACATACCACAATTCATGATGCACAGATACTGCAGAGAAATATAGGTATAGTACAATGCCAAATACTTCACTTCACTTACATGACATGACTGATATCTATTTTAAATTCTACAATAGCTCAAAAACCGGACAGTATATTCCTCCATACAGTATTATGGGCACCACATAGTGCGCCATACAGAATAATGAGCCTCAAATGATGCGCCATATATAATGGGCCCCATATGATGCTCCAGTATATGATGTGCCCCATGGATGATGCTCCAGTGTATAATGGGCCCTATCTATGATGCTCAAGTGTATGATGGGCCCCATATATAATTCTCCAGTATATAATGCTCAACATATATTGCTCCAACCATTAAAAGAAGTGAAATACCTCTCCTCTCTGGGCACTGCTCTACTCTGGACTCCTCACTGTCGCTATCTTCCAGCTCTCTGCACTGTGACTGTTCAGGCAGAGGGCGCACAGACGGGACGTCATCGCGCTCTCTGACCTGAATGTCACTGTCAGGAAACGCGGAAGACGTCACAGCGGTGGAGCAGGGAGAGGTAAGTATTGCAAATGCTGGGGCCCTGAGCTAGCAGGGGGGGCACACTTGTGGGCACCGGGAACTGGCACAGGGCCCCTCATAGTACGCCGGTGTGTCTGACGGCGAGTGGGCCCCCCCACCTGCTCAGGGCCCGGCACTTGCCCGGGTGCGCCAGGTGCTGACCCCGGCCCTGGGGGGGGGGGTACAGCCCAGTTAGGGAGGTGGAAAAACTGGCATATGTTGAGGTGTAGGCTGGACGTTTAGCAGCTGCAAGTGGAGGAATTTGAGAAGTTGGAGGAAGAGGACAAAGCGAGCCATTTTGCTGGCAACCTATGTGTCATCAGGGGAAGGTGGTACAAAATCCTTTGAAACCCAGGCATGGTTCATTTTAATGAAGGTGAGATCACCTACATTTTGGGTCGACAGCCGGGTCCTTCTTTCTTTCAGGATTGATCCAGCAGCACTGAAGACTTTCTGATAGCACACTACCAGCAGGGCAAGCGAGCTCCTGTAAGGCATATTGTGCCAATTCAGGCCACGTGTCCAGTTTACAGGCCCTAATACATGAACAAATCTGGCACTCAAGAAATGATGCTTAACCATATATTAATATTTATTTACATCCAGGGTAACGTTTCGGTCGAAAAACCTCGACCTTCATCAGACTGTAAATACATCAAAAAAATAAAGTGTCACAAATTGTACAGAATCATAATAATCCAATATTACAGAAGTCAAAAATTGGTTAACATAGATATATATATTGTTAAACATAATCTCACAAATATGAGAACAACAGATGTATATCATATATAATATATAAACAGAGACCAATATATTAGTCACAATAAGAATTAAACGTCTGATATAGTCCTACTCAGGTTACCTGAGAACTGGGCAGATAAAGAAAAAGACTATAAACATAATTACCCGGAGAGGAGTTTTCAAAGTGAGTGAAATTAGGCTTACCCGATCGTAAACTCAGAATTGGTGAATTTTGTCTGAAATTACATGAAATAAAGTGCACCGCTAATTGTGAGCGTTCAATAAGTCCATAGTGAAAACTATTCAGTGAGTCCAAAGTTAGTGTAGAAAAGCTCTTACCACGACAGAATGTATGTATATTAATATCTAGAGCAGGAATCCTTAGGTGTAGCGCTCCATTAACGGCTTTGAAATTTCTTGCATCTGATGTCCGACTTATGATGTGCGATGCGATCTTTTATGGCTTGGGAAGTTTCTCCCACGTAAACCTTACCACAAGGGCATTTTATTGCGTATATCACGGATTTAGAATTGCATGTATAAAAACCTTTTATGGGAATGTCTTCTCCAGTAAAGGGATGTGAAATTTTAGGGCCTTTTAATACGTTGGTGCATTGTGCACATTGTAGACATGGATATGTGCCCTTTTTTTGAGTACTGAGAAATTGTTGCGTTGGCATTCTTATATTGGAGCCTATATCTGCTCGCACAATTTTATTTTTGATATTATTTGCCCTTCTAAAACAAGGTAAGAAGGGGGCCTGGAATTCAATAACATTAGGGAGACTGTCTCGTAGTATGTGCCAATGTTTACGTATCTTGTTGTGTAAAAGATACATAAAAGGGTGGAACGTATTGACGAAAGGGATTCTTGGTGTGGTGGTGCGTCCAAGAATCCCTTTCGTTCATACGTTCCACCATAAAAGATCGCATCTCACATCATAAGTCGGACATCAGATGCAAGAAATTTCATTTACCTATTCCATTTCATTTCAATGAGATGAATCACTCCATAGCCCAATTGAGATTTTTAGTGTTGGAACAGGTAGATTTAAATAGGAGAGGAGGCAATTTGAATAAGAGACTTCAATTCCGTGAAGCCTTTTGGATACATTATCTAAATAGCATGGAACCCAAGGGGTTAAATAGGGAGTATAATGTGACCAACTTGTATTGAATGTGGTAATACTGCTATGTTTTGCAGAAATTCTTTTCATTTTCTTATGTATTGTATGCATGTGTGTTGATATACTCATTATTTTATTCTCTTCACAGGTTACCACTTAATTCTTTATCATATCGAATACTCACCTTTAGCACCAGTTCCAGCGTGGTCAGTCTTCACCTGTATGAGAATCACTGCACCGTCACATGATCTTGCGTTCCACTGAGCGTGTCACAAAGCCGAACTTCAGTATAACGTCCTTTCACTTTTCGGCCACTGACGTCATTACACCGCGCCGGCTTGGCGCGCAGTAAACAACCCCTGATTTCCAGCGTCCACCGCCATTTTAAGCCGCACATGTGACACAGGACTTCGAGCGCACCTCACTGGCAAACCTGCCGTTCCGTTTCAGCGCTACCACCTCTGCTTTCGCCACATGGGAAGTCCGGTATAGTAGGAGCATTGTTTAATATTTTGTGAGCCTCTGTAGCTCTATTATAGTTACATCTCTTTGTCATATACAGGAACAGCGCTAAATATATGCTGAAAAGCCTTAGGATAGAAGCGCTTTACCGTAGGATTCCTGTATTAGGCTCTTTAACCATTAACAGCTCCACTATTGACATATGTGAAGCTCTATGCGGGTAAGAGTCGTTCTGATTTCATGGGATTTCAGGATATAAAAAATCTTGTTCTGAGGAGTCTTTTACTATACACAGGAACAGCGCCATTTCTATAAGCTGAAAAGCCGTTAATGGAGCGCTACACCTAAGGATTCCTGCTCTAGATATTAATATACATACATTCTGTCGTGGTAAGAGCTTTTCTACACTAACTTTGGACTCACTGAATAGTTTTCACTATGGACTTATTGAACGCTCACAATTAGCGGTGCACTTTATTTCATGTAATTTCAGACAAAATTCACCAATTCTGAGTTTACGATCGGGTAAGCCTAATTTCACTCACTTTGAAAACTCCTCTCCGGGTAATTATGTTTATAGTCTTTTTCTTTATCTGCCCAGTTCTCAGGTAACCTGAGTAGGACTATATCAGACGTTTAATTCTTATTGTGACTAATATATTGGTCTCTGTTTATATATTATATATGATATACATCTGTTGTTCTCATATTTGTGAGATTATGTTTAACAATATATATATCTATGTTAACCAATTTTTGACTTCTGTAATATTGGATTATTATGATTCTGTACAATTTGAGACACTTTATTTTTTTGATGTATTTACAGTCTGATGAAGGTCAAGGTTTTTCGACCGAAACGTTACCCTGGATGTAAATAAATATTAATATATGGTTAAGCATCATTTCTTGAGTGCCAGATTTGTTCATGTATTAGTATATATTATGGGCGTGGTACCCCTTTAATCTAGGCACCAATTCATCCCTGTATGAGGGGAGTGACGTGTACATTTGTTTGCAGTTTACAGGCCCAGTAGTCAAAGGGGAATGAACTGTGAGGGAGAACATCGATAGGGGAGAAGAGGTAATTTTGAACCATAGTTGACAACTGCTGTCTCCTGTCTGTTGCAATTGATTCAGTATTACCAGTCGTGTGAGCGGTACTTGAGAAATCAGTCCACAACATGGTCATGAAACCCCTGTCTCCAACGCCACTTCGGCTGTGTGCACCATGAACACCTCTTCCATTTAGCCCAGTACGGCTTGTGGTAGAACCTGCACCGCTGCTGTGTGCTGGGAATGCTTCTAACAAACGGTTTACCAGAGTTGCTTGTTTGTTCGTCAATATTAGCTCTAGGTTCTCCTGTGGCATGATTGTCACGCTGTTCTGTCGGTACTTGGTTGTCGGCGTGACAATGCATGTCTGTGCTTTAACCCTTTGCTCCTTTTCCCCCTAATTGAGCTGGGATACTGTTATCCGTTACCTGTATTGATGATGCTCGGTTTCCAGCTCCGCTGCATAGCCGTGCATGCGTGGGTGTCTCCGCTGCGCTGCATGACCACCCGCATGTGTGGTCCCTGGCTATTGCTGTGGAAGCTAACCATAGGTCAGGGTCCTCTGCAGTGGTGCATGACTTACTACGTGTGTTTAGGCTGCAGCCATTTCCAGGTGCCCTTGCTGTGCTGAATTGTGTTTGGCTGCATAGGGTGTGCAGGCCACACCTGCCCTGCTTTTATCAGGGTTAGTGTGTGTACTTTAAATGCTGTCCCCAGCCAATTGCTGAGGGGCAGCTCATATATAAAGGCTCCCTGCCCTATGGGCGGGGCCTTAGCTACTCGCATAGCTTCTGAATCTTGCCATGTTTGTTGTGTGTTCCTGCGCCTATCCTAGAGGCGCTAATTCTAGGCTTGAATCCCTGATCCTGTACCCGTCCCTGCGCCTATCCTGGAGGCGGTAATTCTAGGTTTGAATCCCTGATCCTGTACCCATCCCTGCGCCTGTCCTGGAGGCGGTAATTTCAGGCTCGCCTATCCTGGAGGCCGTAATTCCAGGCTTGAATCCTTGATCCTGTACCTGTCCTGTTCCTGACTGTCTGAACTGTGTCTGCTGTGTTATGTTCCTGAATCCTTCTGTGTCCTGAACCCTGTGCCCAGTGACTGTGATCTTTTGCTAACTGACTTCCTTTGATACAACCTGGGTTCATCTTGGAAGGAGGAGTCCGGTGTGGGTGTGCTGAGTTTCTGTTACTCTGTGCTCAGCTTGTTTTTGGTGCAATCCCGGCCGGCTCCAGTTGAGCCTGGCGGGGCTTGCACCAGACCGCTTGGGTTCCTTTTTAGATCGCTTCCAGATGTCCGAATCCGATCCTTCCCTGCCTGATGTCCGGAGCCTGCCGATCGTTGCCAGATGTCCTGAGCCTGATACTGCGGCCTCATGTCCGAAGCCTGATGTCTGCAGGCCGATGTCCGGAACTTGTCGATCGTTGCCAGATGTCCGGAGTCCAATGCCAGTGTTCTGATGTTCCTGAGATCCAGCCCGTGTTCCGGTGTCCGTGTTCCTGATGTCCTGTCCGTGTTCCTGATGTCCGGTCCGTGTTCCTGATTCCGTGTTCCTGATTCCGTGTTCCTGATTCCATGTTCCTGATTCCATGTTCCTGAGATCCAGTCCATGTTCCACAGATCCAGGCTGTGTTCCTGATGTCTGTGTTCCTGAGATCCAGTTCGTGTTCCTGAGTTCGTGATTATGATGTCCTCATGTGTCCTGTCTACATTCTGATGACCTCGTGTACCCTGATGTCATGCCTGTGTCCTGATGTCCCACCTATGTGTGCCGCGGTGATCCGTTGGTACCTTGGAGTCCTCTGGGTGATACCCTTCTGGAAGGTGTGGAATCGGGAGCCTTGCATAGTCATGTTTGATTTATGTACTGTGTGTCTTCACTTATTTACTTTAGTAAACTTTACTTCCCTATACCTGAAGTTGTGCGGTGTAATCAAGTTCTACGTGACTCTTCCTTGTCCACATGCTCAGCTGCCACAGAACCCCGGTATCTGCCCTTCCCTAGTTTGGGTAGGCCCGGGTCCCCCTCTGCGGTATGGAGGGTCCATATTGCGTCCCCGGGGGACGCCCGCCCCACGCCATGGTGGTCGGTCAGCGTGGCGGCGATTATGGGCTGGGCCGCTTCTTGGCGGCTGCAGCCAAACGTGACAATGATGTTCTGTAATTTGCCTTTATAGCGTGGATCTAGGATGCTGGCCAACCAGTAGTTGTCATCTTTCAAAATTTTGGCAATGTGGGGGTCCCTTTTTAGGATCCGCAAGGCATAATCACACATGTGGGCCAATGTTCCAGGTGTCAATGATGCACTGCCAGTGGTGGGTGGAGGAGCACTTTCTGCCAAATCAACATCCCTCCAGTCACGCACAAACCCTGTACCTGACCTTGGCAAGCCAACATTTTCTCTTGCCCCCTGAGAAGCATCAGCCTCCCCAAAATAATCATCCCCCTCATCTTCCTCTTCTTCCTCCACCTCGTCCAGGACAGCTCTCTGAGCAGACAATGCCTAACTGTCATGAAGGCTTCCCTCCTCCTCCGCTGCAGACGCCTGATCCTTAATGTGCATCAAAGCTTGCATGAGCAGACGAATAAGTGGGATGCTCATGCTTATGATGGCGTCGTCTGCGCTTACCAGCCGTGTGCATTCCTCAAAACACTGAAGGACTTTACAGAGGTCTTTCAGCTTTGACCACTGCACACCCGACAACTCGATGTCTGCCCTCAAACTGCCTGCCTGTGTATCCTCCCACAAATGCATTACAGCCTGCCTCTGTTCGCACAGCCTCTCAACCATGTGCATGGTGGAGTTCCACCTTGTTGCAACGTCTATGATTAGGCGGTGCTTGGGGAGGTGGAGCGATCGCTGCAGCCTCTGCATACAACTGGAGTCTTCGGGCGAGTGACAGATGTGCGAGCACAGTCTTCGCACCTTTGGAAGCAGGGCTGGTAACTCCGGATAATTTTTTATGAAGCACTGCACCACCAGGTTCAAGGTGTGAGCCAGGGAAGGTATGTGTCTGAGTTTTGCCAGGGCTATGACCGCCACAAAATTACGGCCGT
The DNA here is from genome assembly GCA_033576555.1 of Oophaga sylvatica. Classification (NCBI taxonomy): domain Eukaryota; kingdom Metazoa; phylum Chordata; class Amphibia; order Anura; family Dendrobatidae; genus Oophaga; species Oophaga sylvatica. The sequence continues at coordinate 256,133,237 of JARQOD010000003.1, read as the reverse complement.
TATCACTGACTACCTTGCCTGGCTCAAGATATAGACTGCCCAGCCATGACAAAGTTTCTCGCTGCAAGTAGTCGGCCAGTACCTCCGCGGTGTGTTTGTTGTTGCCCAAAGACATCATCTTTAAAACCGCCTGCTGACGCTTACCACTAGCTCTTCGATAGTGGGACATCTCGTGTGCAACACTGGCAGCTGCGAATGGAGTGCTCGTGCAACTGCGCTCTGTCGACGAGCTTTCGCTTCTGGAGGAGGAGGAGGAGGGTCGAACGCCTACAGCCAACTGTTGCCTATACCGTGGGCTAGGCAGCACTGTCCCGCAGTGATGGACACGTAACGGCCCTGGCCATGCATACTGGCCCATGCATCTTGTCAAGGACACCGCACTGCACATGCTCACTGAGCCAGTGCACGTGTCCTAAGTAAACCAACTGTGCCCCCAGATACCTGTAAGCAGAGCCGCAGCAGAGAAGACGTGTGTTTCTGTGTAACAGGACCTTCCGCAGCATGTGACAGCCAAGGGGCGGAGCTGGCCACACGTCTCTCAGAGGCAGCAGTAATGAATGATGTGTACTGCAGACTAACAGGACCTGCAGCACATGACTGCTGGGGGCGTGGCCTAAGCTCCAGAGATCTAGGAACTGCAGGAAAACTCCTAGCAGGGTAACGACGAGATAAAGTTACCAAGGGGCAAAGACAGAGACGAAAACCAGGACAGGCCGAGATCAGAGCACAGGATAGCATGACAGTACCAAAGGGTAAGACAGAATGGATAGTCAGGACGTAGCAATAGATCAGTAAATCATAGCAGGCAATAGACAGTACAATAGGGACAAAACGGTAACAGAGTATCGATAGCCAAGCCAGGAGGTCAGAACCGGAGAAGACAATATAAGCAAAACGTGAGACAGAGAGCAGAGTGAGCAAACAGACCGGGTCATACACAGGAGTCAAACAAGCAGAGCAGTATACACGCAAACCAGGGGGGTCAAATACACAGTCACAACGAAAGTATAGCTGACAGAGAATCTCCCTCTGGACTGGGTATAAATACCCTCCCAGATCCAAAGGGAGGCCAGCAAAAGTTAACCCTGAGTGGACAGGACATTAACCATGTCCTATACCATGACAGTACCCCCCCTTAATGGGGGGCCACTGGACCCCCAGGCCTCTCAGGATATCTGGCATGAAAAGCCTGTACCAGTCAATCGGCATGTACCGAACTGGCCGGAACCATGACCGATCTTCAATGGAGTATCCCTTCCAATGAATAAGGTACTGAAGTCTCCGGCGCACCACCGTGAATCAATGATGCGCCCTACCTCGTACTCCAGTTGACCCTCTACCAATACTGGTGGAACCACGGATGAGGGATCTTCTCTAACCATCCCCACAGGTTTTAATAGGGACCTGTGGAAGACGTTAAATATTTTGAAGGAGGTGGGCAACTGAAGCCTGTACGCCACTGGATTGATCACCTCTACAATCTTGTATGGGCCAATAAATTTGGGGCCCAACTTCATAGAGGGTATCTTAAGTTTGATATTACGGGTGGACAACCAGACCTTTTCCCCCACTGTCAACGCAGGACCCAACCCCCTCCTCCTGTCCGCAAAATGTTTGTACTTCTTCTGGGCTTTGGAGATGTTCCCCTGCACCTCCCTCCAAAGGTGTTTTAACTGTTGAACCATCCCCTCGGCACCAGGACAACCAGAATCCATACTGGAAAATTCCTCAAACTGCGGAACAAACCCATAATTGACCTGAAAAGGAGACTTTCCGGTAGACTGATTGATACGACAGTTGAACGCAAATTCTGCCATGGGTAAAACCTCACACCAATCTTCCTGTCTGGAGGAGGTCAGGCATCTCAGAATCTGCTCCAACGACTGATTGGTGCGTTCAGTCTGTCCGTTGGATTCCGGGTGATAGGCAGAGGAGAATGATAATGTGACCCCCAACTTCTTACAGAACGCTCTCCAAAACTTGGCCACAAACTGCCTGTCAGACCTGTCTGACACCACATTCACAGGCACTCCATGCAACCGAACTATGTGCTGTATAAACAAGCGGGCCAAGGTTTCAGCAGACGGCAACGCGGGTAACGGCACAAAGTGGGCTTGCTTAGAAAATCTATCAACCACTACCCATACCACTGAATTGCCCTTGGATGAGGGAAGATTAGTGATAAAGTCCATGGACAGGTGTGTCCATGGTTTATCCGGAATTGGCAAAGGCACCAATTCCCCGGCCGGCCGGACCTGAGAGCTTTTAGAGCGAGAACACACCCCACAAGTATTAACAAAATTTTTTATATCAGTACCCATAGAGGGCCACCAAAAACCTCTAGCCACTGCCCCCGGGTAGCTGCAATACCAGGGTGTGCACTTAACACAGAATCATGAAATTCTTGCAGGAGTGTGAGACGGAGCTGTTCGGGTACGAACAATTTACCTGGGGGTTTATTCCTGGGAGCTTGTGCTTGTGCTTCCAGAATCTCTCTCTGTAACTCAGAGGAGACTTCGGCTACAACCACTCCCGGTTGAAGAATGGAGGAAGGAGGTTCTGGAGGGGACACAGAATCAAAACTTCGGGATAAGGCATCTGCCTTTACATTTTTAGACCCTGGTCGGAATGTGATGGTAAAATGAAAGCGAGAAAAAAAAAGTGCCCACCGAGCCTGTCTGGGGGTCAATCTCTTAGCAGACTCGATATAGGCCAGGTTCTTATGATCAGTGATGACAGTAATGGGATGAGCGGCCCCCTCCAAAAAATGCCTCCATTCTTCAAAGGCCAGTTTGACCGCTAACATTTCCCTGTTGCCGACATCATAGTTTCTCTCTGCCGAAGAGAACTTTTTAGAGAAAAAGGCACAGGGTTTAAGATTAGTGAGGGTAGAGGGGCCCTGGGACAACACTGCCCCCACCCCCACTTCTGAAGCGTCGACCTCCACGATAAAAGGTCTTGACGAATCGGGTTGTACCAACACAGGGGCTGAAGTAAAGCATTTCTTCAATGTAAGGAAGGAATTTTTTGCGGCCACGGACCAATTTTTTACCTCTGCCCCTTAAGAGTGAGGTCCGTCAAAGGTTTCACTACCTGTGAAAACCCTTTAATGAACTTCCTATAATAGTTAGCGAAGCCCAAAAATCGTTGCAACCCTTTCAGATCGTGAGGCTGCACCCAATCTGTAATGGCCTGAACCTTTCCTGGATCCATGCGGAATCCCTCCCCGGATACAATTACACCCAGAAAAGACAGTTCTTGCATAAAAAATAAACACTTCTCCAGCTTAGCATACAAATGGTTCTCCCGGAGTCTCATAAGAACCGAACGTAAATGATGCAAGTGTGACTGACTGTCTTCTGAGTATATCAGAATGTCATCCAGGTAAATGACTACATAACGTCCAATTAAATCAGAAAAAACAACATTGATGAAGTTCTGAAAAAACAGCAGGGGCATTAGTGAGACCGAAGGGCATAACCAGGTTTTCAAATAGCCCCTCAGTTGTCAGGAATGCTGTTTTCCATTCGTCCCCCTCCCGGATCCTTATAAGGTTATAAGCTCCTCGTAGATCGAGCTTAGAAAACCATTTGGCCCCCGTGAGTTGATTGCATAGATCGGGAATCAACGGGAGAGGGTACGTGTTCTTAACGGTAATTTTGTTCAGTTCCCGAAAGTCGAGACACGGTCGCAACCCACCATCTTTTTTCTTTACAAAGAAAAACCCCGCTGCCACGGGTGACACCGAGGGCCGAATATGCCCTTTGCGAAGGGTTTCTTTGATGTACTCTTTCATGGCTTGGCGCTCAGGCCCGGACAAATTAAACAAACGAGCCTTGGGTAATTTGGCTCCAGGTAACAAATCAATGGCGCAATCATAGGGTCTATGTGGTTGGAGCGCCTCAGCCTCACTTTCGGAAAATACGTCTTCAAAGTCTTTCAGGTACTCCGGAATACCCTCCAGACTGACAGACGACACAGATACAGATTTTATCGGTTTGACAAGAGAAACGGAGTTACAACAAAGACCATTATTATTACATCCCCATCGGGTGATCTCCCCTTTTGCCCAATCAATGAGAGGATTGTGGCGTTGCAGCCAGGGCATCCCCAATACCAGTCCTGCAGGCAGATTATTCAAATAAAAACTTAATTTTTTTCCCCGTGAGTGGGAAACCCCCTTTCATAGAAAAAATTAGACATAAAACAAATTCCTCCCCGGGGAAGAGGGGAGAAAACCAAGCCACAATTTTAACAGGATCTTTCAAACCCGACTGTCCCCATCTTTTTAAGAGTCACAAATTGGCATCAAACAGATTAATGGGGAACACATCAACAAAGGGGGTGGTCTAAAGAACCGCCCGCAAGTTCCAAAATTTAACCCGGGGCACCATTTTTGCAAGCGAAACAAAATGTACCTGGGAGCTGGGCAACCTCCACAATTGTTGTCCCGACTCATAGTTTTCCCCTTATGTTTCACAGAAAAAGGGGCGGGAAGGACAGCCCAAATTTTTTCCAAATGTCCGGGAGGCCCAAACAGAAAAAGCATAGCCCGGTTTGTCTTTACGGTGTCTTCTCTCTCGTTCCTTTCCTGAGCCCAGCCTCCATCCCATGGGCTCAGATCCCGGGGGTGCGGTGTAACATTTTTTGGGAAAACAAAGGAGTCTCTTTTTTGGCATCTTTCCCCCTACACAGTCCCCCGGGGTCCATAACGGACCGCCTGAAACATGGCGTCCTCCAAGTATGGGGAAAGGGGGTTTAAAATGCCAGAGCGCCCTTCAGCCGGCCCAAAAACCCCCCTGCGGAAAAACCCCCCTCAGGGCGGCATCATTCCGGGATACTTCCGGGGCCCAACGCCCCTAAACCCTCGGACGGGAACCTTTTCCGCAGAGTTCCCCCCCCTTTTTCCCACACTCATCCCTTTATCCTTCAGCCAAAACCACTCTATCAAGGCCGTCAAAAAGGGCCCAGGGCCTCAAAGAACAGGTTCAAAAGACAAAACGTTCGGGGCAAGGAAGAGAGGAGAAACCCCCAAAATGCTTTGCGGAGCCCCCCTTAAAAAAGGAAACATTACAAATCCCCACCCTCTCCCTTTTCCCTTTCCAGGGGCCCGGGGAAACCAATTCAAAAAACAACTTGCATCCCCCCTTAAAACCCCCCCTAAAAAATTTTTTTTCTCCAGAAAAATTGGGGGGGGAATTTTACGGGGGGGTTCGGGGTCCGCAAGAGATACTTTTTCCAGGGGGGCCCCCCTTTCCTGGAACCCCGACGGAACAGACCCCATTAGAGCGCCCTCCCCACATCTCTCTGTCCCTTTCTAAACCCGACTAAACCCAATTGTAATGAAAAAAAAGTAGTACATTTTCATATACGCCCTTGTGTTTGGGGTGCGATAAAAAAACACAGGATTCCCGGGTTTTGATATAAAAAAGTCCGTTTTAAATTCATACAATTTTGGCAGAAATAGTCACACAGTTTGCAGACACGAAACAGGAGACACAGCGGGCCAATAACCAAAGGGCTCAGCAATCACTCTCCAATACAGTTTCGGGAACTTCTTCTCTGTTAACCCTAAGTCCAGCAAAAAGTGGGGCCCCAAAGAGCAGGGGTTTAAAGTCCACAAGGCCCTTTAGAGTTCCTCAGTAAAATACCCGGAGTACAAAGGGCCAAACTTACAGGAGCAAGCCAGGTTTTCCCGCAGGCTAATTCTGAAGCACTGATTGCTCACTGTGGCTTTCTTAAAAGCAAAGGAGAAATCAGGGCGGGGCCCAAAAGCAACGGAAACTCCATTTGACTGAGGGCAAGAAACTGCAGCAAACAAAAAATAAAAAAGGGGTGACAAAAAACGATTTTTTAGGAAAAATGAACCCAGAACCTTACATTACTCCCCCCTTGGGGCCCCCCCCCCGGGTGACCTCAGCCAGCTTGTGTGGGTACCTCTGATGAAACGACGGACAAGCGAGGAGGATTAACGTATTGACGGGGTTTCCCCTGGGGTTGTCCTCCACTGGGGAGCCCTCCATTTAAATTTAGATATTGTAACGAAATTTTTAAACAACCTGGAATCTAAAACCCCCCCAAAACTTTTTTTCCCAAAAAACCCCCCAAGAAAAAACCGGGCCCCCCCCGGAACCCCACAAAAACCCCAAACTCCCCCACCCCCTTTCACCACCCCGAGAAAAAAAAAAACCTATACTCCCCCCCCCCAAAAAACCGGACCCCCCAAAAAGGCCCCCCAAAAAAAGGCCCCCCCAAACCCAACCCCCTAACCCCCTCCCCCCAGACCCCCCCCCTTTTCCCCCCCACCCCCCCCCCCCAAAGGAGGAAAAGACCCCCCCCCTTTTCCCAAAAACCCCCCCAACCGGCTTAAACCCCCCCCAACACATTCCACCCAAACGGGCCCCCCCCCCCAAAAAACCCCTTTTCGGGGGGAAGAAACCAAAAAACAAAAAAAACCCCGCCAGAACCCCAAACCCCCCCCCCTTAAACCCCCCCGGGCCCAGACTTTTGGGACCCAAAACCCAAACAAAACCCCCTTTTCTTTCCCTATTTCCCCCACGGACCCTTTTTTTGTTTGTTTTTTTCAAACCCCCCCCCCCCCCCCCCAAAAACCCCCCCCCCCAAAGAAAACCCCCCCCCACGCCCCCCCCTTTTAAACCGGGAATTCCGCGGCTTGGGCCCCCCCCGGGCCAAAATTTTACTTTTTTTTCCCCCAAAAAAAACCCCCCCCCCCCCCCCCCCCAAAAAACCAAAAAAAACCCCCCCCCCCCCCCCCCCCTTTAAAACCCTGGTGCCAAAAACCGCCGACCCCACCCCCCCAACCTTTTTAAAAAACCCCCCCAAAGCCCCCCCCCCCCCCCCGGGGGGGGGGGGGGGGAAAAAAAAAACCCCCCAAAAGTAAAAAAAACCCCCTTTTTTATAAAAAAACCCGGGGGGCCCCCCCCCCCCCCCCCCAAAAATTTAAACCAAAACCCCCCCCCCCCGGGTTAAAGGGGGGGGCCCAAACCCCCCCCCCCCCCCCCCCAACCCAAAACCAAACCAAAAATTTCCCCCCCCCCCCCAAAAAAACCCCCCCCCCCTACCCTTAACCCCAAAATCCAAATCAAAAAACCCCCCCCCAAAAAAAACCCTTTTAACTAAACCCCCCCCCCCCCCCCAAAAAATTCCCTTCCAAAATATCCCAGGGCCCGGGGGGGGGGGCGGCCTTGGTGGGGCGGTTTTTATCTTGCACCCCCAAAAGGCAAAAAAAAAACCCCCCCAAAGTGGGCCCCAAAAAAACGAGAAAAAATTCCTTTTCTTTAGAATTCCCCCCCACACGGAAGTAAGGGTGCAAATTTTAATCGACTTTTTCAAATTCAGACGTTGCCCCAAAACCCCCCAAAACCCCCCAAAAAAATTTTCCCTTGGGGTTGTGCCAAAAAGGGAAACCGCTTTGCTTCCTTGAGTCCTTAAGTATCTTGATTATGAATTCTCCAGGAATCTAGAGCAGGGAAAATATCTTTGGAGGAGTAATTTGGGCTGTCTCTCTGAGTAAATCCCCAGAGGTGCATCACCTTTCCATTGCCGATCCTGGGCTTAAGAATGATAAATTAAATTGGTTTAAGAAAAGATTCCAACAGCCTGGCGGGGGTCAGGCACTTAGCCGACCTGATAAACTAAAGGGGTTACGATGGTCTGTCAGGACGACATTTGCGTGCAGCTCCCTGAAAAGGTGTCTCCATTCTTTGAAGGCGGCAAAATGGCCAACAACTCTCATTGCCCACACGTAGTTTCCTCTCACCCGAAACCAATCGGGAAAAAGAAGGCACAGGGATGCAAGACATTCTTCTCACCTTTCCTCTGAGAAGTAAGCTCCAACGGCACAGTCGAAGCCCCCCTCTATTAAGAAGGCAAGCCGGGTTGGGATTACTGGTATTTTGCTTTGGGTAAATTTTTATCTTTTAGGACGGGAAAATGCTTCCGGCTTGGGGAGTCCAGAAACCCTAGCTCTTTCCGGGTAAGTTGAGGGATAGGTACACTACCTCGAGAAATTTCTAATGAAACGTCTTAAAAAAGTTGGCAAACCCGTGAAGCCTGTACCTCCTCACATTTCAAGGACTTGCCAATCCTTGATGGCTTGGTTTTTTGCTTCCATCCATCAATTCCTTGTGTAGCAGACATACCCCAAAATGAATTTCGGTCCTATGGAATTCACACTTTTCAAGTTTGATGTAAAAGATTTTGTCTTAGACGTTCCAGCCATTCTCACATGTCCAGAGTTCCCCTGTGGAGTTAAAAAAAATTTTTAGAAATCCCAAATAAATACCACGAATGTATCTAGAATCCCTGAAGAGCATTCACCAAGTTTGGAAGTGGCGGGGCGGTACCGACCAAAAGGCATAACTAGATATTCAAAGGCCATAGCGGACCGAATGCAGTTTCCATTCACCCCAGGTCTAATACGACTAAGTTATAGGCCCCACGAAAAATCTGTTTAGAAAAAAATTTTGGCTTTGCCCTCTCTCCAATAACTCGGGATTAAAGGCAATGGAAACGGTTTCAATATAACCTTATTGATCCCAAAATCTAAACATGGTCTCGAGATCCTCTTTTCTTACAAAGAAGATGGGTGCACCTCAGGAAGAAGAGGGGCGATGAAGCCCTTGGTAGATTTTCTCTATGTAATCTTTTAAAGCCTTTAGCTCGGGCCCCGCCAGGGGGTAGACTTACCAAAAGTATCTCTCTCCCAGGCAATAATTCAATTGGACAATCAATGGACGGGAAGAAGCTGTCAGCGTTCTTCTTGTTCACATAAACCACATAGTCCTGGGAACACTGTATTCAGGGACGACCTGTTTCCCTTTTTAGGAACAGAGCAAGCTGAAACTTTGGACCTCAGTTTCTCTGGAAAGTGTATTCCTTGGTCTCCCATTAATGGTGGTTCGAGCCTCAGCCATGGTACCCTAGAATAATGGGAAAGTGGGGAGAAGAGATAAGCAAAAGGACAGTTTCTCTTGATGATCTTTACCCATAAAACCCCAAAAAGGGTCTGTTTCCGATCCCTGGTCCGAGGTCAGCAGGAGCCATCCCTTTCCATCTGTACTGGAGACCTTCTTTTACTGAACTATTCCCTTTTCAGAGCAAAGGAAATCCAAAAATTTCCACTTGCCCCCATTCGATCATAGCAAGCTAGAAAAACCCCAAGCAGTCAACCAGAGTTTGAGGAAAGAAACAATGAGAATTGTTTTTCTTAAACCACTGGGACAAACCCTGAGGAAACTTGAAAAATGGCAGCGTTCCACAGCAACGTCCTCAGAGGTAACGGAGTTTAAGCCGGAAATCAAGATCGTTGCTGCAGACTCTCTGGAGCCTGAGGCTCGGACCTGACGACCCCTCTCGCAACACCCAATGAATGGGTGCGCAGTAGCTTACAGAACGGCTGGGGCAGTTTTTAATGAAGTGCCCTGACTTTACCACAATAAAACATAATTCCCTTAAAACGATGTTCCTTGCTGCATTCACAACCCTCTTGTAAAGAGCACCTGCATGGGGGTTTAGGTTCAGGTTCCCCGTTAACCTACTCAAAGGTTCTTAGCTTTGGGGAGGAATGGAAAAGGTTAGTACGATTGTTTCGAACCATCTCTCTTCCTGCGTTCATCAGGACGAGTATCAATACGAGCGTAGTTAATAAAAATCACCTAACGCAGTGGAGGGTCGCACGAGCAATTCATCCTTAATCAGGGAGATAACCCCTTTCGAAAAATGATTTTTTGGCGGAACTGACCCAGGTGGATCAAGGGCCCATCCCTGAAATCCAAGGCATATTCAGCACCGATGCTTACCTTGGCGCAAAGCTAAATGGCCTTCACTTTGCACCTCGATTGGGGTCATCAAACACCTGCCCCATGGCGAAATAAAATCATAAGGTGATTCAAACAAACATCCAGTCTAAAATCAAGGGTTTGCCCCATTAAAGCCTGTTGGAACAACATAATTATAGTAAGCACCTTAGATCGTTCAGTGGGAAATTGTGAAGCTGCAGAAAAAAAAAGATTGCTTGATTAAAAATCCCCTGAATTTCTCACGTTCCACCGCCAAAACAAAAGGGGCAACTTGGGAACCCAGCACTTGGGGCTACGGCAGGGGCCTGGACTCGCCCCTCTAAACCTCAATCCTGGCTCGCAAATCCGGGGGAGTTGTCCAACCACTTGCAAATTGTATTATTGAGGTCCTTAGTTTTTGTAAAACGGATCTTATATTCTGCAAATCGCAAGATATTATCATCACTCCCAAATTCCTTTTGCGGGGCCTCCATTTTCCAGATTTTTTTTAAGACAGTTTACTTAAGGTTGTGAGAATCAACCACTGTCATCACGAAAGTACAACCGGGCGTCGAATCCACAGTACAGCAGACCAGGGCCCCAACCCGCGACACTAACGTTTTGGCTTCAGAACTTGTAATTTAAGTAACAGTTCATATGCGTCTTGTGCTTGGGTGCGATAAAAACACGGAGTCCAGTTTTATATAGAAAAGTCCGTATTACTTCAACAAGTTGGCAGAAATATCACACAGTTTTCAGACACAGAAACAAACACAGCAGGCCAAGAACCAAGCCAGCAATCACTCTCCAATACAGATTCAGGATCTTCTTCTCTGTTACCGAAGTCCAGCAAACGGGGCCTCAAAGGCAGGGTTCAAGTCCACAATGCTTCAGGTTCCTCAGTAAAAAGCTGGAGTACAAGGTCCAAGGCTTACAGGGTCAAGCAAAGGTTCACTGCAGGCTAAATTCTGAAGCACGTTGCTCAGTTTTGGGCTGATTAAGAAGCAAAGGAAGAATCAGGGCGGAACATCAAGCTGGAAACTCCATTTTGACTGAGGCAAGATAGCTGCAGCAAGACAAAAGTAAAATGGCTGACGAACAAACTGATTTCAGGAACATGTACCAGAACCTTACACAGATTTTGCGCTCCATAGACATATCTCATAAGCGGGAGAGCTCATTAACCTTTCAGGGACCCGACCGGACCATAATTGCTAAACCCCACCACCAGGGAAGACTGAAGGCACTATAATGAAAGGGGGGGAACCGCACTGCACATGCTCCCCTTTTTCCATGGCAGTGGGGCCAAGTAAACCAACTGTCCCCCAGATCCTGTAATTACCAAGGGCAAAGACAGAGACAAAACCCAGGGACAGGCCGGATCAAGCACAAGAACACGACAGTACCCGGGGTAAGACGGGGGGAACGGATATCAGGACGGCAATAGATCAAAACCAGAGGGGGGGGGGAAATAGACAGACAAAGGGACAAAAAAAGGTAAAGATACGTAGCCAACCAGGAGGTCAGAACCGAAGAAATATAAGCAAAACGTGAGAGTGACAAACAACCGGTCATACACAGAGCAAACAACCAGAGCAGTATACACCAAACCAGGGGGTCAAATACACACACAACGAAGTAACTACAGAGAATCTCCCTCTGGACGGGTAAAAACCCTCCCAGATCCAAAGAGGCCAGCAAAATTAACCCTGAGGGACAGACTTTAACCAGTTCCAAACCATACACCTGTTGTAGGTGCACCTTTCAACTCACTGATTTTTTGGTGCATTACAATCGGTCTTTCACAGCAGGGTGGGGGCAGGGATGGCTTTTCTAGAAAAGATGCCGACTGGGCGGTCATAACGTGGACAGCGTAGGCCATTAGCTCTCGGAAGCTGCGCTTTCAACCAAACGGAAAAGGGGAAAACACTCTAATGGGAAACAGTTTTGCAATGAAGGATTCAAAAGCCAGGAGGTTTTGTAGCCGTCCACCTTGCAAGTGCAGGTTTTAAATTCTAACATGCAACTGGTATTCAATTTTTCGGAGATTTTTCCCTCGCTAAAGGTCCTTCTGCACTTCTTCAAAACCTTTGCGTCATCAATAGGATTTTTTGTTATTTTTGGTACTGAGGAGGCAAGAGGCAAAAAAAAAAAAGGCACCAAACACCAGGAGTTGGAAACTAAAAGGTCGCAGACCCCAAACAACCGCACAACTAGAAGCAGCCGGGGACGTTCCTACATGCCCTAACGCTTCGCACAGCCGGAGGATAGCTTTCCCCTGAAGATGGAAATAGGAAGCAACTGCCCCGGAGTAAGCCCCAAAAGAAGGAACCCACAAACTATAATTGCGGTTAGACAAGTAAAACACGAACAAAGACAGAAAATAGAATGACAAACCTGGCCCCAAAAAAGTCTAGGATAGGACAGCATAGGAGAAATACTGTCTGCAAACCCAAAAAAACCCTAGGCAAAACTCCAAAACTTCTGAATCCAAAAATGCTGAGACCACCGGTCTCAACCACCATAAAGATCTCTGGGTGAACACCAGCAAACCCACATAAAAAATCACAAGGACTGACAAAAAACAAATACAAAAAAAACAAGACCAGTACAAGCCCCCCAAAGGGACCCGGCGAACTCAAAAAAGCAAGTACAAAAACCAGGAAAATCAAAGAACATAAAAAAAAAAAACTGAAATAACTTTCTGAATGCTGCAGGAGACACAAAAGGCAACTGAATTCCAACCAAGACCAGGAAGAAACAATTGATCACCGCGAGGATCATGGGAGGCACCACTTATATCGGCCATCCCGCCCACCGATAACCATTCATCTAACTGGTGGTGGACTTTTGCTGTCAACATATTCAATACCCCACAACCACCAGAGGAGCTTCACTCCGAAGCGTCTCCAACACGTCACAACAGTACCCCCTCTGAGGGGGTCACGAACCCTCACGGCGCCACCGGGCGACAGGGATAGCTCATGAATAAGGCACGGCCAGTCTTTCAGCAGAATTAGAAGCAAACACCCAAGAATTGCCTCCGACCATAGCCTTTCCACTTCAAACCAATACTGGATCTCCGCCTAGCCAAACGAGAATCCAATATCTCTCAACCACAACTCCAAATTGCCCTAAACCAAAACAGGATCAGGAGGCCAGCCATAACCACTGGCTCAACAAACCCTTCAAAAAAATTTGTGAAAACCTTGTGAATCTTGAATGTTTCCGGAAGAAAAAAAACGGAAGGAAATGGGATTAAGAACTCCACGATCTTAAAGGTCCAATGAACTTGGTTTAAAAATTTTTGGGGAGAAGCATCCTTCATAGGGATATTTTTTGAGGACAACCAAACCAATCACCCCCTTTAAATCGGGACCACAGTCCTATGCCGGTTGGCAAACCCTGTGCCTTCTCCTGAGAGAGGGACAACTTATCCACTACTTCCCAAATCGCTGCATTCCTTCATAAATAGGTCAACACCCGGACAGCAGAAGCCTCCACCTGCCCTAAAGAAAATCGAGGATGAAACCCAAATTTCAGAAAAATGGAAATCAAGGTGGCAGAACAAGCCAATAATTCAAAGCAAACCCAGCCAAACAAAAAACCCCGTCATCTTGATCACAACCAAAACACTCAAATAGTCCCAAGTCTCATTTGTTCTCTCATTTGTCCATTGGTCTAAGGTGGAACCGGAGGAAAAAGACAGCTGAACTCCCATTTTGGAAAAAAAGTCCTCCAAAATCTAAACAAACTGAATTCCTCTTCTGAAACATGTTTTTCTGGAATGCCGTGCAACCGAACCACCTGTTAAAAAAAAGGGCAACCAACTCGGAGGATGATGGGCAACTTAGTAATGGCACAAGAGTATCTCTTGGGAAACCACCCAGATCACCCAAAAACGGTCTTCTCTGAAGACAGGGGGTCGTAAATAAAATCCAAAGATATGGGTCCATGGCCTGAATTTGACCGGTCCATTTCAATAAAATGAGACAAAATCCCAAAATGAAACCTCTGTACGCCAAAAATACATTTTGACCCCACATACATGCGTTTTCTCTCAAAATCCGAAACTCCGAACTTTTCCACATGAGAATCCCGTCAATGGAAAAAATCAAGAATCGCCAAATAAACGATCAAAAATTTTATTCCACGAAACCCCCAGAAAATATCGTTCATAAAGGTTGGAAGACGGAAGGGGCATTATAGCCAAAAAGCTCACAAGTACTCAAAATTCCCTCGGGGTAAAAAAACCACCGTCTTCCATTCATCCCGGCTTGATGCGAATAAGAAAAATACGCCCCCCTAGGTCAAGCTTGGTAAACCAACAAGCACCTTTTTACCGGAAAAGTAAGAAAATCAAGGGTAACGGGGTATTGATTTAACAAGAACTTATCAGGGAGATGAATATCAATACAACGGCCTCAATACCATTAAGTAAGGACTGCCCACTTTCTGAATTTCTGAAAAAAAAGCTCTGCGCTTCATGACCCTAATCAATGCCAACAAGGTTTTCTCAGCTTGATCAAACATTATTCAGACAACAACCCCCAAGCCTGAAAAAACACTTCAACTCATTCAAAACACGGACCCCAGGTGGCAGGGAAAAGGCCCAATCCTAGGGCGCCGGCAACAGGGAGATGTGTTAGTTCTAGCTAGGAGTGCAGGTAAAAAAGCAATAACCAGAGCATTGGAATCATGAGATTGCAGTACCCTGACTAACCACCGCAACTAGAGGCAGGCCGTGGAGCGTTCCCTACGTTGGTCCTAACCCTCTCACAGCCGAAAACAACTACACCTAAAGAAGAAATAGAAAACTATCTGCCCCCGAGCGAACCCCAAAAATAATGAAAGCCCCCAAACATTAATGGCGGTTAACAAAGGAAATACTGACACAGAAAGAAAATAGTTGAGCAAACGCTGGGGCCCAAACTATCTAAAAGAAAAGGAAGGAAGGGTACTTACTGCAATCCCAAAAACCCGAAAAGCACAACTCACTAATTTCAAAATCACCTGAGATCACAACCTCTACCACCTAAATTAGTTCTCTGTGTAACAAAATCAAAACAGCACCACTGAAAAAACTGGAAAAAGCAAAAGTACACAACTCAGTGGCTGAACCAAACGAGAGGCAAAAGCCCCCGGAGGGGACCCTGAAGGCCCCCAAGAAGTGCAGGACAAAATCATAAAAAAAAAAACACAAAAGAAAAAATGCTTACTGTTAGCAGGAGATGCAGACACGATACAGCAGGGGTACAAGGGAAACTGGAAAGAAGGATTTCAGAACAAACAATTGACACCGGCAACCCTGATGGGAAGGTG
Organism: Oophaga sylvatica; assembly: GCA_033576555.1. Lineage (NCBI taxonomy): Eukaryota > Metazoa > Chordata > Amphibia > Anura > Dendrobatidae > Oophaga > Oophaga sylvatica. The sequence goes on along the minus strand of JARQOD010000003.1, from coordinate 256,118,115 downwards.
ACTCCCTTAAATAAGACCATCATAACACCTGATTCCCATCCTCACAACTTCACTACACCGCTTGTAACCACCAGAGGGAGCCTCTCTCAAACCATCTCAAACCCATTCACAACAGTACCCCCCCTTGGGAGGGTACCAACCCTCATTGAGCAAACCGTCGGTCAGGATGAGTTCAGATACCACGGAAAGCTCCTAGCATGGATGTCCGAACAAACACCCAAGAATTGTCTTCCTGAAAAACCCTCCATTTTAACCAATACTGGAGTTTCCATTGAAAAACGGAATCCAATTTTTCTCAACCACAACCCAGATTGCCCCAACCAAAACGGGTCAGGAGGCCAGCAGCAGGAAACCACTGGCTCAACAAAACCCTTCAACAAGGACTTGTGGAACACGTTATGGATCAAATGCCCTGAAGAAGCAAACAAAGAAACAGGATTAATAATCTCCATGATCTTTAAGGTCCAATGAACCTAGGCTTAAATTTGGAGATCTACTCTCATAGGAATATTCTTTGAGGAAACCAGACCAAGTCCCCCACTTAAAAAAACCGAACCATCAGTCCTACCGGTTAGCAAACCCTGGGCCTTCTTCCTGAATAGGGACAACCCCCACCCTGGTCCCAAATCGTTGCATACCTCCACAACAGATCAACACCTGGACAGACAGAACCTCCGTCGCCTGAAGAAAATCGAGGGGAAACCCAAATTACAGAAAAACGAACCAAAGTGGGCAAGCAACCCTTTTTAAGGCAAACCAGCCAAAGGCAAAAAAAGACCCGCACCTGATCCAGACACAAAGCACTTAGATAAGTCCCAATGTCGGTTTGTTCCTCAGTTTGACCATTGTCTGAGGATGAAAGCCGAGAGAAAGACAATTGAAACCCATTTAGAACAAAAAGCCTCCAAAACTGGAAAAAACTGGACTCCTCTGTCAGACACAATTTCCAGAAGCCGTGTAAACGAACCACGTGCTGAAGGAACAACGGCACCAATTCAGAGGAGGAAGGCAACTTAGGTAATGGCACAAGATTAATTTTGAAAACCTATCACAAATTACCCGATGGTGGTCATTCTCTGAGAAACAGAAGATCGGAAATAAAATCCATAAGATATGGGCCATGGTCTCTTGGGCACAGGCAAGGCACAACAAACCACTAGAGGGAGCAAGGCTTGAGCAGAGCAAGTCCCGCAGGACGCACAAATTCCCTGACATCACGAACAAGGTAGGCCCAAACCAAAAGGACCACTAACCAACTCTGGTACCAAAAATTCCGGGACCCAGCCAATGCAGAACAATGATCTCAGACATCACACCTTTTTCCATTGGCCGGGACAAACAATTTTCCAAAGCAGCGCTCGGGCCTATCCTCCTGACACCCCTCCAGAGCAAGTCTCAAATTGGGCGAGATGGCGGAAAGAACTACAACCCTCTTTCAAAATAACAGAAGGACAATAACCAGGAGAGTCCCGCAAGGAAAACTCCTCGGAGGGCATTCCGCCTAACATTCTTAGTGCCGGGAAAGAAAGGAAACCACAAAATTTAAAACAAGTGAAAAAAAGGCCCACCTGGCCTGTCAGGATTGATCGCTTGCAAATTCCAGATAGACAAATTCTTTATGGTCCAAGGACCACCACCTGATGTTTTGGCCCCTCCCCAATTTCTCCACTCTTCAAAGCCCACTTCAGGCCAATAACTCCCGATTACCCACCAAATTACGTTCAGTAGGAAAAAATTTTCGAGAGAAAAAGGCACAAGGTTACTTTTAGGGTCCTGGATCTTTTTGGGACAAAACGGCACCTGCCCCAATTTACAGAGGCATCAACCTCCACCTGAAATGGCAGAGAAACAATCGGCCTTCCGTAAACAGGAGCAAAGTGAATCTCTCTTAAGTTCCTGAAATGCAGGATTCCTCAGGAGGCCAATTCACCACATCAGAAAACCCTTTCTGGTCAAATCTTAAGGTTTAACATAACCGAGAAATTACCAATAAATTTACGATAAAAAATTGGCAAAACCCAAAAATCTCTGAACCTTTAAGAAGAAGGTTGGACCCAATCACAATGGCCTGAACTTGACTGGGTCCATTTCAATAACAGATGGGGACAAAATAATCCCAGAAATGAGATCCTCTGTACGCCAAAAAGACACTTTGATCCTTCCATACAAGCATTCTCCCAAATCTGGAAACATTCGAACATGTTTCACAGAGAGCCCATCATTAGAAAAAATCAAGATATCATCCAAATAAAACAATAGAATTTGTCCCAAAATCCCCTGAAAATGTCATCTGAAGGCTGGAAGACGAAGAGCATTTGAGCCCAAAGGGCACACTAGGTACTCAAAAAGCCCTCAGGGTAATGAATGCCCGTCTTCCATCATCCCCGGCTTAATCGAATAAGTTAACGCCCCCCTGAGGTCAAGCTTGGGTAAACCAAGTAGCGTTTTTCACCCTGGAAAACAGGTCAGAAATCAAGGGAACGTATTGATATTTCACAGTAATATTTTCAAGAACATAACAATACACGGCCTTTAAAGAACCCATCTTTTTTGGCCACAAAGAAAAAACCGCACCAAGGTGAAGAAGAGGTCGATTGACCTTCTCCAATGATTCCTTGATAAAGACCGCATAGTGTCTTTCAGGTAAGATAATAGGGGCACCCCCTTTTTGTCAAACTCAAATCTACAGGCACACGCCCCCTATCATTTTATCCGCTCCCTGTCAGATTGACCAGGTGTCACGCCCCCGGCTGAACTTTGCTCAGGCTGGGAAATCTGACTGCTGGATTTTGAATTTTAATCAAAGTGATTTATTTGTCCTATTGAAATTTTATTCATGACTTTGATTAGTCGTGGAGTATTAGTGTATTAAAGAGGAAGAAATTTAGGACCCAGAAATGTATAAGGAGTTTTGTGAAAAACAGACTTTTGTTACAGATCGGTAAGCTATTATAAAGAGTGAGTACAAGGCTTGGGTTGATTAAAGAGGAAATTTTTCATTTACTAACTAACATGGTACTAGATAACCTCTTTATGGCACTAGAAATGTAACAACAGTTTGACATGAATTGTAAATGAGTGAAGGTCGATGAAGGAAATTCAATTGCTAGAAATCACATAACTAAATAGCCCTGTATTGTGTCTGACCTGTAAGTACAATGAGAGAAGGCCCACATTCATGAATTCATTTGTCTCTATTTACCTGTAAAGTGTGTAAATTGTTTACTGTGTGTCGATACTGAGCCTTTTAAGTCAACCAAAAAATGTATCCTATGACCACTCTGGGGGGGAAAGCAAGGCGAATTGAAATAATTCAAAAGGAAGCTTTTGCAGTATAAAAACAAATTTTATTAAGGTTAAAAACATTACCTGGAAAAAAAATCCAAAAGAGGGGAATACAGCAGCAGAAAAAAAAAACAAAAGCAGACAGGGAACTACATCAAATCAATTATAATAGTCCCATCTCCTATCTTATATGTTTAAGCATAATAGACTAATCCGGGGCAAACAATAATAACCTCCATATATTTGTCCATATATAGCAATCTATTAACTCACAATATCCCCCAATAGGCAACATAATGCACTAATTAGGATTATAAGTATCTCAAGAATCGTATAACAATAAAGAAACTTCCCCATCACCCTGCTAATATAATGATGTTACATGCAAGTGCAGACTCCAAACTACTGTGCTCCATAAGTCAATTACACATCCAAATGAGGACTAAATAAAAAAGCACCCATAGATGGGAGATCATACCTGAATGCGCTTGGCACCCCTTTGTGTATGCCCCATTTCTACATGTTTTCTACAGATAGCTCACTTATAAAGCCAGGAAAAACATATGATGTTTCATGTCCCTAAACAACCAAGCCTTGTAACACAAAGCTTGGTAATAGGTTTACCGAGCTGTAACAAAGTATTTCTATCTAGGGGTTAACATGGTACAAATTAGCCAATGCAGACAGTATGAACTCTTTCAAATCAATATATAATAGTGCACATCTCCATATCTTATATGTTATGGCGATAAAATTAATCCGGGCTAAACAATAAAACCTCCATATATTTGTATCTAAACGGTCCTTCTCAAAAAATTACATATAGGTAAATTTCATTATTTCCATAATGAATGATTAAAATTAAACTTTCATATATTTTAGATTCATTACACACCAAACTGAAATTTTTTCAGGTCTTTTATTGTTTTAATACGATGATCAAAACATACGGGGCGTCATATGAATCAATTACACATCCAAAGAGCTATATTAAAAAAGCAGCCCAAAGATGGGGAGATCATACCTAATGCGCTTGGCACCCCTTGTGATAGCCCTCATTTCTAGGTGTTTTCACAGATAGCCACTTATTAAGCCAGGAATAAACTTAGGACTGTTTCATGTCCCTAAACAATCCAAGCTTGTACACAAGCTTGGTAATAGTTTACCGGCTGTAACAAAGAATTTTTTTACTAGGGGTTTAACATGGTACAAATTAGCCAAAGCAGACAGGTATGAACAAACATTCAAATCAATATATAATAGTGCACACTCCATATCTTATATGTTATAGCGATAATAGATTAATCCGGGGCTAAACAAAATAACCTCCATATATTTTACCTAAACAGGTCCTTCTAAAAAAAATTAGCATATAGTGCTAAATTTCATTATTTTCCATAATGGAATGTTTTAAAATTTAAACTTTCAATATTTTGATTCATTACACACCACTAAAAATTTTTCAGGTCTTTTATTGTTTTAATACTGATGATCACAATACATACTGGCGTGCATATGAAGTCAATTAGCACATCCATATGAGGAGCTATATTAAAAAAAGCAGCGCCATAGATGGGAGATCATACCTAACGCTTGGCACCCCTTGGGGAAATAGCCCCCATTTCTAGCAGTGTTTTCTACAGATAGCTCACTTATTAAAGCCAGGAATAAACAAGTGACTGTTTCATGTCCCTAAAAATCCAAGCTTGACCAAAGCTGGTAAAGGTTACCACGTAACAAAGAATTTTCTATCAGGGGTTAAAACATGGAACAAATTACCAAAATTTCAACGGGTATGAACTACATTAAAATCAATATAAAAGTGCACCTCCAATCTTAATGTTATAGCGATAAAGTTTAAAACGGGGCTAAACAAAATAACCCCATTTTTTTGTCCCAAACAGGTCCTTCTAAAAAATTACTAAGTCAAAATTTCATTATTTTCCATAATGAAAATGTTTTAAAAATTAAACTTTCAATATTTTGATCATTACCCCCAACGAAATTTTCAGGCTTTTATTTTTTTAATACTGATGATCACAATACATACTGGCGTGCATAGGTCAATTACACACCATATGAGGAGTATTTAAAAAAGCAACGATTATTCATAGTACCATCCATATTAAACACCTTATAACACTTTGGAAATTTAGGACTCCATTTTATTTTTTTTATTCAGTGTTTATATATATATTTTTAGCCTCCCATTTTCTACATTTATATCAGCGGGAAAGAAGTAATGACATGGGGTTAGGAACCCAACCTAGTTTCGGTTTGCTACAGATAGCAAATTTTTACCATTGAGAGAAAGTGAAGGTCATCAAATGTTTCCAAATTTAGTACAGGAACATTTAGGATGACAAATTCACAACTATTTTTAACCGTTCCATTGAGAAAACGGCATGATTGGGGCCAACTTAAATTTTATTTTGGGGCTATTTTTAACGTTCGTGAGAATCAGACATAAGATGGGCCCATTACTTAAATGAACTATTTATGACAAAGATGATACGGAAAAATGTTTCCAAAGTTTAATTAGCAAATCAAGGTGTAAAAAACTGATTACTAACACATTATGGCAACTTGATAACAATTTCACAACAAATTCGTTTTTTGTGACTTATTTTTTTAACTGTTTCTGTGAAAACAGGCAAGGAGGGGGGCCCTTTCTTTGTGTCTATTTAGTACAAAGATGATACGGAAAATATATGTTTCCAAAGTTTACTGACAGGAGTACATAGTGGGGGGGGAGCCCTCTTGCATCAACCTGTTACAACCCTCATTGCTACTTTTTCTCTTGTCAACATCACAAAACAACCAATGTTTCTCAAAACTATTTTGTAAGTCTTCCGGCCAAAGCACATGTGAACAGTTGATGGTAAAATTTTGCCACAGACAAATGTTTCTGATCCAGTCAAACTGAAGACATATTGTGAACTGACAATAGGTCCATGGAGACCCATATTTTTCAACATTTTGCTCCTTCACAGATTTTTTTGCATTATATTTTTTTTTATTTTGCTTAAGATCATGACAGAGGTTTTTATGTTTTTAAAACTGAAGACAATTGCCCAGGCAGCCGGGAGCCCCGGACAATCCTGGCATGCCGGACAAGTCCTGCACGGACAACCGTGGAAAAACAAGCCTGAAATTCAAAAACATGCGCACCGTTAACACAACGCATATCATCTAAAAATATGACGAGCACTTCACAAACCATCTCAAGGCATGCTGAATTCAACGTTCCCGCATAGCACACACATACCAACTGTAAATCTGGGACGCGTAGTGTTCTTGTTGACAGGCCATTTTTAAAGATGCTATGCCCTCAGATATAAAAGACAGGCATTTGGAACGTGCCCGGCCTATTTTGGCAAATGCCCACTCTTTGTACGATTTTATCACATTCAACAATTTATTTTGCTCATTGAGACACCTATTTTTCAACATTTTAGCTACTTCCAGAAAAAATTTTGCATTATAATTTTTTTATTTCTTAAGGATCGTGTACAAGGATTTTTATTTTTTTAATACTTAGACAATTGTGAACGACAATAGGTCCATGTAACCCATATTTTAAAACATTTTAGCTCCCACAAATTTTTTGCATTAAATTTTTTATTTTGCCATGTGAGACACCATAATTTTTCAACATTTAGCTACTTACAGAATTATTTTGCATTATATATTTTTTTTTTTTTGCTTAGGATCGGACAGAGGATTTTTATGTTTTAATACTGAAAAAATTGGGAAACGACATATAGGGTCCAGGAAGACACCATATTTTTCAACATTTTTTTTTTCCTTTTCACAGAATTATTTTGCATTAATATTTTTTTATTTTGCTTAAGACGTGTCAGAGGATTTTTTTTTTAATACTGATAGACAATTGTGAACTGACATATAGGGTCCTGTGAGACCCATATTTTTCAACTTTTAGTTCCTTCACAAATTATTTTGCATTATAATATTTTTTTTTTTTTGCTTAAGGACGTGCAAGGAGTTTTTAGTTTTAATACTGATAGACATATTGGAACTGACATATAGGTCCTGAGAAAAATCCTGGACAAGTCCGGGCATGTCCCGGGCACCCTGGACAAGTCCTGGTCACGGGACAGCCGGGAAAAAACAATACTGAAATTCAAAAACTAGGGCTGGCCTTTTACACAACCATAGTCACTAGAAAAAATTTGAGCGAGTTGCTTCCCAAACCACAAAAAGGGGGGTGGTGATTGCCAATTTCTCGGTATCCTACATACAGACCCTTTATAGCCTGGGATGCCTACGTTCGTTGCACAGGCCTGTTTTTTAAAGGACATAAGCCCCATCAGATATAAAAAAATGGCATGTTGGAACGGTCCCGACTATTTTGGCACAGAACCACACCTATGCAACATTTTCATCAGCATTCAACAAAAAATTGCGTGCAAACTTTTTACAACCTGTACAAACTTTTTTACATACCTTTTCGGACTCACATGGCGTACCAGAAGCCCCAGTGCCATGTATCTAGCTCATAATATTTCCATCTGTAGACCTCATAGTTTGTTTTCTCAGGTATTAAAAAGCGGAAAACTGAAAATCCCGAGGGCTGATAATTTACTGAGCTTCATGGGATAAAATTTATCGAGTCAGAACCTTATAGACAAAACGGGTAGCGCAAACCCCCAAACGACGACACCTCCGGGCTATCACTTTACCGGTATTTCAAAAAACCACTGGCTTAAAATAAAGTAAGAATCGGGCGATCTGCATTGTGGGCATAAATGTATACCCTGAAAATTTACCGCTGGAAAGAACAGTAAAAAGCGGCGTACAACTACATCCTCAAACTCCCAAGCTATCACAAAACTATTCCTACAGAGCGGCCCCGCGAGAATTTCGGAGGCGTGTCAAGAGGCTCCTGCCTTGACCGATTGTTTGCTCGTGAATGCTGACATTTTCCAGGGTCTTATAGTTGTGAAAAAAGCGCGTGGGGGCTCGTGGATGGCCCCCTAGGGTTAATGCGTGATCATTTTAATTAAATTTCAATTCATAACCATACGTTCTCAGGCAACAGGTTTATTTCCCAAATTTGACTGTACAGTTCAAAATTTTTGTTTAAAATCAACATTGCATAATTTTGTTAAAAAAACGCACTTCTGCGATAATGTGGGTGTTGGACACGCACTTATCATCCTCAACTTCCAAAAAGATTTATCTGTTCGCAGAGCACGCAACCTAAGTGTAGTTTAACACCAGAAAAAATACTGGTTAACTAGTTTTATTTACCTTGTCAATTAGCTTTGTAGGCTTTGCGCATTCATGATGTTATATTTTATTTTAGCGGTAAAGTTTTTGCCCACAGGTTGCATTTGATGAGAAAACACCCCATACGGGCGCAACGAGCAGCGTGAGTCTGTTAATTCAGCATTCTCTGTAATCAGCACCCGGTGGATTCTTGTAAGAATATAGACTACCGCTCTATATGTACTTTACAGACAATCAACACAGTAGTATTCTCTGTAGATCGCACCCGGGGGATACTTGTAAGTAATATATGTCTAGGCCCTCATACTGTACTTATTCAAACAATTATGCTCGGTTTTCACAGAAATCGGTGCTGGTAGTTTTTACAAATTCGCGTTGAACAAGTAAAAGTGGGGCCTGTACTTTTCCTAACTCGCCCGCTTAGCGGTTAACTCCCACGTATCTTTTCTTTAGTTACGGGAGCGTAAAATTCGCGAGTTTTGCAACAATCCAATTTATGGATTTGAGAACAAGCGAGATGAAAACTGAACCACTTCACCCAGGTTGTCGCGTATCGTGGAGAAAGCGACGCGCCAACGCACACACCCGGGAAACGGAGATAGTCGGCGTAGAAAAACGTCTGTGTCAAGCTACAGAATCTGCAAAAAAAAACGCGGAACCAAACCCTGCCAATTCAGCCGATCTTCCGTAAAAAATAAACGGGGCGGTATCGCGCCTCTGTAAGAAGAAGCGAAGGATATGGTCGCTCACCTTTACAGCCAACACCCGTATGGACTGGGAAACACACCAAAATGTTTCTTGACATTCTGCACATACTGCTAATAAACCTCGCAGAACAGCTAAAATCTTTCTGCGACACAGGAACTGATAAGGCGTGTCCAACCCCACATTACGCAGAACTTGCGATTTTAAACAAAATTAGCAAATGTAATTTTAAAAAACAAAAATTAAGCAACTGTACAGTCAACTTCTTGAAATAAACCTGTCTGCCTGAGAACGTAGGGTATGAATTGAAAATTAATTAAAATACACGATTCAACCCAGGGGCCGATACACGAGCCCCCACGCGCATTTACCAACTATAAGACCCTGGAAATGTCAGCATTCACGACAAAACAATCGTCAAGGCATTGGGGCCTCTTGACACGCACATCCGAAAATTCTCGCGGGGGCCGCCTCTGTAGGCAAAGGTTTGTGATAGCTCTGGGGTTTAGGATGATAGTTGTACGCACACTTTTTACTTTTCTTTACCAGCGGTAAATTTTCAGGGATACATTTAAAAGCCCAAAAAGCAGACGCCACGATTCTTACTTTATTGAAGCCAGTGGTTTTTTGAAAACTACCGTAAATGTGATAGCCCAGGGTCCGTCGTCTTGTTTGACGCTACCCTTTTTGTCTATAAGGTTCAAACTCATAAATTTTACCCCCATGAAGCCATAAATTACCTCAGCCCTCGGGTTTTCAGTTTTCCACGCTTTTTAATACCTGAAAAACAAAGCAATTTAGGTCCCATACCGAGTGAAATATTATGAGCTAAGTACATGGCACTGGGGCTTCGGTACCCATGTAGTCCGAAACACAGGTATGTTAAAAAGTTTGTACAGGTATGCATAAAGTTTGCACCAATTTTTTGTTGAATGCTGATCAAAATCTTGCAAAGGTGTGGTTCTGTCCAAAAAGTCCGGACCGCCAAAACAGCCTATCTTTTAACGATGGGGCTTAGCGTCTTTAAAAACAGGCCTGTGCAACAAGAAGCTACGCATCCAGGCTATCTAGGGTCATGTATGACGCATACCAAACATTGGCAATCACCACGCCTTTGTGTGGTTTGGAAGCAACCGCTCAATATTTTCTAGATGACTATCGTGTTAACGGCCAGCCCAATTTTTTAACTTCAGTATTGTTTTTTTTTTCACGGCTTCCCTGCCAGGACTTGTCCAGGCAGCCCGGACATGCCCGGACTTGTCCAGGCAGTCCACATGGACCCTATAGTCTTTCACAATATTCTATCATATTAAAACATAAAAAACCCTCTGAACACATCCTTAACAAAAAAAAAAAATATAAACAAAATAATTCGTGAAGGAACTAAAATTTGAAAAAAGGTGTCTCCAAAGGACCCTATATGTCGTTCACAATATTTCTATCAATTAAACATAAAAACTCCTCTGTACACGATCCTTAAGCAAAATAAAAAAAATAAATGCAAAAAATTCTGTGAAGGCTAAAATGTTGAAAAAATGGGCTCACATGGACCCTAATTCAGTTCACAATAATTCTATCTATTAAAACATAAAACTCCTCGTACACGATCCTTAAGCAAAATAAAAAAATATATAATGAAAATAACTGTGAAGGAATAAAATGTTGAAAAATAGGTGTCCACATGGCCCCTATTGTCATTCACAATAGTCTATCAGTATTAAAACATAAAAACTCCCTGACAACATCCTTAAAACAAAATAAAAAAATAAATAATGCAAAATAATTCTGTGAAGGAACAAAAAAGTTGAAAAATTGGTTTCTCACAGGGGCCCTATATGTCATTTTACAATTTGTTTCAGTTTTTAAAACAAAAAACTCCTCTGTACACGATCCTAAGCAAAATAAAAAAATATATAATGCAAAATAATTCTGTGAAGTAGCTAAAATTGTTGGGAAAAAAATGGTTCTCACAAGAGCAAAATTAAAAAAAATATTTAATCAAAATATTCTTGGAGGGGGCTAAAAATGTTTGGAAAAATATGGGGGGTCTCACATGGACCCTAATGTCATTCACAATAGGGGGCCCAACATATTAAAACATAAAAAACTTCCTCTGACACGAAACCTTTTAAAAAAAAAAAAAATATAAATTGGAAAAAAAATTTTTGTGAAGTAGCTAAAATGTGAAAAATATGGTGTCTCACATGAGCAAAATAAATTGTTGAATGCTGATCAAAATCCTACAGGGGGGGGGCCCTTTGCCAAAATAGGCCCGGGACACTTTTCCAAACAAGCCTGTTTTTATATCTGAGGGGCATAGCATCTTTAAAAATAGGCCTTGGCAACAAGAACACTACGCGTCCCAGACTAAACAGTTGGTCATGTGTGTAGCTCATAGCGGAACTTTACATTCCATGCCTTGAGATGGTTTGTGAACCCACCGCTCAAAATTTTTTTAGATACTATGCGGTGTTAAACGGATAGCGCATAGATTTGAATTTCAGGCTTGTTTTTTCCCACGGTTTGTCACAACCAGGACTTTCCAGGCATGCCAACTTTCCCGGGGGGCTTTTCCCGGACATCCTGGGCAATAATGTCAACAGTATTAAACCCTTTAAAAACACCTCTGTACATGACCCTTAAGCAAAATAAAAAAATATAATCCCAAAAAAAAAATCTGTGAAGGAGCAAAAATGTTGAAAAAATGGTGCCCTCACATGGCCCCCTTTTGGTCAGTTCACAATATTTCATATTAAAGCAACGGGAAGCAAAACATTTTCATGTGGCAAAATAAACCATCAACTGTTCCCATGTGCTTTTGTCCGGAAAACTTTACAAAAAGTTTTGAAGAACCACTTGGTTGTATTGTGAGTTAACAAGAGAAAAAGTACAAAAGGGCTTGTAAACAGGTACACTGCAAGAGGGCTCCCCCCACTATAAAACCCCCCTGTCAGTAACTTTGGAAACAAATATTTTCCGTACATCTTTGTACATAAATGTATACACCAAGTATTGGCCCCATCCCGCCTGTATTCCACATGAAACATTTTAAAAAAATTCACAAAATAACGAATTTTGTTGTGAAATTGTTACAAGTTGCCAAATAGGTTAGAAACAGTTTAATACACCTTTTTGTACAATTAAACTTTGGAAACATATATTTTCCGTACCATCTTTGTACATAAAATATATACACTAAGAAAAGGGCCCCCAACTTAGGTCTGTATTCCACATAAAACCATTTAAAAAATAGCCCCAAAATAACAAATTCTAATAAGACTCCCATCCAAGCCTGTATTCCCCCACATGAAACATTTTAAAAAATAGCCCAAAAATTAACAAATTCTAAAATGGGCCCCCATCCTAACCGTATTCTCACATGAACAGTTAAAAAATATCCGGTAAAATTGGTCATCCTAAACTAGTTCCTGCACAAAAATTTGGAAACATAAAAGCATCGAAACCCTTTACTCATTCCTCAATGGTAATAAATTAGCTATCGTAGCAAACCAGAAACTAGGTTGGAGATTCCCTAACCCCATGTCATTACATTCTTCCCATTTCCCGATATAAGTGTAGATACAATGGGAGGCAAAAAATAATATTTAAACACTGAATAAAAACTATTTAAAAAAAGAGAGTCCCCAATTCCAAATGTGTTATAAGGTGTTTAATACTGGGTGGGGACTATAAATAATCGTTTCTTTTTTAATATAGGCTTTCAATGGATGTCTAATGACTTCATATTCACGCCCATAGTATTTTTGATCATCAAACTAAAACAAAAAAAAAGACCTGAAAAATTTCAGTTGGTGTGTAATGAATCTAAAATATATGAAAGTTTAAAAATTTTTAAAAAATTACATTTTTGGAAAATAATAAATTTAGCATAATGCTAATTTTTTGAGAAGGACCTTTTTAGGTACAAAATATGGGGGGTTAAATTTTTGTTTAGCCCCGGATTAATCTATTATCGCTATAACAAAAGATATTGGAGGGGTGCACTATTATATATTTGAATTTTTGAATGTAGTTCATACCTTCCTGCATTTGGCAAATTTGTACCATGTTAACCACTAAATGAAAAACTTTGTTTAAAGCTCGGTAACCTATTAACCAACTTTGTGTCAAGGGCTTGGATTGTAAGGGAAAATGAAACAGTCACTATGTTTAATTCCTGTTAATAAATTTAGCTATCTGTAGAAAACACTGCTAGAAATGATGCTATAACAAGGGGTGCAAGCACATTCAGGTAAGATCCCCATCTATCCCCTGCTTTTTTAATAAGCTCCTCATAAGGATGTGCTAATTGACTTCCATATGGGACGCCATGTTTTGGTGATCATTTAGTATTAAAACAATAAAGACCTGAAAAAATTTTTAGTTGGTTTTTTAATGAATCTAAAATATAAGAAAGTTTAAAAATTTAAATTACATTAAGGAAAAAATTTTAAATTTAAACATATAAGCTAAATTTTTTGGGGAAGGACCTGTTTAGGTTAAAAAAAATATATGGAGGTTATTATTGGTTTAGCCCCGGATTAATCTATTATTGCTATAACATAAAGAATGGGGTGTCAACATTATATAAATTTATTTGAATGTAGTTCATAAACCCGTCTGGGATTTGGCCCAATTTGTACCATGTTAACCAAATAGATAAAAATACTTTGTTAAGCCCAAAACTATTACCAAATTTTTTTTTTTACAAGGCTTGGATTGTATAGGGACATGAAACAGCACTATGTTTAATTCCTGGGTTAATAAGTACCCATCTGTAAAAACACGCTAGAAAAGAGGCATACACAAGGGGTGCCAAGCAGCATTCAGGTAAATTTTCCCATCAAAAGGCGCTGCTTTTTTTAATAAGCCCCCCCATTGGAAAGTCAATTGGGGCTTCTAAGCACGCCCATAGTATTGGTCATCATATTAAAACCCAAAAAAAACCTAAAAATTTCATTGGTGGGGTAATGAATTTTAAAATTACTGAAAGTTTAATTTAAATCATTCATT
>JARQOD010000003.1:256059104-256103759 GCA_033576555.1 Oophaga sylvatica | reverse complement strand
TGGATGTTTGCTTCGGACATCCATGCTGGGAGACTTATCCGTGCCTATCATCGAGCTCATCCTGATCGGCCTGGTTGCGCAGGTGAGGGTTCGGTGACCCCTCCTCAAGGGGGGTACTGTTGTGAATACCTTGGAGGCGACTTCTGAGCTGGGGCTCCCTCCGGTGGTTGCTAAGGGTAATGAACTAATTACTGAATGGCCTTCAGCTGGCTCTGAATGGTATGATATAAGTGACCTGAGTTCCCAGCAGCCTTGCCGGTAATCAATTGTTCCTCCTGCTCTTGCTTGGAGCACATCTTGCTTTCCTGCTCTCATTCAGATAAGTGTTTTGTTTTTTCCTCTGCTGGATTTTCACTGCTGGTTTGCTGCTTGCAGTGGACTGCAGCCTGGTCCTCTCTTGGGGTCTTGCGCTGCAATTGTGCTCATTGTGTGTTTGCATTTTTGCTTTGTTCCTTTGTCACTTTTTATTTGCTGTGTTGCTGTGTGTTACACCAGAGATCTGATTTAGGTGGTAGAGATCGTGTGATCTCAGGTTTTTTGTTAATCAGAAGTTTGGTATTTTTATCAGGGTTTTTTTTGGGTTGCAGTTAGAATTCTTTCCTATACTTTTCTATCTAGACAGATAGGGCCCCAGCGTTTGCTCATTCTATTTTCTGTCTGTGTTCGTGTTTTCTTCTTGTCTAACCGCCATTACATGTTCGGGGGCTTCCTATTTCTTTGGGGATTCTGCTTCGGGGCAGATAGCATTCGTCTTCCTGCCTTTAGGTGTAGCTATCTCTCCGGCTGTGACGAGGCGTCTAGGATCACCGTAGGTACGCTCCACGGCTACTTCTAGTGTGGCGGTTTTTTTAGGTTACTGCAATCCAATAGTTTCCAGCCTCTCTGGTGTATTGCTACTTTGGCTATTTTTTGAAGTTTCTTCTCAGCTACCGAAACATAACAGGGATGGCCTCAGGATACCTGGTAGCGTAGTCTACAACTACGAGGATGTGTTGGTGACCCCTTGCTGATTTATTAACAGGCCCCACCAAATCCACAGCTATTCTCTCAAACGGTATTTCTATAAGTGGTAAAGGCACCAAGGGACTCCGAAAATGGGGCTGAGGGCTGGTTACCTGGCACACTGAGCTTTAGTTACAATAATGTTTAACCTCTTCATAGACCCCTAACCAGTAAAATCACTGTAGAATTCGGTCTAGGGTTTTCTTTTGGCCCAAATGTCCCCCCAGTACATGCGCATGCGCTAAATCCATTACCAGTCTACGATATGCCTGAGGTACCAGCAATTGCGCTACCCTTTCCCCACGTATTCTCTCGACCCGATACAGCAAATCTTGATTCAGCTCGAATCGGGGAAATACTGTAGCTGCCCCGGGTTGTTGAGTTTCCCCATTACCAACCAGTACATGTTCCTGGGCTCGAACCAACGTAGGGTCCCGTGGGTTGCGCCGTACCAAAATTGTCACAGGCCACATTTAAGTCTGACAATTCCGGTCGCGGTGGCAAGTCTTCCACCTCCCCAGCTAACACTTCTATAGGAGAGGTTCTCCCCTCCTCCACTGAAGGGAAAGATACTCCTACCGCCAGCACTTCTTCCTCTGGGCCACCAGGTTCCCGATTTCTGGAGCATGCAACCCGGATGCCACTGGTGTCGGCGACTGTTCAGTGGGAGGGGTAACTACAGGCCAAAGCACAGAAAACAACGGAACATCTCTTCCAATTATTATGTCATAATGCAAATTAACCACCACCCCCACCTCGTGGCACCGCCTCCCCGCTTGCGTGTTTATCATCACCAGAGAGGTAGGATAATCTTTTAGGTCCCCATGAATACACAACACGCCCATTTTCCGACCAGTATACTCGCTGATTTGCACGTGGCAGGCTCGTATTAAGGTCACCAGATTCCCTGAGTCCAGTAGAGCCATAGCAGGGGTACCCTCCACCTCCACTTTACACAAATGGTCCATACTGTGTCCCTTGGGTTGCCCACTGCACACATGGGTTCGGCATAGTGAGACTAGTAGTACCCAAAGTTTGTGTCCATGGGCTCCGTCAGGTGGGGGCAATCAGCTCTTACATGTCCTGGTTCTTGGCACCGCCAGCAGATTATGGAGCCCCTTTTGTCCCCAGACCCGACCTGAGCGGTCTTCCGGGTCTCTGCTCGCTAAGCCGTGGGTAAAGGTTTAGGCAAGTTCCTCGTTACTTTCCGGGGAGCCTTTCCCTGTAATATCTTGGTAGCCCCATATCTCTCTATGAGGTCTACCATCTGGAGGCCATTAGTAGGGACTACCTGTCCAACCCATGTCTGAAGGGCGTGGGGCAAAGTTCTCCAAAATATATCAGTCACGATACGATCCAGCATAGCGCTGGGTGATAACACCTCCGGCTGCAACCACTTTTCTACCAGGTGTACCAAGTCATAATACTGAGCCCGAGCCGGCTCGGAGGGGAAAAACTCTCAATTA
Organism: Oophaga sylvatica; assembly: GCA_033576555.1. Taxonomy (NCBI): domain Eukaryota; kingdom Metazoa; phylum Chordata; class Amphibia; order Anura; family Dendrobatidae; genus Oophaga; species Oophaga sylvatica. The sequence continues at coordinate 256,101,291 of JARQOD010000003.1, read as the reverse complement.
TGTACCCGCTGGGCCCGGACCAAGACATTCACCCCAAGACGTGCGAGAATCTCACCCTTGACGATCATGTAGTCCTTCTGTTGCTCGGGGGATAGGTCCTGATAGGGTTTTGCGGGTCCTGGAGCCAGGAATGGAGCAACGATTTCTGCCCACTGGTCCCGGGGTAGTCTCTCCCTTTCAGCCATGCCTTCAAACATATCCAGGTACACCTCGACGTCGTCTGTTTTCTCCATTTTTGGAATCGCTGCACGCACCGCTTTCCGGACATCCTGGCGTACCTGGGAAGCTCCCCTGTCTGCTGCGCTGTGAGGTGCTGTATCAGTAGCCTGTTGGTTTCCTGTTGCTGCTGATTAAATAGCAGCTGCTGCCGCGTAGCCTCCTGCTGCTGCTGCGTAGCCTGCTGCTGCTGTCGCACGGCCTCTGCTAGCACCTTTAACGTGTTCTCCATTTCCGGACAGCTTTCCACCTAGTTTTGCAACACACTTTTCACCCTGGACATCCACTGGCATGCAGAAAAAAACCCTCAGAGAAAAACAGCCTGACCTCGCTGTGTGTGCCCGCATTCAAGCCACCAAAATGTAGGGATTCACTCAGGTAGGCCGGGCACGCAGTAATGAGGCAACACACAGGCTTCAAGTCCAAAATTCAGTGGTTTAATGATACTTTTCCAGTCTGTATAACAAACAAAAAACAGAACATACAGGCTTAACTAAGCGGCTGCAGACCAGCAGTGACCGCCAGGTGCCATTCCCCGGGTGGTCTGGAATCTGCTTTCTGGAGCTTACTGACACAGTGCACCAAAACCAAGTATCCAGGCTGGCTCCAGCCAAGCTCCTTCTATTCCACACCCACACACTACAACAGATCCTTATTAAATAGCCCTAAACCACACCCTCAAGTGAGGTACACATCACCTGGGCTGCTCACGTGACCATGACCTCATCACAGGTCCTTGTGTTCAGGGAAAATCCTGAACAAACTTTAGCCTGCTGGGAGAAATATATCTCCCATCCAGCAAGACCCCCTTTTGTGTACCACAATACTCACCTTCCGTCCCTGCATCCCTGTCCCGACGCGTCTGCTTCTTCCTGTGGCGGTCACGTAGTACCGCTCATTAAGGTCATGATTATGGACGCGACTCCACTCCCATAGGCGTGGCGTCCATATTCATGACCTTAAAGAGTGGTACCACGTGACCGCATCACACAGGAAGAAGCTGACGCTCCAGGATAGAGATGCAGGGACGTGCAGCGACGGTGTGAGGGTAAGTATGATGGGGGAGGATGGGGAGACCAGCCATGCTTACAAGGATGGGACAGGGGAGCCATGCATACAAGGATGAGAGGGTGGGAGTGGAGCCATGTATACAGGATGGGAGGGTGGGAGCGGAGCCCTGTATACAAGGATGGGAGGGTGGAGCGGAGCCATGTATACAGGATGGGAGGGTGGAGCAGAGCCCTGTATACAGGATGGGAGGGTGGAGGAGAGCCATGTATACAGGATGGGAGCGTGGAGCGGAGCCATGTATACAGGATGGGAGGGTGGAGCGGAGCCATGTATACAAGGATGGGAGGGTGGGAGCGGAGCCATGTATACAGGATGGGAGGGTGGAGCGGAGCCATGTATACAAGGGTGGGAGCGGAGCCATGTATACAGGATGGGAGGGTGGAGCGGAGCCATGTATACAGGATGGGAGGGTGGAGCGGAGCCATGTATACAAGGGTGGGAGCGGAGCCATGTATACAGGATGGGAGGGTGGAGCAGAGCCATGTATACAGGATGGGAGGGTGGGAGCAGAGCCATGTATACAAGGATGGGAGGGTGGAGCAGGGCCATATATACAGGATGGGAGGGTGGAGCAGAGCCATGTATACAGGATGGGAGCGTGGAGCGGAGCCATGTATACAAGATGGGAGGGTGGAGCGGACCCATGTATACAAGGATGGGAGGGTGGGAGTGGAGCCATGTATACAGGATGGGAGGGTGGAGCGGAGCCATGTATACAGGATGGGAGGGTGGAGCGGAGCCATGTATACAAGGATGGGAGGGTGGGAGCAGAGCCATGTATACAGGATGGGAGGGTGGAGCGGAGCCATGTATACAGGATGGGAGGGTGGAGCGGAGCCATGTATACAAGGATGGGAGGGTGGAGTGGAGCCATGTATGCAGGATGGGAGGGTGGAGCGGAGCCATGTATACAGGATGGGAGGGTGGAGCGAGCCATGTATACAAGGATGGGAGGTGGGAGCGGAGCCATGTATACAGGATGGGAGGGTGGAGCAGAGCCATGTATACAGGATGGGAGGGTGAGCAGAGCCATGTATACAGGATGGGAGCGTGGAGCGGAGCCATGTATACAGGATGGGAGGGTGGAGCGAGCCATGTATACAAGGATGGAGGGTGAGCGGAGCCATGTATACAAGGATGGGAGGGTGGAGCAGAGCCATGTATACAGGATGGGAGGGTGGAGCAGAGCCATGTATACAGGATGGGAGGGTGGAGCGGAGACATGTATGCAAGGATGGGAGGGTGGAGCGGAGCCATGTATACAGGATGGGAGGGTGGAGCAGAGTCATGTATACAAGGATGGGAGGGTGAGCGGAGCCATGTATACAAGGATGGGAGGGTGGAGCGGAGCCATGTATACAGGATGGGAGGGTGTAGCGGAGCCATGTATACAAGGATGGGAGGGTGGAGTGGAGCCATGTATGCAGGATGGGAGGGTGGAGCGGAGCCATGTATACAGGATGGGGGGGTGGAGCGGAGCCATGTATACAAGGATGGGAGGGTGGAGCGGAGCCATGTATACAAGGATGGAGGGTGGAGTGGAGCCATGTACAGGATGGAGGGGAGCGAGCCATGTATACAGGATGGGAGGGTGGAGCGGAGCCATGTATACAAGGATGGGAGGGTGGGAGCAGGAGCCATGTATACAGGATGGGAGGGTGGAGCAGAGCCATGTATACAAGGATGGGAGCGTGGAGCGGAGCCATGTATACAGGATGGGAGGGTGGAGCGAGACATGTATACAAGGATGGGAGGGTGGAGCGGAGCCATGTATGCAAGGATGGGAGGGTGGAGCGGAGCCATGTATACAGGATGGGAGGGTGGAGCAGAGTCATGTATACAAGGATGGGAGGGTGGAGCGGAGCCATGTAACAAGGATGGGAGGTGGAGCGGAGCCATGTATACAGGATGGGAGGGTGTAGCGGAGCCATGTATACAGGATGGGAGGGTGGAGCGGAGCCATGTATACAAGGATGGGAGGGTGGAGTGGAGCCATGTATGCAGGATGGGAGGGTGGAGCGGAGCCATGTATACAGGATGGGAGGGTGGAGCGGAGCCATGCATACAAGGATGGGAGGGGGGAGCGGAGCCATGCATACAAGGATGGGAGGGGGAGCGGAGCCATGTATACAGGATGGGACAGGGGAGCCATGTATACAAGGATGGGAGAGGGGAGCCATACATACAAGGATGGGAGGGTTAGAGCGGAGCCATGCATAAACTACATACATATTCTATATCTATAAAGATATATATATCTATATACAGTATATAATATGCCACAGCTACAGGGCAATGGGAAGAGAGAGTAAGTGCCGGAATAGGCGCATATTACAGATGCGCCTTTTCTGGGGTAGCTGGGGGCAAATTTTTTTAGCCAGGGGGCCCAAAAGCAATGGTCCCTCTCTAGGCTATTAATTTCTGCCCTCAGTCACTGGTTTGCCCTCTCTGGCGGAGAAAATGACGCAGGAGCCTACGCCAGTTTTTTTTTTTTTTCGAGAATTAATCCTATAATTTAGCACCTACAGCTCCTAAATTATACACACACACACTACTAACATTATTAGTGAGGGACATATAAAAATAACGGATATGCAATGGCTTACTGTATGTAAACCATGTGTCATATCCTGTCAGGTTCTGTAATGATTTTACAGATGCCGACAATTGAATTATCACCATTACTGACCCATTGCCAAACTGGTCATGCTGAAGGATGTTGCAGGCAGCAGATCGCTCTCCACGGTGTCTCCAGACTCTGTCACGTCTGTTACATGTGCTGAGTGTGAACCTGCTGCCTGCAATATCCTTCAACATGACCGGTTTAGCAGTGGGTCAGTAATGGTGTGGGGTGGCATTTCTTTGGAGGGCCACATAGCCCTCCATGTGCTCGCCAGAGGTAGCCTGACTGCCATTAGGTACCGAGATGAGATCCTCAGACCCCTTGTGAGACCATATGCTGGTGCGGTTGGCCCTGGTTCTTCCCAATGCAGGACAATGCCAGATCTCATGTGGCTGGAGTGTGTCAGCAGTTCCTGCAAGATGAAGGCATTGAAGCTATGGACTGGCCTGACCGTTCCCCAGACCTGAATCTGACTGAGCACATCTGGGACAGCATGTCTCGCTCCATCCACCAATGTCACGTTACACTATAGACTGTCAAGGAGTTGGCAGATGCTTTAGTCCAGGTCTGGGAGGCGATCCCTCAGGAGAACATCCATAACCTCATCAGGAGCATGCCCAAGCATTGTAGGGAGGTCATACAGGCACGTGGAGGCCACACACAATACTGAGCATCATTCTGACTTGTTTCCACTTTCATTTTGGGGTCTCTCCAAATCCAGGCCTCCATTGGTTCAAAAATTTGATTTCCATTGATGATTTTTGTGTGATTATGTTGACAGCGCAATCAACTTTGTACAGAACAAAGTATTCCATGAGAATACTTCATTCATTTAGATCTAGGATGTGTTGAGTGTTCCCTTTATTTTTTTAAGCAGTATGTATATATATATATATATATATATATATACACACACATCACACCACCACGCACACACATACACTGTATATGTGTTTCCACGAATATTTGAGGCATATACCTCTCCTACCTGGGACTGGCTAATTGGATCTGAGCATGCTCAGTTAAAAGTCATTTGATGGAGTCGGCGCCCAAAGGCTTCTACTGTAGCAAATGACGGACGGCGACGGATCCGTCGCTGTCTGTTTTTTTGACGTACACAAAAACAGTTCCTTTGTCCGTTGTCTCCGGCCGCCGGACACACAATTTCCTACGGATCCGGCGAACGACGGATGAAACGTGAGGCCTTCCGTTGCAATCCGTCGCTAATACAAGTCAATGAGAAAAAAACGGATCCGTCGGCATCAGTCGCCAGATCTGTTTTTTTTTCAAAATTCGACGGATTGCGACTGATAGAAAAAAATCTGATGTGTGAAAAGGGCCTTACTGTTACCTGCTCGTTCTCTGACATGCCTGCTGTTACCTGTTCTCTCTTACACCTGCCTGCTCTCTGACATGCCTACTTACTCTGTTACCTGCTCTCTTACCCCAGCCTGCTCTGTTGCCCCTGCCTGCTTACTCTGGTACCTGCTCTCTGCTGTCCCTGCCTGCTCTCTGACATGCCTACTTATTCTATTACATGCTCTCTTACCCTGCCTGCTCTGTTGCCCCTGCCTTCTTACTCTGGTACCTGCTCTCTGCTGTCCCTGCCTGCTCTCTGACATGCCTACTTATTCTGTTACATGCTCTCTTACCCCTGCCTGCTCTGTTGTCCCTGCCTTCTTACTCTGGTACCTGCTCTCTGCTGTCCCTGCCTGCCTCTGACACTTATCTGTACATGCCTCTTACCTGCTCTCTGTTCCCTGCCTTCTTACCTGTACCTCCCTGCTGTCCTCTGCTCCTACTGCCCTTCTTACATGCCTCTTACCCCCTCTCTTTGCCCCTGCTCTACCTGACTGCTCTCTGCTGTCCCTGCCTGCTCTCTGACATGCCTACTTATTCTGTTACATGCTCTCTTACCCCTGCCTGCTCTGTTGCCCCTGCCTGCTTACTCTGGTACCTGCTCTCTTACCTCTGCCTGCTCTCTGTATGAGCTGTTATTTCTAAAGTAAAACTTCAGTATTCGGGTTAAATTGCTGTGTTGGCACTTTGCAATAAGTAAGTGGGTTTTGGGTTACATTTTGGGCACTTGGTCTCTAAAAGGTTTGCCATCGCTGCTTAGTCAATTAATAGTCTGGTAGGTCTCATGTATGACGACTACTTCATTCAAATGTGTGGACACTAGAGCCCCTGAGGATTAGTGATAATTATTTTTCATAGCCTAATTTCTTTTTAATTTTGTTCTTTCAGCCCCTGTCTAGTTAGCATGTATCTACATACTGTTTGTCCTACTGTATAGAAAAGCTCAGGAGTCTGCACTTTCCTACACAAGTGGTTAATGCAAATAAAACGTAAACCATGCTGTGGGGCCCTAAGATGATGGATGGATGTCTTAAACATCCATTCTGACCACTGTCAAGCCCCTTTTCTCCTGTGTGTACCTAGACCAAGTCCATTTTAATGGCTGTTGCATACAAATGTGTGACTTGAAGTATGCTGTACTCTTAACTACTGAAAACATTACACAGAAGCCTTCATTAAGGTCCATGTTAGGCTAGTAATGATTACTGAATCAATATGCAAATTAGTAAAACAGAGCCAACACTTTCTCAAGGACGACCATGTGAACATTTGGTTTTCTTTTTACTGTAAAGGAATCAACAAATAAGCCAAAATAACTGAAAATTTCAGTGTGCATAGCTATTCACTCCTCTAAAATCAGTACTTTGTAGAGCCTCCTTTTGCAGCAACTACAGCTGAATGTTGCTTTCGGTAAGTCTCTGAGTTTTCCACATCTCGCCACTGGGATTTTTGTAAATTCAGGGCAAAACTGCTCCAGTTCCTTCAAGTTAGACGTTTTCCACTGGGGAACAGCAATCTTCAAGTCTGACCACAGATTTTCAATTGGATTAAGGTCTGAGCTTTGGCTAGGCCACTCCAAAACATTTACATCTTTCCCATTAACCCCTTAATGTCCAAAGACGTGCACAGTCCGTCATGGCCGGTTGTCAGTTCTGGCACCAGGACGGACTGTGCACGTCATCCCTTTGATCTACCACTGCGTGTAAACACGCAGTGGTAGATCAGTGCCGACAGCTGTCACAGACAGCTGACAGGCATGGCAAGAGGTGCGGGGACCTTTGCCGTTGGTTCCCGCACCTACAGCGCTGTGCTTGGTCAGTCAATCTGACTGACCAAACACAGCAGCGATCGCGCAGGAGAAGCTGAAATTTCAGCTTCCCCAGCGCGATCAGTGCAGAAGCTGGCGCTGCAGTGGCCGAGCTTCCTGCACTGACAGCCAGGAGCGGCGCCCCCGCCGCCCCTGGCTGTTAACCCCCTGACTGCTGCGATCGAGCGCGATAGCAGCGCTCAGGGGGGAGGCAGAGGGACGGGAGCTCCCTCTGCCTCAGATCGGCGCCCTGCAATGTATTGTCATGACAACCTCCGGGTCATCTCGCTACGGAAAGCTGCTGTGATCATGGTCACAGCAGCTTTCACTATAGTTACAATGCATTGCAATGCTGGAGCATTGCAATGCATTGTAACTGCAATAAAAAGTAAAAAAAGTGAAAGTCCCATAAAGGAACAAGTTAAAAAAAATCATTTTTAAAAAATTGGAAAAAAAATATTAAAAAATAATTTAAAAAAATCCCCTAAAAAATACACATTTTTATGTAATAAAAAAAATAAAAAACAAAAAAAATACACATGTTTGGGATCGCCACGTCCGTAAAAATCCCATCTATAAAAGCGTAACCCTAGTTAACCCCTTCAGTGAAAGCCGTAAAAAAAAATACAAAAAAGTAGTAAATTATACTTTTTCCAAGCGGTATCATCATACCGCTTGGAAAAAGTGCAATAACACGCGATCAAAAAGTCAAATATAAATAATCATGGTACCGCTGAAAATGTCATCTTGTCCCGCAAAAAACAAGCCGCTATACAGCATCATCAGCGAAAAAATAAAAAAGTTATTGCTCGCGGAATAAACTGATGCAAAAATAATTATTTTTTCTATAAAATTTTTTATTGTGTAAAAAACGCCAAAACATAAAAAAAAATATATAAATGAGGTATCGCTGTAATCGCTGTAATCGTAGTGACCCGAAGAATAAAGCTGCTTTATCGATTTTACCACACGCGGAACGGAGGAAAGAAAAAAAAAAAACAATTCCTGAATTGCTGGTTTTTGTTCATTCTGCTTCGACAAAAATCGGAATAGGAAGCGATCAAAAAATGTTATGTGCCCGAATATGGTACCAATAAAAACGACAGCTCGTCCCGCAAAACATAAGCCTACAGATAACTCTGTCGGCCGAAATATGGAAAAATTATAGCTCTCAAAATACGGCGATGCAAACATTTCTTACAAAAAATTATTCAAAAAAAAAGCATCTTTTAGTGTGTGACAGAAGCTAAACATGAAAAAAGGGTATAAATCTGGTATCGCTGTAATCGCACCGATCCGAGGAATAAAGTCGCCTAATTACTAACACCACACGAGGAACGGCGTAAAAAATAAAACCAATTCTTCACCTTTTGTGGATTTGTTCATTGTGCCTCCCAAAGATCGCAGTAAGGCGATCACAGTGGTCCCCCCCCCACATATGGGATATCAGCGTACTCAGGACAAAATGCACATCAACTTTTGGGGCCCTATTTCTCCTGTTACCCTTATAAAAATAAAAATTTGGGGGCAAAAAGGTCATTTTTGTGGAAAAAAATATAATTTTTTTATTTTCACGGCTCTACGTTATAAACTTCTGTGAAGCCCTTGGGGGTTCAAAGTGCTGACCACACATCTAGATAAGTTCCTTGGGGTCTAGTTTGCAAAATGGGTAATTTGTGGGGGGTTTCTACTGTTTAGGCACATCAGGGGCTCTCCAAGCGCGACATGACACCCGCAGACCATTCCATCAAAGTCTGCATTTAAAAACGGTGCTCCTTCCCTTCCGAGCTCTGCCATGCGTCAAAATAGTGGTTCCCCCCCACATATGGGATATCAGCGTACTCAGGACAAATTGCACAATAGCTTTTGGGGTCCTATTTCTCCTGTTACCCTTATAAAAATAAAAATTTGGGGCAAAAAGATTATTTTTGTGGAAAAAAATATGATATTTTTTTTATTTTCACGGCTCTACGTTATAAACTTCTGTGAAGCACTTGGGGGTTCAAAGTGCTCACCACACATCTAGATAAGTTCCTTGGGGGGTCTAGTTTCCAAAATGGAGTCACTTGTGGGGGTTTCTACTGTTTAGGCACATCAGGGGCTCTCCAAACGTGACATGACACCCGCAGACCATTCCATCAAAGTGTGCATTTGAAAAAGGCGCTCCTTCCCTTTCGAGCTCTGCCATGCGTCAAAGTAGTGGTTTATCCCCACATATGGGGTATCAGCGTACTCAGACAAATTGCACAATAACTTTTGGGGTCCTGTTACCCTTTGGAAAATAACAATTGGGGGTGGAAAGATCATTTTTGTGGAAAAGATATGATTTTTTAATTTTACAGCTCTACGTTATAACCTTCTGTGAAGCCCTTGGGGGTTCAAAGCTCTCACCACACATCTAGATAAGTTCCTTGGGGGGTCTAGTTTCCAAAATGGGGTCACTTGTGGGGGGTTTTCACTGTTTAGACACACAGGGGCTCTCCAAATACGACATGGCGTCCAATCTCAATTCCAGCCAAAAAAGTCAAATGGCGCTGCTTCCCTTCCGAGCTCTGCCATGCGCCCAAATAGTGGTTTACCCCCACATATGGGGTATCAGCGTACTCAGGACTAATTGCACAATAACTTTTGGGATCCTTTTATCCTTTGGAAAATAAAAATTGGGATGAAAAGATCATTTTTGTGGAAAAAATATGATTTTTTAATTTTACGGCTCTACATTATAACCTTCTGTGAAGCCTTTGGGGTTAAAAGCTCTCAGAACACATTTAGATAAGTTCCTTGGGGGTCTAGTTTCCAAAATGGGGTCACTTGTGGGGGTTTCCACTGTTTAGGCACACAGGGACTCTCCAAATGCGACATGGCGTCCAATCTCAATTCCAGCCAAAAAAGTCAAATGGCGCTGCTTCCCTTCCGAGCTCTGCCATGCGCCCAAATAGTGGTTTATCGTGTACTCAGGAGAAATTGTACAACAAATATTGTGGTTCATTTTTTACTGATACCCTTGACAAAATTTAAAAAAATTGTGTTGAAAGAAAAATTTTGGGAAAAAAAGTTAAATGTTCATTTTTTCCTTCAATTCTTGTGAAGTACCTAAAGGGTTAATAAACTTCTTGAATGTGGCTTTGAACACCTTGAGGGGTGCAGTTTTTAGAATGGTGTCACTTTTGGGTATTTTCTGTCATATTGACCCCTCAAATTCACTTCAAATGTGAGGTGGCCACTAAAAAAAATGGTTTTGTAAATTTTGTTGGAAAAATGAGAAATGGCTGGTCAACTTTTAACACTTATAACTTCCTAACAAAAAAAAATTTTGGTTCCAAAATTGAGCTGATGTAAAGTAGACATGTGGGAAATGTTATTTATTAACTAATTTTTGTGACATATCTCTCTGATTTAATGGCATAAAAATTAAAAGTTTGAAAATTGCAAAATTTTCAAAATTTGCCATATTTCCGTTTTTTTTCATAAATAAACGCAAGTTATATTGAAGAAATTTTACCACTATCATGAAGTACAATATGTCACGAGAAAACAATCTCAGAATCGCCAAGATCCGTTGAAGCGTTCCAGAGTTATAACCTCATAAAAAGACAGTGGTCAGAATTGTAAAAATTGGCCTGGTCTTTAACCTACAAAATGGCAAGGTCATGAAGGGGTTAACCTACAAAATGGCTTGGTCGTTAAGGGGTTAAACCATTCGATTGTTGCTTTAGCAGTATGCTTTGGGTTATGGTCTTGTTGAAAGGTGCACCTCCGACCCAGCCTCAAATCACTGACAGATTTTGCTCAAGATTGAAGATCTCCTTGGTCTTCATGGTATTCCATTAGTGATTGTGATAGGCGAACCCCCTGGATGTTTGTGTCCGGCCGAACAGTTAAAGAAAAATTCGGTCCAGGTACCAAAACAGTACCCGAACCCAGACCATGCATGACAGCGAAGCAAAAACAGCCTCCGATTGGTGGTAAAATCATTACCACTGGTCAGAGAGCCTCGCTTCCACGCTGTCAAATGACAGTGTAAGCCCGCAGCTGTGTCAGGAGGTAAGAAGTTTACTTCCAGTCATTGGTGTCAGCTGATAGGACTACTACTCCCATCAGCTTATGCATGCTGCCGCTACTAACAGCGAGAGCAGGCGGCAGCTGATGGGAATATTCATCAACCAGCACCTGCACTCTAAATAAATTTAAAAAAAACTGCCGTGGGACAGGTAATAGTTGTCCCAACAGCCGATGCCAGTGATTGGAGGTAAACGTTTTATCTATGATCTCAGCTGCGGGCTCATGCGGTCATCTGACAGCGAAGGAGCCGCAGCGCCCTGACTGGTGGTATTAATCTTACTGCCGATCAGAGCCGCCGTGTTTCTTGCGCTGTCATGCAGATAACAGCACGAAAAACACCCAGTGTTTGGGGTGCCAAACCCAAACAGTAACACGGACATCCTGGTGAAGTTAGTGTTCGGTGACCGTACCCGAACAGTAGGCGGTCGGTACAGACCCAGAACTTTACTGTTTGGGTTCGCCCATCTCTAGTTAGTGGTCTCTTGCTTAATGGTGTAGTAGCCCTTCAGAAAAGGTGTACATGTGACACTTAGATTGCACACCAAGCATGTGAGTTCTGAAGGTAATTGCTTGCACTAGAAATTTTTAGAGGCTTCAATGCAAAAGGGGTGAAAAGATATGGGTGAATAGATATGCACATGCCAATCTTCAATCACTTGATCCCATAAATTTTATTTATGTCTATATATATATATATATATATATATATATATATAATATATAAAACTCTCTTCACCAACTTAGACTATTTAGTGCATCACAGACAAATCAGATTCCAAAAATATTTAACCCCTTCACGACATGCACTGTACTGCACTAGTACTCCACATGTTGTGTCTCCCCCTTTGATGTGGGTTCTGGCTCTGAGTCCACATCTTTTCCCACACGTCAGCTGTTTGAACAGCTGACATGTGTCCTGAACAGCCGCAGGTGGAATCGAGATCCACCCATGGCTATTAACCTGTTAAATGCCTCTGTCAAACTGATAGCGGCATTTAACATGCGCTTCCAGCTTTGCACCGGAAATCCGCCCATCGGTGACCCCCGTCACGTAATCGCGGGTCACTGATGGGTTAGCATGACAACCAGAGGTCTCTAGCAGTGAGTAATTCTGCTACATACAGGAGTTCTGATCATCACATGTATGTAGCAGAGCCGATCAGGTTATGGCAGCTTCTAGTCTCCCGTGGAGACTATTGAAGCATGCTAAAAGTATAGAAACGAAAAGTTTTAAAAAAATATAAAAAAATAAGTTTAAATCACCCCCCTTTCAACCATTCAAAATAAAAAATAAATCAAACATACACATATTTGGTATCGCCGCATTCACAATCACCCGATCAATGTAAAAAAATAAATAACCTGATCGCTAAACGGCGTAACGAGAAAAAAATAGAATTAGACTTACCGGTAATTCGGTTTCTAGGAACCTTCCACAACAGCCATACTGGAGGATGTCTCCCCGCCCTAATAGGGGACAGGAGCACAAAGAGGTTAAATATCCCTCCCCTTCCTGCAACCACCAGTGTTTTCCTGGACACACTAGCATGTATAGTTACCAACAAAGTGCAGAAATCATCCAATAAGAACATCAGATAGGGAGGGAAATTAATGCTGTCGTGGAAGGTTCCTAGAAACCGAATTACCAGTAAGTCTAATTCTATTTTCTCCAGTCACCTTCCACGACAGCCATACTGGAGTAGTACCAACAGCCAATTTCTCTAGGGAGGGATTACGGCCTGCAGAACTCATCTGCCAAATGTTAAAACCCTATTGAAATTTAGCCTGTAATGTTTGGTAAACGTGTGGATAGACGACCAGGTGCCCACGACGTTGCTACCGCCCGGGTAGAATGTGCCTTCAGTGAAGCAAGTGGAGTCAGTTTCTGTGATGAGTAAGCTAGGCAGATGGACTGTTTGATCCAGTTCGCAATCGTATTCTTTGCTGCTTTTATTTCTTCCCGAAAACTGAATGAACAGATTCTGGTTAATCTGCCAGGCTTTAGTCTGTTGTAGGTAACAAAGAACCACGCTGCGAACGTCGAGGGTGTGGAAGTTCTCTTCCCCAGGGTTGGAGGGTTCGGACAGAATGAGGGTAATATGATGTCCTGGTCCCTATGGAAGCTTGAGACCACTTTAGGTAGAAAAGTCTGATTAGTTTCAGGATGATACTGTCTGCAGTGAGTATCAGATAAGGCTCATGTATCGATAAGGCCTGTAACTCTCCTATGCGTCTGGCAGTAGTGATTGCCACTAAAAAGACAGTTTTAAGAGTCAGGGTTTATGGTCAAAGATTCTAAGGGATCAAACGGGTCTTGGGTCAGGCTGTTAAGTACGATGTTGAGATCCCAAGGGGGCACCTGACTATGGAGTTTAGGACGAATCCTAGCAGCTGATGACAAAGTGTTTGATCCAGCGATGGCTGGCTAAGTCGAGATCAAAGAAGGTACTTAGTGCTGATACCTGTACTTTCAGTGTGCTGAGAGTAAGGCTGATTTCTAGACCTTTTTGTAAAAAGTCCAAAATCTGCGCTATATTGGGATGGAAGGGATCGGGGGTGTTCGGGGAGCACCAGGTAGAAAACCTTTAAAAGACCTTGGCATAGATTTCATTGGTTACTGGCTTTCTGCTTTTTTTGGAGGGTTTGGATCACTTTATCCGTGAGTCCTTTGGCTCTCAGGATTAAGGCCTCAGGAACCATGCTGCCAGATTCAGTCTGTGTAGGTCACGGTATAGTAAAGGACCTTGGTGAAGGAGATCTATTTTTTGGGGTAGAAGTCAGGGGCCCTCTTGAGCCATGTCCAGTAGGGCACTGTATCATTTCCTTCCGGGCCACAGCGGGGCCACTAAATTGTGGGGACCCGATCTGCCCGGATTTTCTGTAAAGTTTTCGCCAGCATTGGATTTTGAGGTAAAGTCGCCCCCCCAAGATTTCAACCAAAGTGCTCTCCTAGATGAGTTAGAGAGCACGGCTGATTTTGCCGCTACCCGTACTGATTCCGCGGAGGCGTCCGCCAGAAACCCCGTTGCTTTCTGCAAGAGGGGTAGGGAGTTAAGTATTTCCTCTCTTGAGGTTCCCTGGGTGATGATCCTTAAGCGTGCGTAACCAGAGGAATAGGGAACTGGCTACACATGTGGAGGCTATGTTAGCTTTTAGCAGATTTGTAGAGGTGTCCCAGGACTTCCTCAACAAGCTCTCTATTTTCCGATCCATTGGATCATTGAGCTGTGAGGAGTCCTCAAAGGGAAGGGCTGTTTTTTAGTTACCCTGGACACCTGTACATCTACTTTTGGTAGTTCCCATAAGGAGCTATCGCCATCCGGGGAAGCGGTTTTTTTTTAGTTCTGAGGCCACGCTAAGGCCTTTTTCAGGTAGGCCCCATTCCTGGAGGATTAGATTTTGAACATTTTCATGTATACGAAACCCCTTCAGATCTTTAGGTTTTAGGCCCCCGAACATTTCGTCCTGTACCGAATATTTAACCTCTTCCTCCTCCACCCCCATGGTGCCTCTTACCATGCCGATTAGTTCAACCATATCCTCCGAACTAAAATAGTATTTCTTGTTCTCAGATTTAGGGGCCGAAGTGGAGGTAGAACCCTCATTATCCCAAGAGTCCTCCAACCCAGAGGACTGAATCTCGCCAGAATCTGAGTCTGACTATCGGAACCCTCTTCCTCTTCCTGGCTGAAGGCGGTTGTGGTAATGGGGCCTGGGAAAACGTAGCCATGCAGGTTTGGACCTCTTGCTTTATGAGGGTTTTAATGCTTTCCAGGAGAGAAGGCTGTTCAGAATGCAAGACATCCTCCGTACAGGACTGGCAGAGCTTTTTCCCATATGAAGATGGGAGCTTGGCAGCACACATCTTACATTTACGGCTGGTCCTTTTAGGGTCAGGCACCTTTTCTTCCTATAAGAGAGAAGGTATACTAAGCCATTTTAAGGGAAGTGAGTACTGGAAAGCCAGGGCCGATCCCTGCTTACAGTAGGAGGCTGGCTCTGCAGATGCAGAGAAGGATGATTTGTCACCATCCATGAAAGAAATAGAGGGTCCAGCGTTCTTGTGCTCCTCCCCCTCCTCCGGACCCAGTAGGGGAGGAACTGCGTTGGGATCATCCCAGGATGTGCTGCCAGTCCAGGGAGCCAGGTGCCAGCCGGCGCGCGCGTACGTTCCACCGTGGAACGCATAGGGAGACACAGGAAGTGAATTCTTTCCCCCGGAAGTGACGCTGCGTCCGGCCCAGGCACACACGTGGAGCCGGGCTGGAAGCAGGAACGCGTCACCCCCGGCAATCGCGCGCTCCCCAGACACAGCGGCAAGGGGAGGAGGATGCCAGGGAGCTCATGGAGGACCCCGCCTGCATATCACCGCCCCGCTTTACCCCCAACGGAGGCGCAGGAGAGGCGGGAAGGTCCCGAGTCCCGCTGAAGCGAGGAGACGGGAGCACCCATGGGAGGAGGAGAACAGTGCCCCCGACCTCAGCTGCCCGGTATGTAGATAGTATTGTGGGATGCTCTGATCACCGGCCACGGCAGCACCACCAGGACCTCTTCATGCCCCATACGGGACAGGAAAACACTGGTGGTTGCAGGAAGGGGAGGGGTATTTAACCTCTGTGTTCCTGTCCCCTATTAGGGCGGGAAGACATCCCCCAGTATGGCTGTCGTGGAAGGTGACTGGAGAAAAGTCAAAATTCCAGAATTACGTTTTCTTGGTCACCGCAACATTGCATTAAAATGCAATAACAGGAGATGAAAAGATCGTATCTACACTAATATATCATTAAAAACTTCAGCTCACCACACAAAAATAAGCCCTCACCCAACCCAAGATCATGAAAAAATGGAGACGCTAGGGGTCTCGGAAAATGACGCAATTTTTTTTTTCTAACAAATTTGAAGTTTTTTTCACTACTTAATTAAAAAAGAATCTAGACATGTATGGAGTCTATGAACTCGTAATGACCTGGAGAATCATAATTGCAGGTCAGATTTATCATTTAGTGAACATGGTTTAAAAAAAAAAAAAAAAAAAATCAAAAAAACGTGGAATTGCACTTTTTTGCAATTTCACCGCAGTTGGAATTTTTTTTACAGTTTTTGAGTACACGATATTGTAAAACCAATGGTGTCGTTCAAAAGTACAACTTGTCCCGCAAAAAACAAGCCCTCACATGGCCATATTGACGAAAAAATAAAAAAGTTATGGCTCTGGGAAGGGAAGCGAAAAACAAACGCAAAAGCGAAAAAGGGCTGCGGCGCAAAGGGGTTAAACACAGGTTGTAATGTAACAAAGTAGGTAAAAGCCAAGGGGGTGAATACTTCCCGAACCCAAACCCTTAAAGAACTAAAAAAAAAAAAAAAATAGAAAATGAAGACGAAACCAACAACAAAAGCAACATTTCGCACGCATAAGTTATTTATTTAAAAAATAAAATTAGGAACTTGACCTACAAAACTTTTTTTTTTTTTAATAAAGGTCTCCTTATCCTGTAAAATGTGTGCACCTCCATGTAATGTTATGAAGTTCTTTGCAGCATCTCCTCCGTCTGTAAGCATCGTGGGGCCACACATCACAGACTCCTTACTTCACAGATCTAACATGCTGTGTCGAGTCCATAAATGGACCTGGGAATGTCTCGCTTCCCGCTACAGAGGACAGTGTTAAGTACTCTTGATTTTATGCAGGATCACATTGCTGATTGTGTGCCAGTTAGGATTTGGTCCAACACTATCCATCACTGTCCTCTGCAAGAACTTCTTGTCTTGTCTGCCCAGAACTTTGGATAACAGAATCAAAGAATAAAGACCGGAACTAAAATGTAAAAATAAGAAAAACACAAAGTGAATTTTATAATGGGAAATCAGTACAAAATACAGCTTAACTCCCTTACTTTATTTTTCACCTCCACTTTTCAAAACATTATTTGCATCAATGCAGTAATATATGGTCTGAGGAAGCTGTGGTTTCTAGGTGTACTATTTTTGGTTAATGTTATATTTTTGTGTATTTAGTTTTGGGAACAGGCAAAAAAATAAATCGAATTCGATTTAGCAGTAATTCGGTTTCTAAAAACCCTCGAGAGTACCACTGGTACTAATATGGACAGGAAACACAAAGAGGTCAAATAGCTTCTCCCATACCCTCTCTCCAATTTTTTTACTAAAGGACCACAAAGGAATGAATGCTTCAGATATTTACCAATGGATTACAGCAAATTTGTTAATGCATATATTATTGTGTATTTTGTATATGTTTTTTTGTAATGATGTAAATTGGACAGTACCTTGTTTGTGATTGGTATGCATGTGCCACCACACTATATAAGGCTGCCATTTTATGCTTTGTGTATACTTGATAAAGACCAATTGTGGACGAAACATCGTATTATGGCGGAATAAAGGCTTTTTTTCTTTTTCATCACCTGCAAATAGGTCTACTTCTGAATGGGCCGATCTTTTGGTCATCATTTGGAAAGTCCCCATATCTAGATTCCATTCAACTTGATGTACAGGTGCTTCTCACAAAATTAGAATATAATCAAAAAAGTTAATTTATCTCAGTTCTTCAATACAAAAAGTGCAAATAGTCTCTTTAGAGAGTACTGCCCCTCGTCAGTGCAAAGTGTGAGATCTGGTTTGGCTGTGGAGAAGCGTCTGACCGTGATCCAAGTAGTAACGTTTCTCCTTGCGGAGAGTAACGTTACTGCTTGGATCACGGTCAATGCCTCTCACACAGCCAAACCAGATCTCACACTTTGCACTGATGAGGGGCAGTACTCCGAAACAGTGTCTGCAAATTGAGATTCTGGTTTGGCTTTTATCCTAAGTCATGTGACAAGGCTCGTTAAAGGACGACATTGACTTTTAGGATTGCTACTTCCAATGGGTGGCACTAGAGTTCTAGTCCTCTTCCTCTCTGAAGAGACTATTTGCAAATTGAGATTCCGGTTTGGCTATTATCCTAAGTCATGTGACAAGGGTCAACATTGACTTTTAGGATTGTACTTCTAATAGGTGGCACTAGAGTTCTAGTCCTCTTCCTCTAAAGAGACTATTTGCATATTTCCCAGAGAAGCATTGCGGTTTTACGTCTCCTCATCTCGGCATGCTTAACATGTCTCTGCAAGGAGAAACACTACTACTTGGATCACAATACAAAAAGTGAAACTCATTATATAGAGTCGTTACAAACAGTGATCTATTTCAAGTGTTTATTTCTGTTAATGTTGATGATTATGGCTTACAGCCAATGAAAACCCAAAAGTCATTATCTCAGTAAATTAGAATACTTTATAACACCAGATGTTGGCCTACTGAAATGAATGTTCAGTAAATGCACGCAATACTTGGCTGGGTCTCCTTTTGCATCAATTACGTCATCAATGTGGCATGGTATGGAGGTGATCAGCCTGTGACACTGCTGAGGTGTTATGGGAGCCCAGGTTGCTTTGATAGCAGCCTTCTGGTCGTCTGCATTGTTGGGTCTGGTCTCTCTCATCTTCCTCTTGACAATACCCCATAGATTCTCTATGGGGTTAAGGTCAGGCGAGTTTGCTGGCCAATCAAGCACAGTGATACTGATGTTTTTAAACCAGGTATTGGTACTTTTGGCAGTGTGGACATGTGCCAAGTACTGCTGGAGAATTAAATTTCCATCTCCAAAAAGCTTATTGGCAGAGGGAAGCATGAAGTGCTCTAAAATTTCCTGGTAGACTGCTGCGCTGACCTTGGTCTTGATAAAACACAGTGGACCTACACCAGCAGATGACAAACCATCACTGATTGCGGAAACTTCACACTAGACCTCATGCAGCTTGGGTTGTATACCTCTCCACTCTTCCTCCAGACTCTGGGACCTTGATTTCCAAATGAAATGCAAAATTTACTTTCATCTGAAAACACCACCTTGGACCACTGAGAAACAGTCCAGTTCTTTTTCTCCTTGGCCCAGATAAGACGCTTCTGGCGTTGTCTATTGGTCACGAGTGGCTTGACACTTGCAGACCATGTCCTGGATACGTCTGTGTGTGGTGGCTCTTGAAGCAATGACTCCAGCAGCAGTCCACTCCTTGTGAATCTCCCCCAAATTTTTGAATGGCCTTTTCTTAATCCTTTCAAGGCTGTGGTTATCCCGGTTGCTTGGGCATATTTTGCTATCACACTTTTTCCTTCCACTCAAGTTTATATTAATATGCTTGGATAAAACACTCTGAACAGCTAGCTTCTTTAGCAATGATCTTTTGTGGCTTACCCTCCTTGTGGAGTGTATCAATGACTGCCTTCTGGACATCTGTCAAGTCAGCAGTCTTCGCCATGATTGTGGAGCCTACTGAAACAGACTAAAGGACCTTTTTAAATGCTTAGGAAGACTTTGCAGGTGTTTGTTATTCTAATTTATCGAGATAATGACTTTTGGGTTTTCATTGGCTGTAAGCCATAATCATCAACATTAACAGAAATAAACACTTGAAACAGATCACTCTGTTTGTAATGACTATATAATATGAGTTTCACTTTTTGTATTGAAGAACTGAAATAAATTAACTTTTGATGATATTCTAATTTTGTGAGAAGCACATGTATATCCTTCGAGCCCAGAAAGTCGACTTGGACGTTGACAAAGCCTTTTAAGCGGAGAGCTGATAGAGAGAGGAGATGTTCCTCTGCCCACAAGAAAATTCTTGTTGAGACTGACGTTAGACTTTTACACTTTGTGCTCCCCGATGGTGGAGGTTTGTTACTGTGGTCATGTTGTCAGAATAAACCTTTACATGGGTAGCCTTTACTATGGACGTTGCTAACCTGAGGGTCCTCCTCTACTGCCTTTAGTTCACTGTAGTTGGAGGATAACTGGCTGATTTCTTGAGCCCAGATCTCCTCTAAAGAAGTTTGGGAGATCATAGCTCTCCATCCTCATTTGCTGGCATTCACTATTATCATTGTAAGAGGACATTTAATCCATGCGACTCCTTTCTCTGTATTCCTTGGAATGAGCCAATAGGCGAGAGAGAACTTTACTTGATCGGGCACAGGTACCTTCTTGCTCAGGCACTTTTGGGATCCGTCCCCACTTGAAAGGATGTAGGTTTGCAGAACTCTGGTATGGGCTTGGGACCAGGCCACTGCCTGGATGCATAACGTCATGGAACCCAGAACTGCCATCACAAATCTTAAAGACACTGTACTCTGGCTCCATAGGAAATTTTTTTTTAATCACAGCTGAATTTACCAAGCTCTTGGAAAAAGGATGTCTGTTTCCAAAAGTCCACCTGGATACCTAGAAAGGTTATCTTGGTGAAAAGGACCAAGTCCAATTTCTGAGGGGTTCACCAGCCTCTCTGGGGATGTCACAATCTGAATAGTTCTCTGCAGTTGTTCCCTGAGCAGAGAGAGGTGCAGAAGGGGTCACAAGCAGGAAATTGTCAAGATAAGGAATGCAGGTGTCATGCATCCTGACTAAAGGGTACTTGACACATAGCGAGATCTTTAGCGAGATCGCTGAAACGTCACAGGTTTTGTGACGCAACAGCGACCTCGCCAGCGATCTCACTACGTGTGACACATAGCGGCAACCGGCACCCCGCTGCGATATCGCTGATCGTACAGCCATTTTTTGATTGTTGGTGTCCCGCTGGCCAGCATGCATCGCGGTGTTTGACGCCATAAAAACGACGAGCGACCTCGTTGGCGACTCTGAACTCAGCGATGCAGGCGTGATTTTGCTTTGTCTTTGTCAGAATCGCTGCTGTGACAAGGTCCAAACGACCGCCGAGGTCATTATACGGATCGCCGTATCGTTGCTGCATCGTTGAGTAGATCTGCCTGTTTGACAACTTACTAGCGTCCATGTAGCGACGTACCAGCGATCCTTACCAGGTCATATCATTGTTGGGATCGCTGGAGCGTCGCTATGTGTAACAGGGCCCTAATGCTACTACCTCTTGTTATGAATGTGTTAGAAATGAATTCTGAGCAGAAGCTCCCTCTGGTGGTTACAAACAGTACTGAACTATTCAATGAAGATTGTGAAGATTGGCAATCAGGTGTTACAGACTGGTCTTATATAAGGGAGGTTCCCTCCCAGCAGGGTTGCCGGTGATCAATTGTTCTTGTCTCAACTTTGGTTCCTGGTTCACTTGGAAGCTTGCTGTGTCTTGCCTGCATCTTCTGCTAACAGATAAGATATTTTCTGCTTTTATTTTTGTGCTTGCTTTTTGCATTTTGTCCTGCACTTCTGTGGAGGTCAGCCAGGTCCCCTCCGGGGGCTTGTGCTCCTCTCAGTTTATCTGAGCCACTGATATTTGTTCATTTGCCTTTTCCAGTTTTTTCAGTGGCTGCTGCTTAGTTTTGTTACACCAGATAACTAATTTAGGTGGTAGAGGTCGTGTGATCTCAGGTGCTTTTGCAATTAGTGAGTTGGTATTTTTTTTAGGGTTTTTTGGATTGCAGTAATTGTCCTTTCTATCCTTTTCTTTCTAGGAAGATTGGGCCCCAACGTTTGCTCATACTATTTTCTGTCTGTGTCTGTATTTCTCTTGTCTAACTGCCATTACATGTTTGGGGGCTTCCTATGTTCTTTGGGGATCTGCTCCGGGGCAGATAGTTTTCCTCTTTCTATCTTTAGGTGTAGTTAGCTTCTCAGGCTGTGGACGAGGCGTCTAGGACCAACGTAGGTACGCTCCACGGCTGCCTTTAGTTGTGGTGGTTAGTCAGGGTACTGCAATCCAGTAGATTCCAACCTCTCTGGTGTATTGCCTTTTTTGCCTGCTCTCCTCAGCTACCAAATCATAACAGTATCACCGGCCTAACTGAAAATTATATGGTACTCACAGAAGGGAAAGATAGTGTAAAAAAAAAAAAAAAGTTGTCAGAGTTGTCAAAGATATATATATTTTTTTTCTTTCCCTCTTTTTCTCTGGGTGCTGAGGATTTTTTTTTTCTCTCATGGAGTTAGCACAGTTGTCTGGCCGTGTGGATCAGCTTGCCACTGAAGTTCGGAGTATTGCTACCTATCTTGCAGGGTTGCCGGTTGTGGAACCTAGGATCCCCATGCCAGATTTGGTTTTAGGGGATAGAGCTAAATTTCTGAATTTCAAAAATAACTGTAAGTTGTTTTTTGCCTTAAAACCTAAGTCCTCAGGAACGCAGCACAGCAGGTTCAAATTGTCATCTCTCTCCTGCGCGGCGATCCTCAGGATTGGGCTTTTTCCCTGACACCTGGGGATCCTGTTTTGAGTAATGTTGATGCATTTTTTCTGGCTCTGGGTTATTGTACGATGAACCTAATGTCACTGATCAAGCTGAAAAAGCCTTGTTGGCATTAAATCAGGGGCTTGAGGACGCTGAGTTGTACTGTCAGAGATTCCGAAGGTGGGCAGTCCTGACCAAATGGAATGATGATGCTTTGGCAGCCCTTTTTCGGAAGGGTCTTTCAGAGAATGTAAAATATGTTATGGTGGGTTTCCCTGCTCCCTCTGGTCTCAATGATTCTATGTCATTGGCGATTCAAATTGACAGACGTTTGCGTGAGCGTAGAGGTATGCGTGGAATAGTGTTGCCTTGTGAACCAGCTTCTGAACCCATGCAGTGTGATAGAGTGGCTTCTGGGGCACAGCGTCATGAGTTTCGAAAACGCAATGGGTTATGTTTCTACTGTGGTGACGCCTCTCATGCTATTTCAGTCTGCCCTAAGCGGGGAAGACGTTTTGCACGCTCAGTTGTCTTGGGTAGTGTTCAGACTAAATTTCTGTTGACTTACCCTGATTTGCTCCCTGTACACATTTTCTGCTCAGGCTTTTGTTGATTCGGGAGCAGCTATTAACCTGATGGATTTTGATTTTGCTAAACGTTGTGGGTTTCCCTTGATACTCCTACGGAAGTCTATTCCCCTACTGGGGATTGATTCTACCCCTTTGGCTGAGAATAAACCCCAGTTCTCTACTCAGGTGATAATGAGGGTTGAACCTGATCATCAGGAGAGTTGCAAATTTTTGGTGCTGTATAATCTGCATGACATTATTGTACTAGGTTTCCCTTGGTTACAGTCTCATAATCCTGTTTTGGATTGGAAATCTGTGTCTGTAACCAGTTGGGGCTGCCAATGTGTTAATGCCAACACTCCTGTTTTTTCTGCCTCTCCCAGGCTCAGGATGTTCCTGATTTTTTGACTGATTTTTCTGATGTGTTTAGCGAAAGTAAATCTGCATCCTTGCCCCCCCATAGGAGCTATGACTGCGCTATTGAATTAGTGCCTGGTAGTAAATTCCCTAAAGGTCGCCTTTTTAACTTGTCTGTACCTGAACATGACGCTATGCGGTCTTATATCAAGGAGTCATTGGAGAAGGGTCATATCAGACCATCCTCTTCACCCTTGGGTGCCGGTTTTTTCTTTGTGGCCAAAAAGGATGGTTTATTAAGGCCGTGTATTGATTATCGTCTCTTGAACAATATTACTGTGAAATATCAATATCCGTTACCCTTGATTTCTGACCTGTTTTCCAGGGTGAAAAGTGCTACTTGGTTTACCAAGCTTGACCTCAGGGGGCGTATAACCTTATTCGCATTAAGCACGGGGATGAATGGAAGACGGCATTTAATACCCCAGAGGGGCATTTTGAGTACCTAGTGATGCCCTTTGGGCTCACTAATGCTCCTTCTGTCTTCCAGTCCTTCATGAATGACATTTTCAGGGATTTTGTGGATAAATTTCTGATTGTTTATTTGGAAGATATCTTGATTTTTTCTAATGACTGGGACTCTCATGTGAAACATGTTCGGACTGTGTTCCAGATTTTGAGAGAGAATGCTCTGTATGTGAAGGGATCAAAGTGTCTTTTTGGCGTACAGAGGATCTCATTTCTGGGATTCATTTTGTCCCCATCTGTTATTGAAATGGACCCGGTCAAGGTTCAGGCCATCTGTGATTGGGTCCAACCTACTTCATTAAAGGCTCTTCAGAGATTCTTGGGTTTTGCCAAGTTTTATCGTAAATTTATTGGTAATTTCTCGGTTATTGTTAAACCATTGACTGATTTGACCAAGAAGGGTTCTGATGTGGTGAATTGGCCTCCTGAGGCAGTCTCTGCGTTTCAGGAACTTAAGCAGAGATTCACTTCTGCTCCTGTTCTACGGCAGCCTGATGTTTCTCTGCCATTTCAGGTGGAGGTTGATGCCTCTGAAATTGGGGCAGGTGCCGTTTTGTCCCAAAGAGATCCAGAGACCTCGAAAAGTAACCCTTGTGCCTTTTTCTCTCGAAAATTTTCTCCAACTGAACGTAATTATGACGTGGGTAATCGGGAGTTATTGGCCATGAAGTGGGCTTTTGAAGAGTGGAGACATTGGCTGGAGGGAGCCAAACATCAGGTGGTGGTCCTCACGGACCATAAGAATCTGGTTTATCTGGAATCAGCCAAGCGACTTAATCCTAGACAGGCCAGGTGGGCCTTGTTTTTCACACGTTTTAATTTTGTGGTTTCCTTTCTTCCTGGCACTAAGAATGTTAAAGCGGATGCCCTCTCGAGGAGTTTCCTTGCGGACTCTCCTGAGTTATCTGATCCTGCTGTTATTTTGAAAGAGGGTGTAGTTCTTTCCGCCATCTCGCCCAATTTGAGACTGGCTCTGGAAGGGTGTCAGGAGGATAAACCCGAGCGCTGCCCTATTGGGAAATTGTTTGTCCCAGACAGGTGGAAAAAGAGTGTGATGTCTGAGATTCATTGTTCCGCGTTGGCCGGTCATCCCGGAATTTCTGGTACCAGAGACTTGGTTAGTCGGTCCTTTTGGTGGCCTACTTTGTCTCGTGACGTCAGGAATTTGTGCAGTCCTGCGGGACTTGCTCTCGCTCCAAGCCTTGCTCTCGCTCTAGTGGTTTGTTGATGCCATTGCCTGTGCCCAAGAGACCATGGACCCATATCTCTATGGATTTCATTTCCGACCTCCCTGTTTCTCAGAGAATGACCGTTATCTGGGTGATTTGTGATAGGTTTTCCAAAATGATACATCTTGTGCCATTACCTAAGTTGCCTTCCTCCTCCGAATTGGTGCCTTTGTTCCTTCAGCACGTGGTTCGGTTACACGGCATTCCTGAGAACATTGTGTCTGACAGAGGAGTCTAGTTTGTTTCCAGATTTTGGAGGACTTTTTGTTCTAAACTTGGTGTTCAATTGTCTTTCTCCTCGGCTTTTCATCCTCAAATCAATGGACAAACTGAGAGAACAAACCAGACATTGGAGACTTATCTGAGATGCTTTGTGTCTGCTGATCAGGATGACTGGGTCTCTTTTTTGCCTTTGGCTGAGTTTGCTCTTAATAATAGGGCTAGCTCTGCCACTTTGATGTCTCCATTTTTCTGCAATTTTGGGTTTCACCCTCGATTTTCTTCAGGACAGACGGAGGCTTCTGTCTGTCCAGGTGTTGACTCTGTTGTGGAGCGTATGCAGCAGATTTGGGACCAGGTAGTGGAGAGGATGTCCCTCTCTCAGGAGAGGGCCCAGGGGTTTGCCAACCGGCATAGGACTGATGGTCCTCGGTTTGAAGTGGGGGACTTGGTCTGGTTGTCCTCAAGAAATATCCCTATGAGAGTTGCATCTCCTAAGTTTAAGCCTAGGTTCATTGGACCTTATAAGATCATGGAGATTCTTAATCCTGTTTCCTTTCGTTTACTTCTTCCAGGAACATTTAAGATCCATAACGTGTTCCACAAGTCCTTATTGAAGAGGTTTGTCGAGCCAGTGGTTCCTATGGCTGCGCCTCCTAACCCTGTTTTGGTTGAGGGCAATCTGGAGTATGTGGTTGAGAAAATATTGGATTCTCGTTTTTCTAGACGGAAACTCCAGTATTTTGTTAAGTGGAGAGGTTATGGTCAGGAGGACAATTCTTGGGTGTTTGCTTCGGACATCCATGCTAGGAGACTGATCCGTGCGTATCACAGAGCTCATCCTGACCGACCTGGTTGCCCAAATGAGGGTTCGGTGACCCCTCCTCAAGGGGGGGTACTGTTATGAATGTGTTAGAAATGAATTCTGAGCAGAAGCTCCCTCTGGTGGTTACAAACAGTACTGAACTATTCAATGAAGATTGTGAAGATTGGCAATCAGGTGTTACAGACTGGTCTTATATAAGGGAGGTTCCCTCCCAGCAGGGTTGCCGGTGATCAATTGTTCTTGTCTCAACTTTGGTTCCTGGTTCACTTGGAAGCTTGAGGTCTTGCCTGCATCTTCTGCTAACAGATAAGATATTTTCTGCTTTTATTTTTGTGCTTGCTTTTTGCATTTTGTCCTGCACTTCTGTGGAGGTCAGCCAGGTCCCCTCCGGGGGCTTGTGCTCCTCTCAGTTTATCTGAGCCACTGTTATTTGTTCATTTGCCTTTTCCAGTTTTTTCAGTGGCTGCTGCATAGTTTTGTTACACCAGAGAACTAATTTAGGTGGTAGAGGTCGTGTGATCTCAGGTGTTTTTGCAATTAGTGAGTTGGTATTTTTTTTAGGGTTTTTTGGATTGCAGTAAGTGTCCTTCCTATCCTTTTCTTTCTAGGAAGATTGGGCCCCAACGTTTGCTCATACTATTTTCTGTCTGTGTCTGTATTTTCTCTTGTCTAACCGCCATTACATGTTTGGGGGCTTCCTATGTTCTTTGGGGATCTGCTCCGGGCAGATAGTTTTCCTCTTTCTATCTTTTGGTGTAGTTAGCTTCTCAGGCTGTGACGAGGCGTCTAGGACCAACGTAGGTACGCTCCACGGCTGCCTTTAGTTGTGGTGGTTAGTCAGGGTACTGCAATCCAGTAGATTCCAACCTCTCTGGTGTATTGCCTTTTTTGCCTGCTCTCCTCAGCTACCAAATCATAACAACCTCTGCCATGATCTTTGTAAACTCTCGAGGTGCTGATGATATTCCCAATGAAATGAATGATATCTGCCTTCCTTGGGTCACCGAGAATCTTAAGAATTTCCGGTAGGCTGGAAGCATGGGAGTATAATAGGCAATGGCTGCCAAGACTAAGTTCTCCCCTACAAGGGGGAGGGTGGATTTTATTGACTCCATCTTGAACCTTCTGTTGGTGATTTATTTGTTCAGAGGCTTTATGATTATGATTATTCTGTAAACTCCTCTTGGTTTTCTTACAAGGAATAGCTGGGAATAATGACCTCTGCCTTTTTCGGTCTCTGGAACTGAAGAGATTGCTCCTGAAGAGAGCAAATCCTAGAGACTGGACATCAGGGCATTTCGTAGTTCCGGAGAAGGCGAGTTACCTTCAGGATTTGTAGAGGACAGGAGGAGAACTCTATTGTTTCTCCTTCTCTGAAGGATTTCAGGATTTGAACAAATTGTCTGCCACTGGGGAAGAATCCAGAGACCCAGCCCCCTACTGTTCTGGTGCCATTGTTATCCTGTTGCTGGTTTTGGAGAGAGAAAGATGTTTCTGCCTCGTCCCCCTTCGGGTAACACCATCGTCTGGATTTTACCTTTCCTCGGTATTGAAGGGACTGGTTCTGTGGTGGAAGAACGGATTTTCTTCTGGAGTTTTTCGGTTGAGGCAAAGATTTCATCCTATTGGAGGCCTTTTCTAGTGAATCATCCAGTGTCGGGCAGAACATGTATTCTCCCTGAAAGGGAATGGAACTAAGCTTAACTTGGGAAACCACATCTCAATGCCATGATTTCAGCCAGAGTGCTCACCTCACAGAGTTTGACAGAACTAAAGATCTCGTCGCCACTCACTGACTCCACAGATGCATTTGCCAGGAATCCTGTGGCCTTCAGGAGGAGAGTCAGGGAAGCTAGTAGATCCTCTCTGGTAGTGCCCATACTGAGATGATCTTCTAATTGACTGAGCCCCTGGAACATAGATCTCGCCACAGATGTAGAAACTACATTCGTTTTCAGAAAAGCTGCTGAAGTTTCCCAGGATTTTCACAACAGGCTGTCCATTTTTGGATCAAACGGGTCCTTAAACTGAGAAGGTTCTTCAAACGGCAAGGTCTTCTTTTTGCCACTCTCACAACCTGGATGTAGACTTTTGGTATCTAAGACTAACACCTGGATATCTCCTCTTCTACCAGTAATCTGTCTTTGTTAGCCAGGAATACTCAATTGTTTCCTCAGGGAATTCCCACTCATCCAAGATCAGTCTGTGAACATTTTTGTGTATGGGAAACACCATCTTCTTTTTTGATCTGAGCCCCTGAACATTTAGTCTTGGACAGACTGAGGGGTCTTAGCATCTTCCACTTCCATAGTATTCCTTACTGCTGTAAGGAGTTCTGTTGTAAATGGACTTGAAATGAGTTCTGAGCAGAGGCTCCCTCGGGTGGTTACAAGCGGTACTGGACTGTCCAGTGAAGATTGTGAGGAGTGGGAATCAGGTGTTACTGACTGGTCTTATATAAGGGAGTCGCCTTCCCATCAGGGTTGCCGGTGATCAATTGTTCTGGTCTCACTCCATGATTCCTGTTTCCTTGTAGCCTGCTGTGTCGTGTCTGCATCTCCTGCTAACAGATAAGACATTTTCTTCTTTTGTTTTTTGTGCTTTGTTTTTGCATTTTGTCCTGCACTTCTGTGGGGGCCTTCAGGGTCCCCTCCGGGGCTTTTGCCCTCTCAGTTTAGTTCAGCCACTGATGTTTGTACTTTTGCTTTTTCCAGTTTCTTCAGTGGCTGCTGTTTTGATTTTGTTACACCAGAGAACTAATTTAGGTGGTAGAGGTCGTGTGATCTCAGGTGTTTTTGAAATTAGTAGAGTTGGTGCTTTGCAGGGTTTTTTGGGATTGCAGTAAGTACCCTTCCTATCCTTTTCTATTTAGTTAGTTTGGGCCCCAACGTTTGCTCATACTATTTTCTGTCTGTGTCAGTATTTCTTCCTATCTAACAGCCATTACATGTTTGGGGGCTTTCTATGTTCTTTGGGGATCTGCTCCGGGCAGATAGCTTTCCTATTTCTATCTTTAGGTGTAGTTAGTTTCTCAGGCTGTGACGAGGCGTCTAGGACCAACGTAGGAACGCTCCACGGCTGCCTCTAGTTGTGGTGGTTAGTCAGGGTACTGCAATCTCATAGATTCCAACTGCTCTGGTGTATTGCCTTTTTTACCTGCACTCCTCAGTTACCGAAACATAACAGTATCACCGGCCTAAAATTTAAAGTTGTATGGTACTCACAGAAGGGAAAAATATTGTGAAAGAAAAAACGGTTGTCAGAGTTGTCAGAGATATTTTTCTGTTTCTTGCATTTTTTGTTTTTTTTCCCTCTGTATCTCTGGGTGCTGGGAGGATTTTTTCTCTCAATGGAGTTTGCACAGTTGTCTGGCCGTGTGGATCAGCTTGCCACTGAGGTTCAGAGTATTGCTGCATATCTTGCTAGGTTGCCTGTTGTGGAACCTAGGATTCCCATGCCAGATTTGTTTTTGGGGGATCGAGCTAAGTTTCAGAATTTCAAAAATAATTGTAAATTGTTTTTTGCCTTAAAATCTAAGTCCTCAGGGAACGCAGCGCAGCAGGTTCAAATTGTCATCTCTCTCCTGCGCGGCGATCCTCAGGATTGGGCTTTTTCCCTGACACCTGGGGATCCTGTTTTGAGTGATGTTGATGCATTTTTTCAGGCTTTGGGGTTATTGTACGATGAGCCTAATGTCACTGATCAAGCTGAAAAAGCCTTGTTGGCATTAAATCAGGGGCTTGATGACGCTGAGTTATACTGTCAGAGATTCCGTAGGTGGGCAGTCCTGACCAAGTGGAATGACGACGCTTTGGCGGCCCTTTTTCGGAAGGGTCTGTCAGATAATGTAAAGGATGTTATGGTGGGATTCCCTGTCCCCTCTGGTCTCAATGATTCTATGTCATTAGCGATTCAAGTTGACAGACGTTTGCGTGAGTGGAGAAGTATGCGTGGAATGGTGTTGCCTTGTGAACCTGCTTCTGAATCCATGCAGTGTGATAGAGTGGTGTCTGGGGCACAGCGTCATGAGTTTCGAAAGCGCAATGGGTTATGTTTCTACTGTGGTAATGCCTCTCATGCTATTTCAGTCTGCCCTAAGCGGGGAAGACGTTTTGCACGCTCAGTTGTCTTGGGTAGTGTTCAGACTAAGTTTTTATTAACTGTCACTCTGATATGCTCTCTGTCCTCGTTTTCTGCTCAGGCTTTCGTTGATCTGGAGCAGCTATTAACCTGATGGATTATGATTTTGCTAAACGTTGTGGGTTTCCCTTGATACCCCTACAGAAGTCTATTCCCCTACTGGGGATCGATTCTACCCTTTTGGCTGAGAATAAACCTCAGTTCTCTATTCAGGTGATAATGAGGGTTGAACCTGATCATCAGGAGTGCTGCAAATTTTTGGTTCTGTATAATCTGCATGATATTATCGTACTGGGTTTCCCTTGGTTGCAGTCTCATAATCCTGTTTTGGATTGGAAAACTGTGTCTGTAACCAGTTGGGGCTGCCAATGTGTTAATACCAACACTCCTGTTTTTTCTGCCTCCCCCCAGGCTCAGGATGTTCCTGACTTTTTGATTGATTTTTCTGATGTGTTTAGCGAAAGTAAATCTGCATCCTTGCCTCCCCATAGGAGCTATGACTGCGCTATTGAATTAGTGCCTGGTAGTAAATTCCCTAAAGGTCGCCTTTTTAACTTGTCTGTACCTGAACATGACGCTATGCGGTCTTATAACAAGGAGTCATTGGAGAAGGGTCATATCAGACCATCCTCTTCACCCTTAGGTGCCGGTTTTTTCTTTGTGGCCAAAAAGGATGGTTCATTAAGGCCGTGTATTGATTATCGTCTTTTGAACAATATTACTGTGAAATATCAATATCCGTTACTCTTGATTTCTGACCTGTTTTCCAGGGTGAAAAATGCTACTTGGTTTACCAAGCTTGACCTCAGGGGGGCATATAACCTTATTCGCATTAAGCACGGGGATGAATGGAAGACGGCATTCAATACCCCTGAAGGGCATTTTGAGTACCTAGTGATGCCCTTTGGGCTCACTAATGCTCCTTCTGTCTTCCAGTCCTTCATGAATGACATTTTCAGGGATTTTGTGGATAAATTTCTGATTGTTTATTTGGATGATATCTTGATTTTTTCCAATGACTGGGACTCTCATGTGAAACATGTTCGAACTGTATTCCAGATTTTGAGAGAGAATGCTCTGTATGTGAAGGGATCAAAGTGTCTTTTTGGCGTACAGAGGATCTCATTTTTGGGATTCATTTTGTCCCCATCTGTTATTGAAATGGACCCGGTCAAGGTTCAGGCCATCTGTGATTGGGTCCAACCTACTTCATTAAAGGCTCTTCAAAGATTTTTGGGTTTTGCCAATTTTTATCGTAAATTTATTGGTAATTTCTCGGTTATTGTTAAACCTTTAACTGATTTGACCAAAAAGGGTTCTGATGTGGTGAATTGGCCTCCTGAGGCAGTCTCTGCATTTCAGGAACTTAAGCAGAGATTCACTTCTGCTCCTGTTCTACGGCAGCCTGATGTTTCTCTACCATTTCAGGTGGAGGTTGATGCCTCTGAAATTGGGGCAGGTGCCGTTTTGTCCCAAAGAGATCCAGAGACCTCGAAAAGTAACCCTTGTGCCTTTTTCTCTCGAAAATTTTCTCCAACTGAACGTAATTATGACGTGGGTAATCGGAGTTATTGGCCATGAAGTGGGCTTTTGAAGAGTGGAGACATTGGCTGGAGGGAGCCAAACATCAGGTGGTGGTCCTCACGGACCATAAGAATCTGGTTTATCTGGAATCAGCCAAGCGACTTAATCCTAGACAGGCCAGGTGGGCCTTGTTTTTCACACGTTTTAATTTTGTGGTTTCCTTTCTTCCTGGCACTAAGAATGTTAAAGCGGATGCCCTCTCGAGGAGTTTCCTTGCGGACTCTCCTGAATTATCTGATCCTGCTGTTATTTTGAAAGAGGGTGTAGTTCTTTCCGCCATCTCGCCCAATTTGAGACTGGCTCTGGAAGGGTGTCAGAAGGATAAACCCGAGCGCTGCCCTGTTGGGAAATTGTTTGTCCCAGACAGGTGGAAAAAGAGTGTGATGTCTGAGATTCATTGTTCCGCGTTGGCCGGTCATCCCGGAATTTTTGGTACCAGAGACTTGGTTAGTCAGTCCTTTTGGTGGCCTACTTTGTCTCGTGACGTCAGGGAATTTGTGCAGTCCTGCGGGACTTGCTCTCGCTCCAAGCCTTGCTCTCGCTCTAGTGGTTTGTTGATGCCATTGCCTGTGCCCAAGAGACCATGGACCCATATCTCTATGGATTTCATTTCCGACCTCCCTGTTTCTCAGAGAATGACCGTCATCTGGGTGATTTGTGATAGGTGTTCCAAGATGATACATCTTGTGCCATTACCTAAGTTGCCTTCCTCCTCTGAATTGGTGCCTTTGTTCCTTCAGCACGTGGTTCGTTTACACGGCATTCCTGAGAACATTGTGTCTGACAGAGGAGTCCAGTTTGTTTCAAGATTTTGGAGGACCTTTTGTTCTAAACTTGGTGTTCAATTGTCTTTCTCCTCTGCGTTTCATCCTCAGACCAATGGTCAAACTGAGAGAACAAACCAGACATTGGAGACTTATCTAAGATGCTTTGTGTCTGCTGATCAGGATGACTGGGTCTCTTTTTTGCCTTTGGCGGAGTTTGCTCTTAATAATAGGGCTAGCTCTGCCACTTTGATGTCTCCATTTTTCTGTAATTCTGGGTTTCACCCTCGATTTTCTTCAGGACAGACGGAGGCTTCTGTCTGTCCAGGTGTTGACTCTGTTGTGGAGCGTATGCAACAGATTTGGGACCAGGTAGTGGAGAGGTTGTCCCTCTCTCAGGAGAGGGCCCAGCGGTTTGCTAACCGGCATAGGACTGATGGTCCTCGGTTTAAAGTGGGGGACTTGGTCTGGTTGTCCTCAAAAAATATTCCTATGAGAGTGGCATCTCCTAAATTTAAGCCTAGTTTCATTGGACCTTATAAGATCATGGAGATTCTTAATCCTGTTTCTTTTCGTTTGCTTCTTCCAGGGACATTTAAGATCCATAACGTGTTCCACAAGTCCTTGTTGAAGAGGTTTGTTGAGCCAGTGGTTCCTACTACTGTGCCTCCTGACCCTGTTTTGGTTGAGGGCAATCTGGAGTATGTGGTTGAGAAAATATTGAATTCTCGTTTTTCTAGACGGAAACTCCAGTATTTGGTTAAGTGGAGAGGTTATGGTCAGGAAGACAATTCTTGGGTGTTTGCTTCGGACATCCATGCTAGGAGACTCATCCGTGCGTATCATAGAACTCATCCTGACCGACCTGGTTGCTCAAGTGAGGGTTCGGTGACCCCTCCTCAAGGTGGGGGTACTGTTGTGAATGGACTTGAAATGAGTTCTGAGCAGAGGCTCCCTCTGGTGGTTACAAGCGGTACTGGACTGTCCAGTGAAGATTGTGAGGAGTGGGAATCAGGTGTTACTGACTGGTCTATATAAGGGAGTCGCCTTCCCATCAGGGTTGCCGGTGATCAATTGTTCTGGTCTCACTCCATGATTCCTGTTTCCCTTGTAGCCTGCTGTGTCGTGTCTGCATCTCCTGCTAACAGATCAGACATTTTCTTCTTTTTGTTTTTGTGCTTTGTTTTTGCATTTTGTCCTGCACTTCTGTGGGGGCCTTCAGGGTCCCCTCCGGGGGCTTTTGCCCTCTCAGTTTAGTTCAGCCACTGATGTTTGTACTTTTGCTTTTTCCAGTTTCTTCAGTGGCTGCTGTTTTGATTTTGTTACACCAGAGAACTAATTTAGGTGGTAGAGGTCGTGTGATCTCAGGTGTTTTTGAAATTAGTAGAGTTGGTGCTTTGCAGGGTTTTTTGGGATTGCAGTAAGTACCCTTCCTATCCTTTTCTATTTAGTTAGTTTGGGCCCCAACGTTTGCTCATACTATTTTCTGTCTGTGTCAGTATTTCTTCTTGTCTAACAGACATTACATGTTTGGGGGCTTTCTATGTTCTTTGGGGATCTGCTCCGGGGCAGATAGCTTTCCTATTTCTATCTTTAGGTGTAGTTAGTTTCTCAGGCTGTGACGAGGCGTCTAGGACCAACGTAGGAACGCTCCACGGCTGCCTCTAGTTGTGGTGGTTAGTCAGGGTACTGCAATCTCATAGATTCCAACTGCTCTGGTGTATTGCCTTTTTTACCTGCACTCCTCAGTTACCGAAACATAACAGAGTTCCTACATATCTTTGAATGAGAAATTATATTTAAAGAGATACAACCTGCATCAAAAAGAAAGACCTACCATTGCCAGGAAACTTACTGGGATTGGGTTACCGCTGGGATTTGCAGATGCTCAGCAGCAAGAACATAAACCCTCCATAAGCCAAAAGGATAGGTCCCACCTTAGAGTGTCTTCTTTCCGGGCCACGTATATCCAAGTGACCAGACCCAGCACAACCTCATCCCGTCAGATGAGACTCCTCCCTCTGGCCTGAAGGTGACAACAATGGAGGATCCTTTGCAATCACTAGCGGAGAGCCAGTCTGCTGAATCCCCTCAATGAGATCCAACTGTAACGCCAAAAACAATCAAGCATTCCATCCTGGAATAAAATCGGAAGATATAGGAGAGCCCGGCGTCTGACGTCACTCCCGGTATCGGACGTGTCAGTACATGGAGAAGGTAGGAATAAGGCTGGGAGATATTTGACCTCTTTGTGTATCCTGTCTCTATTAAGGCACTGTCACACTTAGCGATCGCACCAGCGATCACGACAACGAGACGACCTGGCGAAATCGTTGGTGCGATCGCTATATGGTCGCTAGTTAGCTTCCAAACACAAAGATCTCATCAGAGATCAGCGATCCGTATAACGACCTCTGCGGTCGTTGGGAAAACCTAGTCAGGCCGGCTCCGCTGGTAAAGTCGTTCATAAAGGGTGTCACACTCAGCGATTCAGGCTCACCAGCGGGACACCAACAACCAAAAAACGGCTCAGAACGTTCATAAGCGATCAGCGACATCGCAGCAGGGGCCACATCGCTGCCACATGTCACACACAGCGACGTCGCTAACGAGGTCGCTGCTGCATCATAAAATCGCTGACGTTTTAGCGATCTAGCTAGCGATCTCGCTTAGTGTGACAGTACCTTTAGGGTGAAGAGTCATTCTCCTGTGGTGCAGTCGTGGAAGGTGATTGGCGAAAAACAAAAATTCTTCCACTATTTTAAACTGTTAACAATTGACCTAAGCGTGTATAGCTATAGACCATGCTATGACCAAATATGTGGCATTACTGATTTAAAGTTTTACCAAATAAAATATTAAAAACAGTTTTTATGCCATTTTTTTCATCATATAAAAAAAAACATCTGTTTATTTTTTGGTCTCATAAAGGGTCATTAGTTTTATATTGGGTGGGCACTTCAGTCAGTGGGCTCCAGAGAGCTGTAGAAAAAGGTAGGCAAGGTCCCCCATACACAGAGAGAGGAATAGATGTTGGCTGAAAAAACGTTAGCCTGACAGCCATGTAGATTTTATTGGCACCTTTAAAAAGTAACTGTCCAAATTATTTATCAAAAATTGGAAAAGTGAGTATAGACTTGGAAAAGCATAAGTAACTTCAAACTGCACCCCCTCTGTGCCCAAAAGGTCCCAGCTGCCCATCTTTGCCCTGTGTAAATAATAAAGCACCATAATCTTCACACTCATACAATGAATATGGGCGGTACTCATGTGCTTATACCAATTGACCGCCTTGAGTCACGTGCTTATACCCAGTGACTGTGTTTTTACTGGAGCTAAGAGGTGACAAGCTAGTTTTATATTGTAAGCTGTTATAGACACAGTCATGTCAAATATGTATTTTTTCTCCAATAAA
The DNA here is from genome assembly GCA_033576555.1 of Oophaga sylvatica. Lineage (NCBI taxonomy): Eukaryota > Metazoa > Chordata > Amphibia > Anura > Dendrobatidae > Oophaga > Oophaga sylvatica. Next base: position 256,065,329 of record JARQOD010000003.1, on the reverse strand, counting down.
CGAACTTACAAAGATACAAAGTTCTATATGTTTATACTTTTTGTTTTACTTTGCTGGTGTTATTCAAAGCTATTCTTACACAGGGATAAGAGATCGCATAGCATCTCATTCCTGTCCCTGCAGCTTGCCAGGTCCCCTGCATCCCCCCTCCTCCACAGTGGCTGAAGTCAAGCATGGGCATTTTAACAGGCTGTAACTCAGCCTAGATGGCAGAAGAGATGCTCTGCTTCAAAATGAGATCAAAATTTAGTTGTGACTTAGGGCCCCGTCACACTCTTCAATGTCCCAGCGATCCCACCAACGATCCGACGTGGATGGGATCGCTGGGACATCGTTAGCTGATCGCTGGTGAGTCTGGCCATGCGATCCCACCAACGATCCGACGTGGATGGGATCGCTGGGACATCGTTAGCTGATCGCTGGTGAGTCTGCCCATGTGAGGACGCTGGTATCCAGGCTAAACATCGGTAACTAAGCACAGCACGGTGCTTAGTTACCCAATGTGTACACTGGATACCAGCTCCCAGCTTCTGCTGTACAGCGCTGGAGCTGGTATCCAATGTACACATCAGGTAACTAAGCACCGCGCGTTGCTTAAGTACCCGATATGTACCCAGGATACCAGCTCCCAGCTTCTGTTGTACGCACTGGAAGCTCGCTGATCGTTGGTCTCCCGTTGTCACACGCAGCGATGCGCGCTGGCCAGTGGGAGTCCAACGATGAAAAAATGGTCCAGGCCATTCGACGACGATCAGCGATACCCAGCAGGGAGGCTGGTCATCACTGCGTGAGACACTAAGCGAGATCGCTGGCTAGGTCGCTGTTGCGTCACAAAATCCGTGACGCTTCAGCGATCTCGCTTAGTGTGACGGGGGGCTTTAGTCCAAGATATCACTGATTAAGTGATAGTCGGAGTGACATATCCAGACACCAGCAGTTTTCACTTTAACTCCTGATATCTTGGGCTGGGATGTGACTACAGCGGCGATTCTGGTCTCATTTTGAAGCTGAATCTCAACTTTAAAATGAGCCCTATATCACTGCTGTAGCTGCGATCCAGGCTGAGATGTGACTATTAGTACTTCACACACATCTCATGAGTTCTTGACCACAGAGTTGGTACCCTGCAAGGAAATAGGAGATACCTTCTTGGCCGACAAGGGGTTAAAAAGTTGTCTGGGACATTTATATAACTTGGTAGTGGATCTAGCACGTGGAATCCTAACAGCATGCAATACACTAAAGTAGTTCTTCTGCTCTTTCCACACTCCCAGCGCTTGTCATTTCTCAATCCACTCCAATGTGATTTGCATACTTGTGAACACACGCTGCCCACTTTCTTTTACACTTCTCTCAACTCACGACTAGTTGCCCATGCATGATCGCTAGCATGCAAGTCATATGTACGATGGCAAGTCAAGAGCGCCAGAAGTGCAGAAACAAAGCGAAATCCTAACAGCGTATATAACACATTGTAGGGCAACATTCACACATTCAGCATCCAGTTAGTATTCCACATCAGTATTTGTAAGACAAAACCAGGAGTGGAACAATCAGAGGAAAAGTATAATAAATATAGAAGTGGTGACGTGTTTCTATCACACACTCCTGGTTTTGGCTTACAAATACTGATGGAAAATACTGACCGTGTGTACGTGGTCTTAGGACTCCCCACCTATATACAGGTCCTCTCAAAAAATTAGCATATAGTGCAAAATTTCATTTTCCATAATGTAATGATTACAATTAAACTTTCATATATTTTAGATTCATTACACACCAACTGAAATTTGTCAGGTCTTTTATTGTTTTAATACTGATGATTTTGGCATACAACTCCTGATAACCCAAAAAACCTGTCTCAAAAAATTAGCATATCAAGAAAAGGTTCTCTAAACGACCTATTACCCTAATCTTCTGAATCAACTAATTAACTCTAAACACATGCAAAAGCTTCCTGAGGCTTTTAAAAACTCCCTGCCTGGTTCATTACTCAAAACCCCCATCATGGGTAAGACTAGCGACCTTACTGATGTCAAGAAGGCCATCATTGACACCCTCAAGCATGAAGGTAAGACCCAGAAAGAAATTTCTCAACAAATAGGCTGTTCCCAGAGTGCTGTATCAAGGCACCTCAATGGGAAGTCTGTTGGAAGGAAACAATGTGGCAGAAAACGCTGTACAACGAGAAGAGGTGACCGGACCCTGAGGAAGATTGTGGAGAAGGACCGATTCCAGACCTTGGGGGACCTGAGGAAGCAGTGGACTGAGTCTGGTGTAGAAACATCCAGAGCCACCGTGCACAGGCGTGTGCAGAAATGGGCTACAGGTGCCGCATTCCCCAGGTAAAGCCACTTTTGAACCATAAACAGCGGCAGAAGCGCCTGACCTGGGCTACAGAGAAGCAGCACTGGACTGTTGCTAAGTGGTCCCAAGTACTTTTTTCTGATGAAAGCAAATTTTGCATGTCATTCGGAAATCAAGGTGCCAGAGTCTGGAGGAAGACTGGGGAGAAGGAAATGCCAAAATGCCTGAAGTCCAGTGTCAAGTACCCACAGTCAGTGATGGTGTGGGGTGCCATGTCAGCTGCCGGTGTTGGTCCACTGTGTTTCATCAAGGGCAGGGTCAATGCAGCTAGCTATCAGAGAGATTTTGGAGCACTTCATGCTTCCATCGGCTGAAATGCTTTATGGAGATGAAGATTTCATTTTTCAGCACGACCTGGCACCTGCTCACAGTGCCAAAACCACTGGTAAATGGTATTACTGTGCTCAATTGGCCTGCCAGCTCTCCTGACCTGAACCCCATAGAGAATCTGTGGGATATTGTGAAAAGAAAGTTGAGAGACGCAAGACCCAACACTCTGGATGAGCTTAAGGCCGCTATCGAAGCATCCTGGCCTCCATAACACCTCAGCAGTGTCACAGGCTGATTGCCTCCATGCCACGCCGCATTGAAGCAGTCATTCTGCAAAAGGATTCCCGACCAAGTATTGAGTGCATAACTGAACTTTATTATTTGATGGTTTTTTTGTTGTGTTTTTAAAAAACACTTATTTTATTGGACGGTTGAAATATGTTAATTTTTTGAGACAGGTTTTTTGGGTTATCAGGAGTTGTATGCTAAAATCATCAGTATTAAAACAATAAAAGACCTGACAAATTTCAGTTGGTGTGTAATGAATCTAAAATATATGAAAGTTTAATTGTAATCATTACATTATGGAAAATAATGAAATTTTGCACTATATGCTAATTTTTGAGAAGGACCTGTATATATACAATAAGTGCCCTGGACAACCAGTTTAATGCTATAATATTTGCCTACAAAGTGGATAGTATCTTTAAGCCATGTTCCCAGGATGATCATTTGGTGTGTTTTTAAAGCAGCGTCCTTTCGATGCGCAAAAACCACAGCGCCTTACAGTTCTGTGCCATTTTTAAATCAGAGTTTTCACTCCCAAAACTACTTACCGTATATACCCATGTATAAGCCGAGATTTTCAGCCCATTTTTTTAGGGCTGAAAGTCCCCCTTTCGGCTTATACGTGGGTCATATACGGGTCGGCGGGGAGGGGGAGCGGGGGTGTCGGATTATACTTACCTCTCCGCCGCCACGGTCTCTGCAGCCCCCCTGCTTCTCCCACGATCTCCGGCTCCTTCCTGCAGCGGTCACATATTCATGACTTTAATGAGCGGTACCATGTGACCGCTGTAGGAAGGAAGCGCTGCTGAGAGCGCCGGGAGAAGAGGAGAGGCTGCAGGGAAAGCGCGGCGGAGAGGTGAGTACAGCGATATTTACCTGTCTTCTCTCCACCGCTGTGTTGCGTCCTCGTCTGACTCCTCTGGCGGTGAATGATCAGCAGAGGCGCGATTGATGTCATTAGTGAGCGCCGCGCCCCCTGCCAGATCATTCACTGCTGAGGACCAGGAAGAGGACACAGCGCTGCGGTGCAGAGAGGAAGGTAAATATCACAGGTGCCGGGGTTCTGAGTGAGCGGTGACGCCGGCACCTGTCCCCCATAGCGCGCCGGTGTCCCCGCCTGCTCAGGACCCCGGCACCTGGCCCCCAGCGACGAGAGGCGAGTATGTAATTTTTTTTGCAGCATATGGGGCATAATCTGGAACATATGGGGGCATAATATGGAGCATATGGGGCATAAACTGTGGAACATATGGGGGCATAATATGGAGCATATGGGGCATAATCTGGAGCATATGGGGCAAAATATGGAGCATATGGGGGCATAAGCTGTGGAACATATGGGGGCATAATATGGAGCGTATGAGGGCATAAGCTGTGGAACATATGGGGGCATAATCTGGAGCATATGGGGCATAATCTGGAGCATAGGGGGCATAATATGGACATATGGGGGCATAAACTGTGGAACATATGGGGCATAATCTGTGGATCATACGGGGCATAATCTGTGGAATATATGGGGGCATAATCTGGAGCATATGAGGGCATAATATGAGCATATGGGGCATAATGTGGAACATATGGGGGCATAATGTGGAGCATATGGGGGCATAATCTGTGGAGCATATGGGGGCATAATCTGTGGATCATACGGAGGCATAATCTGTGGAATATATGGGGCATAATCTGGAGCATATGGGGCATAATCTGGAGCATATGGGGGCATAATCTGGAGCATATAGGGCATAATCTGTGCAGCATATGGGGGCATAATCTGGAGCATCATATGGGGGCATAATCATTTTTCACCCTAGGCTTATACGCGAGTCAATAAGTTTTCCCAGTTTTTTGTGGCAAAATTAGGGGGATCGGCTTATACACGGGTCGGCTTATACATGAGTATATACGGTACCTGTAAATATATCTCTTTCACAGACAAGTCCAGCAATACATTTACATGGCCAGGCAGTTCCTACTGAAAATCAGTGTTTGAATTGGTATGTAAATTGAGGTTATAGATCTGAAGCCTCTGTCACCCAGCTCTACACTGTGTGCAGAATTATTAGGCAAATTAGTATTTTGATCACATCATCCTTTTTATATATGTTTGTCCTACTCCAAGCTGTATAGGCTTGAAAGCCAATTGCCAATTATGTAAATCAGTGATTTGCATCTCTGTAATGAGGAGGGGTGTGGTCTAATGATATCAACACCCTATATAAGGTGTGCTTAATTATTAGGCAACTTCCTTTCCTTTGGCAAAATGGGTCAGAAGAGAGATTTGACGACTCTGAAAAAGTCAAAAATTGTGAGATGTCTCGCAGAGGGATACAGCAGTCTTGAAATTGCAAAACTTTTGAATCGTGATCACTGAACAATCAAGCGTTTCATGGCAAATAGCCAACAAGGTCACAAGAAGCGTGTTGATAAAAAAAGGCGCAAAATAACTGCCCATGAATTGAGGAAAATCAAGCGTGAAGCTGCCAAGATGCCATTTGCCACCAGTTTTGCCATATTTCAGAGCTGCAACGTTACTGGAGTATCAAAAAGCACAAGGTGTGCCATACTCAGGGACATGGTCAAGGTGAGGAAGGCTGAAAAACGACCACCTTTGAACAAGAAACATAAGATAAAACGTCAAGACTGGGACAAGAAATATGTTAAGACTGATTTTTCTAAGGTTTTATGGACTGATGAAATGAGAGTGACTCTTGATGGCCAGATGGATGGGCCCGAGGCTGGATCAGTAAAGGGCAGAGAGCTCCACTCCGACGCCAGCAAGGTGGGGGGGTACTAGTATGGGTTGGTATCATCAAAGATGAACTTGTGGGACCTTTTCGGTTGAGGAGGAGTTAAGCTCAACTCCCAGACCTACTGCCAGTTTTCTGGAAGACGCCTTCAAGCAGTGGTACAGGAAGAAGTCGGTATCATTCAAGAAAAACATGATTTTCATGCAGGACAATGCTCCATCACATGCATCCAAATACTCCACAGCGTGGCTGGCCAGTAAAGGTCTAAAAGAAGAAAAATAATGACATGGCCCCCTTGTTCACCTGATCTGAACCCCATAGAGAACCTGTGGTCCCTCATAAAATGTGAGATCTACAGGGAGGGAAAACATTACACTTCTCGAACACTGTCTGGGAGGCTTTGGTGGCTGCTGCACGCAATGTGGATCGTAAACAGATCAAGCAACTGACAGAATCTATGGATGGAAGGCTTTTGAGTGTCATTGTAAAAAAAGGTGGCTATGTTGGTCACTGATTTTTTGTTTTTGAATGTCAGAAATGTTTATTTCTA
>JARQOD010000003.1:256035382-256059004 GCA_033576555.1 Oophaga sylvatica | reverse complement strand
CCCCCGGCAGGAGACCCGGGAGCTGTCCCCCATACTCACACCGCGGCCCCCCCCCCCATACCCAGCCCGCGGCCTAGTCCAGGGAAAGCCGGGGGACTAAATCTTTACCCGGAGCGCGCGTTCTTTACCATTCTGGATTTGAAGGGAATTCTTTTTCCCAACGTCTTCCATCAGCGCATTAAAGGGGGACTCCCGGAAAAGTAAAAGGACGGTCGGAAAACCTAACTCCACCACCCCTTCAGGGGTGAGGAGAGGGCCGTCCCCCCACCTTGCAGCACCGCAGTCTAGCATTGGGGGGCAGGGGGGGGCCCACGGACTAACCCCCCCTCTGTACAGCCTAGGGCTTCAAAACCTTAGGGTGGTCAGGGCTGAGTCCGGCATTTATTCCCTTGTTGCGGGAAGGATACGATGGAGGCTTTACTCCACGTGCTCGCCCTTGGGTTTTGGGGAGATCGGACCCTTCAATAGGTCCTCCCCCTATCTCTCTTCGGGGAAAAAAAAAAAAGGTCTGAAAAAGAACCAACGTGTGCCCCATCAACACTAAGCAATAACTGGTTTTTCCTGTGGCCAGTGCTGAGGTGTATAGGGCGGAGGAGGAGCAAACCTTTTTTTATGTTTACTTATGTCCCCTCCAGGGCAGTAGCATACCCCACATCCCCATCCTGTGTCCCCCCAAGAGACAAGGAGAAAAGACATACTAACCTCTCGTCGCTGGGGACGGTGCCGGCGCACGCTCATCAGAACCCCGACACCTTATATTTACCTTCCTCCGCACCGCAGCGCGCGTCCTCTCCTGGCCCCGCAGGAATGATCTGGCAGGGGGCGCGGCGCTCACTAATGACTCATCGCGCCCCCTGCTGATCATTCACCGCCAAGGAGTCAACGAGGACGCAACAAAAGCGGGGGAGAAAGACAGGAATTTTTCGCTGACTCACCTCTCCCCGCGCGTCCCTGCAGCCTCTCCCTCTCCCGCGCTCCAGCAGCGTTTCCCTTTCCTACAGCGGCACATGGTACCGCTCATTAAAGTCATGAATATGTCAATTCTGACTTTAATGAGGGGGTGCCATGTGACCGCTGCAGGAAGGAGCCGGAGATCGGGGAAAACAGGGGGGCTGCCGAACCGCGGCGGTGGAGAGGAGTATAAAACCGAACCCCCCCCCCCCTCCCCCCGCAAACCAGCTATAACCGGAGGGGCTTTCAGCCCTAAAAAATGGCGAAAATCTCGGCTTATACATGGTATAAACAAAACTTTGTAACTTTCGCACTGGCCACTTTTACATTTTTTTGGACCAGGCTTCAATCCTTTACAGGGTTAAACAGTTGACCAGTGTGAAGATTTCTATTTTAATTTTTAGTACAGTCTATGCCATGTATAAAAAAATGTATTAAAGAAAAAACTTAATCAATTAACAGGTCATTTTCTGATGATCGCTTCCCTGGAACAGGAAGTGCTATGTGACATTTCATTGAGCTGTCAGTCTGTCCTGCAAGGTAGATTTGAGCTATTTTTCAGAGTGGATTGTGAGTTTAAGAAACAAGGCAAAAAAAGAAATCACATTTTCCAGAAAAAAAATATTGTAAAGTTTGTTATACACTCCTGTAGCATCGATTTATGCAACAATTTAAATATCAGCTTATCCATAGGACGTAGTAGCCGCAGAGTAATAGTCCTCATGCATGAAAACAACAGAGGTGATCAACATACACAACTAGACAAACATCTTACAGATGACCAGATCAACCATGAAATGGCATAAAAACAATAAAGTGAGATAAAAACGCCACAAAAACAAGCCATCTTTCTCTTACCGATCTCCTCTTCCACGTAATTCCGGAGTGTAACTTTTCCACAAGGACTAGCTCCCAGCGTCACTTCTGCTAGTGTCAGTGGGAAGTGCACCACAGCATCTGAAAGCAGCCTAAAAAACAGAAGTAGCAGAATTATAACTCATCTGATTCACTTACACGTGTTAAGAAAGGGGACTACTTTTCCAGCAACAGCACCGTTATTGTCCACAGGTTGAGTCGAATATTGCAACCCAGCTCCATTCACATGGGGTGCAATAATACTAAATTCATACTCTGTAAATTTTTTTTTTTTTTTTACAAGGTCCAACCTGGTGTTTTAACCAAAGCCAGATTAACCTCTTACATACTGTTCCACTCTTGTGCTGTGCATTAGTATTAACCTGTCAATAAACAAGTGCTGTAAATTTACGGCGCTTGGATCCGTAATTTAATCCCTCATTATAAATTTACTGCATGGGATCAAAGCTCCTGCAGTTTAGTCAGTGACTTCTGTCACTGTAGTGGACTGTTATCCCATGTAATTGGTGCTTCAAGGTATGTCCCAGCTACAGCGGAAAAAACAGATGGTGAAATAAATACTGAACACGTCCCTATTGAACACATACTATTGACATGGAATTCTCACCAGACGTCGGTATTGAACACATGTAGAATAAAAGGTGCAAAAGCCATGAAAAGTCATGACACCAGCTGAAATCTAACACTAATTAGAAAGCAATCCTGCCACTTAGTGAAAAATAATATCTGCTGGTTCAACTAATGGCCTATAAAAAGGTGTCTCATTACCAAGGTGCCACACAAGAAACATCTCATGATGGATAAAACCAGTGAGCTGTCTCAAGACCTTCCCAACATTATTGTTGCAAAACATACTGATGCCATTGGTTACAGAAGAATTTCTAAACTACTGAGGGTTTCAGTGAGCACTGTTGGGGCCATAATTCAGAAGTGGAAACAACATCATGTCACCATAAACTGGCCATGACCACGTTCTCTCCAGAGGATTTCAGACAGAGGAGTGAAAGAGTTATCAGAAGAACTGTCCAAGAGTCAAGGACCACACGTGGAGCGGTACAGAAAGACCTTAAATAAGCAGGTACAACAGTTTCAAACACAACAATAAGTAATGCGCTCAGTCTCCATGGCCAGTATGCACGCAAACCATACAAGACTTCATTGCTGATAAAAAGCATGTGCAAACGTCATTACAGTTTGCTCAACAACGTTTTTACTGGGAGAATGCAGTCTGGTCAGGTGAGACAAAAATTTAACTCTTTGGATGCCATCATACGCACCATGTTTGGAGACCAAAAAGCACTGGTTATCACCCCAAAAACACCATACCAAATAGAGAAGATTGGAGGTGGGAACATCACGGTGTGTGGCTGTGTTTCAGCAAACGGCACTGGCAAACTTCATATGACTGAAGGATGAATGGACAAATGTGCTGAGACATTCTTGATAAAAATCTACTGCCATTTACCAGGATGATGAAGATGACACGAGGGTGGACATTTCAGAAAGAAATGATACCAAACACACAGCCAAGGAAATGCTCAATTGGTTTCAGAGAAAGAAAATAAAAGTACTAGAATGGCACAGCCAATCACCTGACCTGAATAAAACAAAAAATTTATGGAAGAAACTAAAGCTCAGAGTTCAATAATTTTTTCATTGTTTCATTGAAGCCATTTGGTAAATGCAAATAAGTTCATTTTTTTTCTCATTAATGTACACTCTGCACCCCATCTTGACTGAAAAAAACAGAAATGTAGAAATTTTTGCAAACTTATTAAAAAAGAAAAACTGAAATATCACATGGTCATAAGTAGTCAGACCCTTTGCTCAGACACTATTTACGTCACATGCTGTCCATTTCCTTTTTATCCTCCTTGAGATGGATCTACTCCTTCATTGGAGTCCAGCTGTGGTTAATTAAACTGATAGGACTTGATTTTTAAAGGCACACACCTGTCTATATAAGACCTCACAGCTCACAGTGCATGTCAGAACAAATGAGAATCATGAGGTCAAAGGAACAGGCCAAGGAGCTCAGAGACAAAATTGTCGCAAGGCACACATCAGGCCAAGGTTACAAAATAATTTCTACAGTACTCAAGGTTCCTAAGAGCACAGTGGCCTCCATAATCCTTAAATGGAAGAAGTTTGGGACCACCAGAAGTTTTCCTAGACCTGGCCGTCCAGCCAAACTGAGCAATCGTGGGAGAAGAGCCTTGGTGAGAGGTAAAGAAGAACCCCAAGATCACTATGGCTGAGCTCCAGATGCAGTAGGGAAATGGGAGAAAGTTCCACAAAGTCAACTATCACTGCAGCCCTCCACCAGTTGGGCCTTTATGGCAGAGTGGCCCGAGGAATGCCTCTCCTCAGTGCCAGACATATGAAAGCCCGCATAGTTTGCTAAAAACACATGAAGGACTCCCAGACTATGAGAAATAAGATTCTCTGGTCTGATGAGACAAAGATAGAACTTTTTGGTGATAATGCTAAGCGGTATGGGTGGAGAAAACCAGGCACTGCTCATCACCTGCCCAATACAATCCCAACAGTGAAACATGGTGGTGGGAGCATCATGCTGTGGGGGTGTTTTTCAGCTGCAGGGACAGGACGACTGGTTGCAATTGAATGAAACATGAATGTGGCCAAGTACAGAGATATCTTGGATGAAAACCTCTTCCAGAATGCTCTGCACCTCAGACTTGGCCGAAGGTTCACCTGCCAACAAGACAACTACCCTAAGCACACAGCTAAAATAACAAAGGAGTGGCTTCAGAACAACTCTGTGACCATTCTTGACTGGCCCAGCCAGAGCCCTGACCTAAACCCAATTGAGCATCTCTGGAGAGACCTGAAAATGGTTGTCCACCAACGTTCACCATCCAACCTGACAGAACTGGAGAGCATCTGCAAGGAAGAATGGCAGAGGATCCCCAAATCCAGGTGTGAGAAACTTGTTGCATCATTCCCAAGAAGACTCATGGCAGTACTAGCTCAAAAGGGTGCTTCTACTCAATAATGAGCAAAGGGTCTGAATACTTATGACCATGTGATATTTCAGTTTTTCTTTTTTAATAAATTTGCAAAAATTTGTACATTTCTGTTTTTTTCAGACAAGATGGGGTGCAGAGTGGACATTAATAAAAAAAATGAACTTTTTAGCATTTACCAAATAGCTGCAATGAAACAAAGAGTGAAAAATTTAAAAGGGGTCTGAATACTTTCCGAACCCACTGTATATCTATAGCTAGATAGGATAGATATCTATATAAATACACATCTATAGATAGATAGATGATAGATAAATCTATAGACAGATAAATAACATACCCGATGTTTAGTAATGAACATAATAAAATATTACATAAAGAGTTAAATAAAGACACCACACAGACTCACAAAATCTGCGTTAAATGCAATATGTTTAATTTAAAAGAAAAAAGGGAAACAAATGGCGTGGGCTCCCGCACAATTTTCAAAACCAGAGCAGGGAAAGCCAGCAACTGGGGACCGATGTTTATAGCCTATGAAGGGGGTAATACCCATGGAGCTTCCCAGGCTATTAATATCAGCTCACAGCTGTATATTTAGCCTTTAATGGCTATTAAAATAGGGGGGCCCCAAAAAAAAAAAATGATGTGGGGGTCCCCCTATAATAGCCAGAAAAGGCTATGCAGACAGCTGGGGGCTGATATCAATAGCATAGTAAGGGGCCATGGATATTGGCCCCTTCCTAGCTAAAAACACCAGCTGTCAGCCGCCCCAGAAATGGCGCATCTCTAAGATGCGCCAATTCCGGCATTTAGCCTCTCTCTTCCCACTTGCCCTGTAGCAGTAGCAAGTGGGGTAATAGTTGGGTTGATGTCACCTTTGTATTGTAAGGTGACATCAAGCCCACAGTTAGTAATGGAGAGGTGTCTAATCCTATAGTTGTTACATGTTTAATAAAGACACAGCCAGATTAAAGTCTATAATAAATAAAACACAACACAGTTTCCCATATTTATTAGTCCCTTCCCCCTCTTTTATTAGCTTTGCTTAACTGTGACCATGTGGTCTGGGTAATTCACGCCCACAACCCCCCTCACAGCTGCTTCCTCTCAAGTGCACATTTAGTCTCAGCCATGAGTCTGACCAGACGTGTCTGACCTCCATCTTTCAACTTCCATCTTTCAAATTACAGATTTCTAATTACTATTCTCTGAATTAGACTAGAATTGGACTGGAATTTGACTGTAAGTTGACAGAATATCTAACCACTACCATGTTTCCTTTTCTTTTCACTTTCACCCCCATACTACTTACTTTCTTCCTATCCCCTGTAATCCCCCCACCTAGTAAGGAAGTAGTCATTTCCCCTTCCATCCTCCCCAGCCATCTCACCTTTTCCTCAGAACTGTTCCTCCACGTACAATCCTTTTTCTCCAGAAACACACTGCCACACCATGTCTTATCCTGTTCCCACCTTCTAACGCTCTGTCTATTACTCCTCATTGCTGGTGAAATATCCCCAAATCCAGGCCCTCCTCAACTCATCCCCACTCTCACTTCTATCACCCTGCCACGATCCTCTACACATCGTCGCAACCATGATAACCTCATACCCATTCACCCAGCCCCCACTCCTCCGATCCCCCTACCTGGAGCACTATGGAACGCACGCTCTGTCTGCAATAAACTGTCATTTATCCACGACCTCTTCATCACCATTAAACTCTTTTTCTTGGCATCACCGAAACCTGGCTCACACCCTCTGACTCAGCCTCACCAGCTGCACTCTCATACAGTGGATTCCACCTATCTCACACCCCCCGCCCCAGCAACAAACGTGGTGGAGGAGTTGGTTTGCTCCTATCTGATACCTGCTCCTTTACCCCAATTCCACTACCCCCCTCCGCTACTATTCCCTCATTTGAGGTGCATTCCGTCCGCATCTACTCCCCCTCCAACCTCCAGCTGGCTGTCATCTACCGCCCCCCAGAACTTGCCATCTCCACCTTTCTCGATCACTTCACCACCTGGCTGCTCCATTTCCTCTCTGTTGACATCCCCACTATCATCATGGGTGACTTCAACATCCCCATTGATGCTTCCACCCCAGCGGGCTCTAAACTTTTATAGCTCACTGCCTCCTTTGGCCTCACTCAATGGTCCTCTGCGGCACTCACAAAGATGGTCACACGCTCGACCTTATCTTCACCCGCCTCTGTTCCCTTACTAATCTCACTAACTCACCCCTTCCCCTGTCTGACCACAACCTACTGACGTTCTCTTCTCTCTCCTCTTCTAGTGCACAACCCCCACTCCACAAACTCACTCACCCTCACAGAAATCTCAAACACCTCAATTTACCAATGCTCTCTGAGTCCCTCCTCCCTCTTACAGACATATCTTCACTTCATGACACAGATTCTGCTGGCACCTGTTTATAACACTACAATAACAGCAGCACTTGATTCGGCTGCCCCCCTCACACATAGCAAAACTTGTACAATCAACAGGCAGCCCTGGCTGACCAGCCTCACCAAAGATCTGAGACGGGCTTCCAGGGTTGCTGAGCGGAGATGGAAAAAATCCCGCTCTGCCGAGCACCTAACCGCATACAAGCAGTCCCTCACCAGCTTCAAGTCCACGCTCACTGCTGCAAAGCGAACTTACTTCTCATCTCTCATATCCTCCCTGTCTCACAACCCTAAACAGCTCTTCAACACTTTCAATTCTCTACTCTGTCCCCAGCACCTCCTCCTTCTCCTCTCATTTCTGCTGAAGACTTTGCCTCTTTCTTTAAGCAGAAGATCGATACGATCAGAGAAAGCTTTGGCCCACAGCCCCCATTGCCCCTCTTAGCAGCTCAACCCTCTTCCTCCAAAACCAACTTCTCCACCTTGACAGAAGATCAGCTTTCCACCCTCCTATCAAGATCACACCTCACCACTTGCATGCTTGACCCGCTCCCATCCCACCTCATCCCTAGCCTCGGCACCGTCTTCACCCCTACTCTAACACACCTCTTCAACCTCTCACTTACAAATGGCGTCTTCCCCTCATCCTTCAAACATGCCTCGATCACACCCATTCTCAAAAAGACCTCCCTTGACCCATCCTCTGTGTCTAGCTACCGCCCGATATCTCTTCTCCCTTATGCCTCAAAACTACTGGAACAGCATGTCCATCTTGAACTGTCCTCTCACCTCTCCTCCTGCTCCCTCTTTGACCTCTTACAATCAGGCTTCCGACTGCATCACTCAACTGAAACAGCCCTAACTAAAGTCACCAACGACCTACTAACCGCCAAGAGCAAGCGTCACTACTCTGTCCTCCTTCTCCTGGACCTGTCTTCTGCCTTCGACACTGTGGACCATTCCCTCCTGTTACAGATTCTCTCATCTCTTGGCATCACAGGCCTGGCCCTATCCTGGATCTCATCATATCTAACAAACCGAACATTCAGTGTCTCCCTCTCCCACCCCACCTCCTCACCTCGCCCCCTGTCTGTCGGTGTTCCCCAAGGCTCAGTTCTTGGACCCCTACTCTTCTCCATCTACACCCTCGACCTGGGACAACTCATAGAATCCCATGGTTTTCAGTATCATCTCTACGCAGACGACACGCAGATCTACCTATCTGGACCTGACCTCACCTCCTTACTGACCAAAATCCCACAATGTCTGTCTGCTATTTCTGCTTCCTTCTCTGCTCGCTTTCTAAAACTGAACATGGACAAAACAGAATTCATCATCTTTCCCCCATCTCACTCTACCCCCCCACCAGACCTGTCCATTAACGTCAATGGCTGCTCACTTTCCCCAGTCTCGCACGCTCGGTGCCTCGGAGTGATCCTCGACTCTGCCCTCTCTTTCAAGCCACATGTCCAAACCCTTGCCTCCTCCTGCCGTCTCAAACTCAAAAATATTTCCCGGATCCGTGCATTCCTTGACCATGAAAGTACAAAATACGGATTTTTGTGTTACTCACCGTAAAATCCTTTTCTCCGAGACGCTCATTGGGGGACACAGGACTGTGGGTGTATGCTACTGCCACTAGGAGGCTGACACTAAGTAAACATAAAAAAAGGTTAGCTCCTCCTTCGCCGTATACACCTCAGCACTGGCCACAGGCAAATCCAGTTTAGTGCAAAAAGCAGTAGGAGGCTAAAATAAATCAGAGTTAACACAGATACAGCATATCCAGAAGAAAAAACTGCTGATACAGATTAATCAGAGAATAGAGTTAACTCAAAACAAAGCCATCCGGCTATTAGGGAGGGAGCTGTGTCCCCCAATGAGCGTCTCGGAGAAAAGGATTTTACGGTGAGTAACACAAAAATCCGTATTTCTCCTTCGTCTCATTGGGGGACACAGGACTGTGGGACGTCCCAAAGCAGTCCCTTGGGTGGGAAACCGACTCCACAGTGTAGTTTATAATCAAGCATTGCTTATAGGTGCGCAACCGCGCCCTGAAGAATCCTTCTACCCAGACTGGCATCCGCAGAAGCCTGGGTATGGACATTATAATGCTTGGAAAAGGTATGCAGACTGGACCAGGTTGCTGCCTTACAAACCTGTTCCACCGAAGCCTGATGCCGAAGGGCCCAGGAGGCACCCACCGCTCTGGTGGAGTGAGCCTTGATCCCTGCGGGAACCACCGCGCCTCTGATGCGGTAAGCCTCCTGAATGGCTAACCGAATCCACCTAGCCAAGGTTGATCTAGAGGCAGCGAGTCCCTTCCTGCGACCTTCAGGGAGGACAAACAGCGTGTCCGTCTGTCGAAAAGACGCCGTCCGCGATACATATCTCCTGAGTGCTCTCACCAGATCCAGCGTATGGAGAGCCTTCTCCACTCGGTGCGTCGGAGCTGGGCAAAATGAGGGCAAAACAATGTCCTCATTAATATGAAAAGAGGACACGACTTTAGGCAAAAAAAGGTGGTGTTGGTCTGAGCACCACCTTATCCTGATGGAAAAGCAAGTACGGAGCTCGACAAGACAGTGCGGCAAGCTCCGAAACCCGCCTTATGGAAGTCATGGCTACCAAAAACACCACCTTCCAGGAAAGAAATGACAGAGAAACCTCCTGCAAAGGTTCAAAAGGAGACTCCTGCAGGACTCCCAGGACTAGATTGAGATCCCAAACATCTAAGGGAGCCTTGTAGGGGGGAACTATATGGACAACCCCCTGAATAAAGGTCCTAACCTGAAAATTAGACGCGATCCTTCGCTGAAAAAGCACTGATAAGGCTGATATCTGGCGTCTAAGCGTACTTGGTGCTAGACCTGAATCTAGGCCTGCCTGGAGAAATTACAGAATGTTTGGAATTGAAAACCGAAGCGGGGAACAACCATGTTCCCTGCACCAAGCAAAAAAGACCTTCCAAGTCCCGTGGTAGATGCGAGCCGAGACAGGCTTTCGGGCGCTAGCCATCGTCGCGGCGACTTTTTTAGAGAATCCAGCCCTGGTCAGGATCCAAGATTCAACGGCCAAGCCGTCAAACACAGGACCGCTGAGTTCTGGTGGTAAACTGGGCCTTGAGAGAGAAGGTCCGCGCGCTCTGGCAGTCGCCAGGGTGCGTCGGCGAGCAATTGTACCAGCTCCGCGTACCATGAGCGACGTGGCCAATCTGGAGCGATTAATATCGCTGGGACCCCTTCTAACCTGATCTTTCTGATCACCCTTGGGAGCAGAGCTATTGGTGGAAACAAGTATGGAAGATGAAACTGATTCCATGGTAGAACCAGGGCATCCACTGCAATTGCCTGCGGATCCCGGTACCGGGAAACAAAGTTGGGCACCTTGGCATTTATCTTGGAAGCCATCAGGTCCACATCTGGGGTTCCCCAGCGTCGGCATATCTGCTGAAAAATCTCGGGATGTAGAGACCATTCCCCTGATGCTATGCCGTGACGGCTGAGAAAATCTGCAGCCCAGTTTTCCTCGCCCGGTATGTGGACTGCTGAAATCACAGAGTGATTTACCTCTGCCCAGGTCAGAATCTGTTTTACCTCGTGCATGGCCGCCCTGCTGCGGGTACCTCCCTGATGGTTTATGTATGCCACCGCCGTGGCATTGTCCGATTGTATTCGGACTGGGCGGCCCGCCAGATGCTGGTGAAAATGCCTCAAAGCCAGCCGAACCGCTCGGATCTCTAAAATATTGATCGGGAGGGTCGATTCTTGCTGAGACCAAATTCCCTGAGCTGTGTGGTGACGAAACACTGCTCCCCATCCGAGAAGGCTGGCGTCCGTTGTGACTACCAACCAAAAATTTGGAGGAAACAAACGACCCTGTCGAAGAGTGGTGTCCCTCGTCCACCACGTAAGAGTCTGTCTGACCTGCAGGGACAGACGACACCGCAGATTGAGGGAGTAAGGGCTCCCGTCCCATACTGCCAAGAGTGCATGTTGAAGGGGGCGAAGATTAAACTGGGCAAACGGAATAGCCTCGATTGCCGCCACCATCCTTCCTAGGACCCTCATGCAAAACCGGATGCTGTGAGGAATTGGTTGGCGAAGGATCCGTACCTCTTGGCGGAGAACTAAGGCCTTGTCCTGAGGAAGAATTATCAACCCCTGAGCGGTGTCGAAATTCATCCCTAAAAAGGTGATCTTCCGAGATGGCACGGGAGATGA
Organism: Oophaga sylvatica; assembly: GCA_033576555.1. NCBI lineage: Eukaryota > Metazoa > Chordata > Amphibia > Anura > Dendrobatidae > Oophaga > Oophaga sylvatica. The sequence continues at coordinate 256,047,555 of JARQOD010000003.1, read as the reverse complement.
CTTCTTCATATTCACCAGCCACCCCAAACGAGCAAGGGTGTCTAACGTAATGTTGACACTTTCCTCGCAGGTCTGAAAAGACGGACCCTTGATGAGGAGGTCGTCTAAGTAAGGCAGAATGACTATCCCCCTGGAGTGCAGAATGGACACAACAGCAGCCATGACCTTTGTGAACACCCTGGGGGCTGTGGCTAGCCCGAATGGCAGCGCTGCGAACTGAAAATGAAGTTTGTCGATGGCAAACCGAAGAAACCTTTGATGAGGGGGAAATATGGGGATGTGAAGATAGGCATCCTGGATGTCTATTGATGCTAGAAATTCCCCTTTTTCCATGGCTGCAATGACCGAACGGAGAGATTCCATTCGGAAATGCCGAATTTTGACAAACCGGTTCAATCGCTTTAGATCTAGAATGGGCCTTACGGTACCATCCTTCTTGGGTACAATGAACAGGTTGGAATAAAATCCCTGACCTCTTTCGGCCTCCGGTACAGGTACGACAACCCCGCTGTGCCGAAGAGACTCGACCGCCTTGAATAAGGCACGAACCCGAGACTCCTCCTTGGAAAGGCGCGAGGGAAAAAAGCGATTTGGGGGAAGGCTGGTAAATTCTATTTTGTACCCCGTGGAGACTAACTCCCTGACCCACTCGTCGTGAGTCACTGATAGCCAAGTGGGGCGAAACCAGAGTAAGCGGCCGCCTACCCTGGAAAAATTGACCGGATTCTGCCTCCAGTCATTTGTCCGAATATCTTTGGGGTTTGGACCCTCTGGACCTTGGCTGATAAGATCTCCCTCTTCCCAGAGGGTTGGTCCTGTAGGTGACCTGGCGATCTCTGGCCTGATTAGGCCGACCTGAGCCGCTGGAGGTGGCTGGCATGGCCCAGCCTGGGTTACGAAAGGCCCTAAAACGAGGCTGAGGTTGTCGACGAAAAGGTTGTCTAACCCTTTGCTGAGGAAGGAAATTGCTCTTCCCTCCCGTTGCATCAGATATGAGCTGATCCAGTCTCTCGCCAAATAACCGACCACTCTGATATGGTAAAGATGTAAGCGACTTCTTTGAGGTTGAATCTGCTCGCCAGGTTCTTAGCCACAAGGATCTTCTAATGGCAATTGCATTAGCAGCGGCTAATGATGAGCAATTTGCCGCATCCATGGATGCATTAATTAAGAAGTCTCCAGCAAGAGCTATTTGATTAGAAATCTGGGTTACCTCAGACGGCACCTCTATGCCGTGAAGAGCTTTATTTAGAGACTCCGACCAGGATATTATGGCCTTGGCAACCCAAGTCGCTGCAAAAGAAGGAGAGAGAGCAGAACCTGATGCCTCAAATACCGAACGGGCCAAACTCTCAATTAGACGATCCGTTGGCTCCTTAATAGAGGAACCGCTGGGAATGGAGAGGAGCGTTTTAGATGCCAAACGTGAAACAGGAGGATCAACCGAAGGAGATTCTGTCCACTTCTTAAGGAGCTCAGGAGCAAAAGGATATCTAGTATTGAGAGCCTTTTGTCCAGCAAAGCGCTTGTCCGGTTTCTCCCGGTGGCGCTGTACTAATTACTCAAACTCAGGATGAGCACCAAAAACCTTATGGGCTTGCCTGGCTCGTTTAAAGGACACCTTGTGACCAGAGGTCAAGGTGGACTCATCGTCTATCCCCAGAGTTTGATTGATAGCTTCGATCAAACTGTCAATTGTCTCTTGACTATACTGTGCCTCTAGATTAAGTGATTCTTCCAAATCGGAATCCGAATATTGATCACTTGCCAAGGGAGAGGGAGAGCGGGAGACGGAACTAAAAGATGCCGAGGCTCCAGACGGCATGGGCGACACAGTGTGGGTTCGTTTCCCCTGTGTCTGCCTGGTGAGAGCGCGGCCCCTGCAGGCCTGAGGTTCCTGAGATGTAGCCAAGACAGGTGAACCACTGTCCCTGCTCCTATCGGGAGCTTGAAGGGACTCGACCGCTCTGGTTAATGACGCCACAGATTGAGCCAGGGAAAGGGCCCACTCAGGGGGCTTGACGCACTAGGCTCGGCTATAGGAGAGGGTTCCTGAGCCCGTTCAGAGTCACAGGCTTCGCAGACCCGAGAAGTCTGGGCGTGCGGAAAAGGGGACCTACAAGCAATGCATGCGGTATAAAGTATCGTATGAGTCTTGGTTCTTTTGGACATTCTGAATCCGTCACAGTACACAATAAACTGGATGTGTCAGTCAGCGGAAGGGGCGCAAAAGTGCGCAACAATTAGGCTGGAGGTAGTAGCACCTACCCCAGTCCAGTATCCCCAGCGTCCTTTCGTGTACAACGAGCAGAAAAAACAGGACATCCGAGCTCCAATCTTTCAAAAAAGAGCGCTCCTCTGTCAGAGAGGAAGTGCTCATGTAGCCGAGCCTCAGGAGGGAGGGCAAGAGGCGCGGCCTAGACGTCAGGGCTTCCGTCCCACCAACTTCCGGCCGCGGCCTATCTCCGGCAAAAGCCGGGGACTAAATTTGAAGCTGCGGCCTAGCGTCCGCCGAAGCCACAGTCTAAATTTCCGGCGGAGGCGGCCCCAAGTCAGAGGGCGGGTCCGCCGGAAGGAGACGCCGCCGGGGCGGAGCCCACCCCGCGACCCCTCTAGCTGACGCCGGCATTACATTCCGGCCAGCGGCCCAGTCCCCGGGAAAAGCCGGGGACTAGATTTGAAGCCGCGGCCTAGCGCCATCCGAAGCCGCGGCCTAAATTTTCCGGCGGCGGCCACCCCAAAGTCGGAGAGCGGCCCCGCCGGAAGGAGACGCCGCCGGGAGCGGTCCCCATACTCACGACCGCGGCCCCCCCTCCGGCCGACGCCGGACCATATTCCAGCCCGCGGCCTAGTCCCAGGGTAAAGCCGGGGACTAAATTTTTACCCGGAGCGCTGCTGTCCTTTGGCGGCGGCCGTCCTGGATCTTGAAGGTGAGATTCTTCTTCCTCGTCTTCACATGCAGCGCATTAAAGGGGACTCTCCGTAAAAAGGAAAAGGACGGTGCAGGAACCCTAACTCCATCACCCCTTCAGGGGATGAGGAGAGGGACCGTCCGCCACCTTGCAGCACCGCAGTCTAGCATTGGTGGTGCAGTGGGGGCCGCACGGACTAACTCCTGCCTCTGTACAGCCTAGGGCTTCAATACCTTAGGGTGGTCAGGGCTGAGTCCGGTATTTATGTCCCACGTTGCGGGAGAGGATACGTTGGAGGCTTTACCCCACGTGCTCGCCCGTTGATGGTTTGGGGAGATCGGACCCTTTCAATAGGATCCGTCGCCCCTATCTCATCTTCGTGGGAAAAAAAAAAAAAAAAATGGTCTGGAAAAAGAACCAGACGAGTGCCTCCATCAGACACTAAGCAATAACTGGATTTGCCTGTGGCCAGTGCTGAGGTGTATACGGCGGAGGAGGAGCTAACCTTTTTTTATGTTTACTTAGTGTCAGCCTCCTAGTGGCAGTAGCATACACCCACAGTCCTGTGTCCCCCAATGAGACGAAGGAGAAAACACTAGTGCATTCCCTCATCATCTCCCGCCTCGACTACTGCAACCTCCTACTCTCTGGCCTTCCCTCTAGCACTCTGGCACCACTCCAATCCATCCTGCACTCTGCTGCCCGACTAATACACCTGTCTCCCTGTTATTCCCCAGCCTCTCCTCTCTGCCAAGCCCTTAATTGGCTTCCTATCGTCCAGAGGCTCCAGTTCAAAACCCTAACCATGACCTACAAAGCCATCCACAATCTGTCTCCTCCATACATCTGTGACATGGTCTCCCGGTACATACCCACACGCAACCTTCGATCCTCTCAAGATCTCCTCCTCTACTCCCCTCTTATCTCTTCTTCCCACAACCGCATACAAAGCTTCTCCCGTGCCTCTCCCATACTCTGGAACTCTCTACCCCAACACATCAGACTCGCGCCTACCATGGAAACCTTCAAAAAGAACCTGAAGACCCACCTCTTCCGACAAGCCTACAACCTGCAGTGATCATCAGTCTACTGAACCACCGCACGACCAGCTCTACCCTCTCCTAGTGTATCCTCACCCATCCCTGTAGACTGTGAGCCCTTGCGGGCAGGGTCCTCTCTCCTTCTGCACTTGTGTGTGCCTTGTATTGCTCATGTTTACTGTACTTGTCTATATTTGCCCCTCTTCACATGTAAAGCGCCATGGAATAAATGGCGCTATAAAAATCTATAATAATAATAATTTATTATACGCCTAATTCCTGCGATGCCCTCGATCTCCTGCAAAAAAATAAAAATAAATAATAAAACAACACAAATACTCCCTATTCCGATGTAATCCATGTAATAACGAGTGTCCCATGATGATCTCCAGTGTAGAGCTGTCACATCGGGAGATGACTCACTGACCGGAGGTAATTCTCCCACAGCGTAGTTAATCGGAGTTCATGCTCTCACTTTACGGCACTATCGCTGCGTGACAGTTTTCTCACACAGTGGTGCCGCAAGTGACAGGACGAACTCCGGTGACCTCTAGGTGGCGAAGTAATACACTGCAGGAGGATACCTCCTGTCACTGTATCACCGGAGGCCCCTGTTGAGCAGTCACATCTCTCGATGTGACCGCTCTACACGTGAGATCGTCGTGGGACACTCGTTATTAAATGGATTACATCTAAACAGGGAGTATTTGTGTTGGTTTATTTTTTTTTTTTTGCAGGCGATCGAGGGCGTCAGGGATTAGCTGTTTGGTGAGTATGTGTACTGTATTGTATATGTAAATTATTTTTTTTTTTTTTACTATTCAACACAGTAGCCGGATGTTGGGACTACTATCCCATCATCGGCTAATGCTGTTACTGTTCTATGTGACAGCAGACATAGCCAGATTGGACTAGTAGTCCCATCGGATGATGCCTGCCTACACACAGACACCCGCACACACACACACAGCCGCAGACCCTGTAGACAAGCACACACACAACAGACACCCGCAGACAGACACGCACATCATCTCCGCTCACACACTCTTGCTCCTGCCTTTCTGCAGCGTTTTTCGCATGCACATCCGAAGCAAATCCGCAAATCTTTTTACACCTGCGGTTTTGCTGCAGATTTGACTGACTCAATGGAAGTCAATGGGTGCAGAAACGCTGCAGATCCGCAAAAAGAATTGACATACTGTGGAAAATAAAACGCTGAGAATCCGTGCAGATTTTTCCGCAGCATGTGCACACCAATTCAGGATTCCCATAGATTAACATTGGTTGTGCACTACATTGCGGATTTGGTGCAATTCCGCACGTCCAAAAACGATGCAGATCTGCAACAAAATCGACAATGTGTGCACATACCCTAAAGGTTCTGAGGAAGTGTCTTCACAATTATTGACAGTAAATGTTATTTGAGTTCACTATATAATTGAACAGGTGATATGGATTCCTTCATCATTAATGGGGGTATGGGACTTCTCTTATACTGATCCTCTGTATTCCACTCATAGCTATTGTAATCCAGTGTGTCTGCAGTCACTAATTAATGGATGTGCAAGTTTGGGGTACCTAGATTTAATGTAAAGTTGTTTACTATTGTTATCAGTGTCTCTGAGAGAGGTATTGTCCTCTGCCTGTGTGTTCACTTTCTGTACTTAAGGTACTGTCACACTAAACGAGATCGCTAATGCGTCACCGATTTTATGACGCAGTAGCGATCTCGTTAGCGACTTAGCTGTGTGTGACATGTAGCAGCGATGTGGCCCCTGCTGAGATGTCGCTGATCGCTTATGAACGTTCTGAGCCGTTTTTTGGTCGTTGGTGTCCCTCTGGTGAGCCTGAATCGCGTGTGACACCCTTTATGAACGACTTTACCAGTGTCACAGGCGGGACTAGGCTTTCCCAACGACCGCACAGGTCGTTATACAGATCGCTGATGAGTTGTGTTTGGAATCTAACTAGCGATCACATAACGATCGTACCAGCGATCTCGCCAGGTCGTGTCGTTGTCGTGATCGCTGGTGCGATCGCTAAGTGTGACAGTGCCTTTAGCCTGGCCACCATGCGGCTTTATGAATGTTTACTTCACTCATTAACATTAGCAGTGCTCCTCCTTGCTGCCTGGGTGTTGACTTTCAGTACTTTGCCCTGCCTTGCCTTTACATGGAGTTTATGAATATTCACTTCACTGATTAACTGCAGGGAAGTGCTAGGAGAAGTCCCAACCCTAACCGATTTCAGTCAGCTGGAAGAGAGGGAACTGCCCATCTTCAACCTTCAGAGAGGACTAGATGGACGGACAGAGATACCAGTAATGCTATCACTAGGGGGCACCATACTGACCTTCAAAAGTACATATGTTTTGAATGGGGCATAATTTCTAATACGTTTAATTTACAAAAGCATTTGTACAGCATTTCCTATATATGCTATGGTGGCACAACCCCTTCATAGGTTTTCCACTCATATGGTGATCTTTGGGGTCTGGCAGTCTGTTGGTACAGCAGCGCTAGAGAATGGAGCTCAAGCATGGGCAAGTATAGCTTCCTTTACCGTTTCGCCACTGACAGACTAAACATATGAGCAGAGAAACCATTTACTGTAAAAACTATTTACCTGGCATTTGCCCTAAGTACATTGGGACAGCTGTCAGGATTATACACAGCTTGCAGAGACTCACAGTCTTGATATGACAAGTTATGGGTTTTTGTAACTCCTGTAAAAAAAATAAATAAAAGGATGGACTATTTAAATAGTAGAAATCAATGGCATCAATTATATATGGTGGAAAGCAGTAAACCAAACATATCATATAATAAGCAATTGTGATTACATTATATGCTTAAGTCTATGAGAGCGGACTAGAAAGTATTACAATAACCAGTTTCTTATATCAAATGAAGGGACAAAAAAAATCATAAAACTGATACTGCATGCAATATCGGTCTTTATTACAGATGTAGCGGTTACCGTGCTAGGACGTATATCATGTATGTGGGATCTGCAGGGAATAAATAGACAAGGAGTTCTCTATTTACCTGAGCTCTAATGATGGAGTGTAAATTACATTAATACAGTTTAGTAATAAAATAAAACAATAAAAATAAAAAAAAACCACACACTATCTCTGCACAATTCTAGAATTTATAAGTTTCCTTTTAAACTTTTAAGGGAAATCTGTCAGGAGAATTTCACACCCAAGACTATTTGTATGCGCATGTAATTCTGTCAAAAACAAGTCCAGTCTGTTCCTCCATTAAAGGGAACCTGTCAGCAGGATTGTGCACAGTAACCTACAGACAGTGTCAGGTTAGCGCCGTTATACTGAATAAAATGATACCTTGGTTGATGAAATCCGCCTTGTGGTTGTGGTTTAATCTTTATTTTCAGTTTTGTGTTAATGAGATTCTCGTGCCCTAAGGCGGGGTTCATGTATATGGTGCTCTGACAAGGTATTCATAATGCAGACTGCTGACCAATTAAGCGAACGGAGTTGGCTTTGGGTGGAGAACAGATCCGGAGTGACAGAGGCTTCAGATCTACAAATAGCCCCTCAGCCTCATTTGCTTATCAATTCAAAAGCGGATTTCTCAATAATGGAGGAACCGACTGGCCATGTAAAGGGAATGTTGGACTTGGTTTTTGAAAGAGCTACATGTGCACAGACATAGTTTGGAGTGTGAAATCCTGCTCTATTTTAGGCTTCATAGATGTATGACGTACACACCTTACATTCAAATATATAGGAAACAGAATAAATAGAGTGTTTTAAGTTTTAGTCAGTAGCATAGGGGCCAAGGTACAATAGACGAGAAAACAGGGATTTTAGTGTACTCAACGTAAAATCCTTTTCTCCAAGCCACTTATTGGGGGACACAGGACCATGGGTGTTATGCTGCTGCCACTAGGAGGCTGACACTAAGTAAACACAAAAAGTTAGCTCCTCCACTGCAGTATACACCCGCATGCTGCCTCCGGACAAACCAGTTCAGTGACAACACAGTAGGAGAAATTGAACATCATACGAAGGTACAAAACGTCAAACCAAAGAAAATACTCAAACCTTCAGGTACAGGGCGGGTGCTGTGTCCCACAATGAGTGGCTCGGAGAAAAGGATTTTACGGTGAGTACACAAAAATCGCTGTTTCTCCTTCGCCTCAATGGGGGACACAGGACCATGGGACATTCTAAAGCAGTTCCTGGGTGGGTAACCAACAAAGCAAATCAAACCCACATACCAACTGTCTAGAGATGTGCTACCGCCACCTGCCGCCACCTGCAAGATCCATCTGCCCAGGACCGCATCCGCAGAAGCCTGAGTGTGAATGTTGTAGTGCTTTGAGAATGTATGCAGACTGGACCAAGTCATAGTAACATAGTTAGAATACCGAAAAAAGACATTTGTCCAACCAGTTCAGCCTATATTCCGTCAGAATAAATCCCCAGATTTACATCCTTCTAAAGAATATAATAACTGTAAGATACAATATTGTTACGCTCCAGGAAGACATCCAGGCCTTGCAAACCTATTCCGCCGAAGCCTGGTGCTGAATGGCCCAAGAAGCACCTACCGACCGACTGGAGTGTGCCTTAATCCCTGCTGGGACAGGCTGGCTCCTGAGGTGGTAAGACTCTTGAATAACCGAGCGTATCCACCTGGCTATTGTGGACTTTGAGGCGGCGAGTCCCTTCCTGTGACCCTCAAGAAGAACGAACAAGGCATCCGTCTTACGGAAGGACGCCGTCAGTGAAACATACCGTCTGAGAGCTCTCACCAAATCCAGCATGTGAAGAGCCCGCTTAACACGGTGTACTGGTGCTGGGCAAAACAAGGGCAGGACAATGTCTTCGTTAAGGTGAAAGGAGGAAACCACCTTGGGCAGAAAGGACAGGGATGGCCTGAGAACCACAATGTCCTTGTGGAAAATTAGGAAAGGAGCTCGACAGGACAGCTAGCTCTGAAACCCGCCTGATTAACGTCACCGCGACAAGAAAGGCAACCTTCCATGAAAGGTGGGTCAGAGAGACGTCTTGCAGTAGCTCGAAGGGAGATTTTCGTAAAACCCCCAGGACCAAGTTAAGGTCCCAGGCATCCAACAGCATTCTATAGGGGTACCACATGGGAGACCACTTGAATGAATGTCCTCACCTGCAGCTTGGAAGCAATCCTGTGCTGGAACAAAACAGATAAGGCAGAGATCTGGTCCTTGAAAGAACTAAGCGCTAGGCCCGATTCCAAACCGGTCTGAAGGAACTCTAAAATGGTGGGAATGGAGAAGACGAGAGGAGGACTGCGGTCTCTGTACCATGCGAAGAAAGTTTTCCAGGTGCGTTGATAGATGCGCACCGATACTGGCTTCCGAGCGTTAATCATGGTGGAAACCACCTCTTGGGAGAACCCAGATTGGGATAGGACCCAGGATTTAACGGCGAGGCTGTCAAACACAGGGCCCCTGAGTTCTGGTGGTAAATCGGGCCCTGGGAGAGTAAATCTGGTTGATCTGGTAGTCGCCAGGGAACGTCGACGACGAGCTGCACCAGATCCACACACCATGTGCGGCGCGGCCAGTCCAGAGCGACTAGGATCACTGGAACTCTTTCCGCCTTGATCTTCCTGATGACCCTCGAGAGTAACGGAAGTGGGGGAAACACATACGGAAGACGAAACTGATGCCACGGAAGGACCAGTGCATCGTCCCCAATGGCCTCTGGATCCGGGGACCAAGCTATGAACTCAGGCACCTTGGCGTCTAGTCTTGATGCCATCAGATCCACATCCAGAGTCATCCGGAGATCTGTTGGAAGACCTCCGGATGGAGTGACCACTCTCCCGAGGAGAGACCCTGACGGCTGATGAAGTCTGCCGCCCAGTTTTCCACGCCCGGAATGTGCACTGCTGAGATGACAGGTTCCTCTCAGCCAGCGGAGAATGTATTCCACTTTGCGCATTGACGGCCTGCTGCGGTTACCCCCTTGATGGTTGCTATATAGCACAGCCGTGGAGTTGTCCGATTGTATTTGGATGGGATGACCCACCAGGGGGTGATGGAACTTCCGCAGGGACAACCGAATAGCTCGAATGACCAGCGCCCCTGGTCAGTGTGATGACGAAAGACAGCTCCCCAGCCAAGAAGACTGGCGTCGGTGGTGACCACTAGCCATTGAACCGGGAGAAAGGATTTCCCCTGAGTAAGAAAAGACCATAATGTCCACCACCTGAGGGCCTGTTTCACCCGTGGAGACAAGCGACACAGCCGGTCGAGGGAGAAAGGGTTCCTGTCCCAGGCTGCCAGAAGTGCATGCTGCAGAGGACGGAAATGTAGCTGGGCAAAGGGAACAGCTTCCATCGCTGCCACCATCTTGCCCAGGACCCCCATGCCAAAGCGGATGGAGTGAGGATATGGGCGACAAAGTGCCCAGGCTCCATGTTGAAGGGCTAAGACCTTGTCTCGCGGGAAAATCACCAACCCTCGGGAGGTGTCCAGGGTCATTCCTAAAAAGGATATCTGCTGAGCTGGAATGGGATGACTTGTTTAAATTTATCAACCAGCCCAGATGAGAAAGTGTATCCAAAGTGATACGTACGCACTTCGCACAGGCTTGGAAAGACAAGCTCTTGATTAGTAGGTCATGCCCCGAGAGCGCAGAATGGACATGACGGCCGCCATGACCTTTGTAAACACTCTGGGAGCAGTGGCGAGCCCGAAGCGAAGCGCAGGAACTTCTGGTGAGGGGAAAAAAAAAACAAATTCGGGATATAAAGGTAAGCATCCTGGATGTCGATGGATGCTAGGAACTCCTCCTTCTCCCTCGAGGTGATGACAGAACAGAGGGACTCCATCCTGAAGTGCCAGACCTTGATAAACTTGTTTAGGAGTTTCAGGTTCAGAATGAGTCACACAGTTCCATCCTTCTTCGAAACCACGAATAGGTTCGAGTAGAACCCCTTGAACCTCTTGTTTTCTGGGACAAGAATAATGACCCAGTCTAGGCTTAGAGAATCGATGGCTCTGTAAAAAGACCGTGCCTGCGCCTCTGTCTTGGGGGAGGGGGGGGGGCGAGAGAGGAAGAACCATGCCGGAGGGCGGGAAGAAAATTCTATTTTGTATCCGGAGCCACTCGTCGTGAACGACGGAGAGCCAGACGTGACGAAATAGAAGTAGGCGACTGCCTACTTTACTGGTGCCTACCGGATAATGCCATGAGTCATTGAGCGAGAATCTATGGGACCTGGATCCCTTAGATCTGGATTGCTTGGGTCAGCTCTTCCAGAACTGGTTGGTCCTGTACGAAACCTGGGGACCACAGTCCCGACGGGGAGACCGCCCCGATCCGGAAGAGGTGGTTGTAGTGGACCAACTCGGATTGCTGTAAAAGGACCAGAAACGCGTCTGTTGCTGACAGCGGAAGGGTCACCTAGTCTTCTGCTGGGGAAGGAATTTACTCTTCCTCCTGTGGCGTCAGAGATAAGCTGATCCAGCTTCTCTCCAAATAAACGTCCGCTCTGGTAAGACAGAGACGTAAGAGACTTTTTGGATGCAGAATCTGCTTTCCATTCCCTGAGCCACAGTGCCCGTCTGATGGTGATGGCGTTTGAGGCTGCAAGTGCAGCACAGTTAGCCGCGTCCAGAGAAGCGTGCACCAAATAGTTTCCGGCCAGAGAAACCTGATGGCCAGATCCGCTGCCTCCTGGGGAAGGTTACTGTCTTGAATGGTTTTGGTCAGGGTATCCGCCCAGGAGACTATTGCTTTAGCAACCCATGCCGCGGCAAATGAGGGGGGAAGTGCAGAGCTAGAGGCTTCTAAAACTGCGCAAGCAAGATTCTCTATCTGACGGTCCGTGGGATTTTTACTTGAGGATCCATCTGGTAAGGATAGGAGGGCTTTGGAGGCCAGGCGAGATACAGGTGGATCAACTGGAGGGGATCCAGCCCATTTCTTCCGCAGATCCGATGAGAAAATGATAATTACTTACGGGTAATTTGACTTTCCAGATCCATGACAGCACCGTGAGTGAGAGATGGATTCCACCCCCAGAAAACCTGCAGTGGAGATAAAAGAAGGGGCGGTACCTCTCCCCTCAGTTTTGTTTACAGAGCATGAAAGGTGACCGCCTCATTAGTTTAATTTGCTCATATTTTTTATCAGCTTTTTTTTTTTTATGTATATATCTATACACGTACATATTTATGCACATAACGGTAACTTTAT
>JARQOD010000003.1:255988617-256035282 GCA_033576555.1 Oophaga sylvatica | reverse complement strand
TTTTTTTTTTTTTTTTTTGTATATATCTTTCACTACATATTTATGCCAAAAGGGTAACTTTATACAATATTATTATTTCCCTTCCCCATGCAGCACCGTGGTGAGAGGAAGAAATAAAAATTCCAGGGGGGGGACGACAGCAAAACATTTCCCCTTCCAAAGGCTAGATTTGAACGCCCTGGTCAGCCTTAATGACGAAAGAAAGTAGAAGGGTAAGACCACACTGCTGCATTACAGTCTTTTTCCAAAATGAAATTTCCCTTTTTTGCCCAATGTACTATTCGGTCGAGTGGGCTGTTACCCCCTAGTGGGGGCCCCTATCCAAAGAAGAGTGGAAAAGAGAGGGGACATATGAAGCCTTTTGCAAGGGTTTTTTTTAGGCCTGCCTCCCATTTGCCCCCGGGAAGGAGACAAAAAGGGGGCGATTGTCCCCAGGTTTCTTTGCTTCTAGATTTGAAGCAGGCAACGTCTAACATCCAACAATAAAGGTTTCTTCCCCCGGGTTTTTTGGTTTGGCACAAAAGGATGTAAGATTATTTTTTGGGGTTTTCTAGGAAAATTTTGAATTTACCCGGGGGGGGGCTGTCATTCAAAATAATCCCCCCTATCATCCGATGGTAGTATATGGGGGTTAGCAGAGAAGTTTTTAATTCGCTAATTTTCGGCTGACTTTTAGAGCCACCAAAACGTTTTTAGATTTAAAGGATTTTTGAAGGGATGAAATGGGCTCAAATGGGGCGAAGTCAAGCGTTAAGTCCCAAAATTTTTGATCCCGGGGGAGCTACCTTCAATCGTGGTTTAAAAATCTGGACGAAAAAGGCTCGAATGAACCTGTATCCCCCAAAGGGTGGTTGCAAGTTTTTTATCAAACAACACCCAAACTTGGCAATTACTTTTAGAGTATGGGGGATAGTCCTCATCTAGCCCTTTTTTTAGGGGAAATCCCGACTTCGATATTTTAACTTCTTGAATGTATTTGAGAGGAACGTCCCCGAAAAATCCAAAAAAAAATTTTTCCCCGCCTTCTAGTTTTTTTTCTCTTGTTCTTTCTTTCTGCTTGCAAGCAGGGTGGTAACTAATGGCTCTGAGAAACCTTTTCCCTAGCAGCAGTCCCCTCTCAAGTTCAATGCGGTGAGATGCAGTCTGTGAACTTGAGGGTGTAGCACCGGACCCTGATGTAGATTTGAAAGCTCTGGCAAGATCCATGGGTCCGAGATGGACGTGCGTCTGAGCCACGTGAACCATGCCCTTTTCGCCCAGAAAAGGTGCTATCAGAATTATCGCACCCCGTCCTCCCGAATTTTCTTCAGGACTGTTGGGATTAGTGTGAACAGGGGGAACGCATATGCTAATTGGAAGTTCCACTGGTGTAACAAAGCATTTACCCTTTCTGGATTTTCCCTCGGATTTAGTGAGTAGAATCTGTCCACCTTCCGATTTTGCCTTGTGGCGAATAGGTCCACTTCCGGGTTCCCCAGCCGGCACAGATTTCTCCAAATACCTTCTGGTTTAGGGACAAATTGATTAATAGAAATTATCCGCGTTGGATGATAAATAGAGCTCGGCGAATTGTAACCCAGAAGGAACGTTACAATCTCATTAATTCTGATGGTGAAGTTTCACGATCGCCCAATAGCGACCCATTTTGCGATCGTTCTTTTGTTAGTTTGCAGTTTAGCCCACAATTTGGGAGAAATAAAAAAGATTATCAACAAATTTCTACCGATTTTATATGAAGATGACACTTTATGTGAAATTTTACAACCAGGTGTAAATATTATAGCCAGAAAGGCTCCATCTATAGGCAATAGGGTTTCCCCCAGTATGTTTCATGCTCATATTAAAAATGACACATGGTTAAAATTTAAGGGCTTTTTCAAATGTGGCGCAAATAATTGTAGGACATGCAGACATGCTTTAGTCACCAAATCCTTTAGTAACAATAACCAATCTGTTAGGTATGATATCAAACAGTATATTAACTGCAATTCAACACATGTGGTCTATAAAATTAATTGTGTTTCCTGTAGCCTGTCATACGTGGGGTGTACAACTAGAAAATTAAAAACAAGGATTTCGGAGCATTTATCTGATATTGGAAATACTACTAATCTAAATCGAAATGTATCGGCGGCTTCCAAACATTTTATTCTTTCTCACGATCGCAATACTACGTCCTTCCAGGTTAGCGCCATAGAAAGAGTCACTAAATCAGTGCGAGGTGGGGATGTCGCCAGACATCTACTGACCAGGGAAGCTTTTTGGATCTTTTCCTTAAACACGAGATACCCGAATGGATTAAACAAAAGGAATGAGTTGATGTATCATTATAACTATTGATTGTGATCTCTTGCCATATTGTGTTTTCTTTCTTTTTTAACGCTTTTTTTGTAATTTTAATGATGTTATTGCACTGTCTCAAAAGGACCTTTTGACTATTTGTGATCGCAATTTACCTTCCAGAACCTTTAGCTTATCATGTGATTGTCAATTTGAATCTCATTGGTCCGTGGGTTATATATAGGTCTGCATGTTTCACATATGTATAGCAGCCTTGATGAAGATCGTCTGATCGAAACGCGTTGCTGTATGCGGCTTCCTTCATGGAGCATTTACCACCTTGTATTTTATACTAAATGGATGAATAAAATTTTGAAATTTTAAGGAGCTGGAACACCCTCTTTTTCCTTGGACCTTCCTGGACGTTCGTCAGACGTCGTTCCGTGCACCTGCCGTGGTAGTTGGTGAGCTGGTTTGCCTTTCCTTTTTTCTGAGAAACCTTTCCCTAGCAGCAGTCCCCTCTCAAGTTCAATGCGGTGAGATGCAGTCTGTGAACTTGAGGGTGTAGCACCGGACCCTGATGTAGATTTGGAAGCTCTGGCAAGATCCATGGGTCCGAGATGGACGTGCGTCTGAGCCACGTGAACCATGCCCTTTTCGCCTAGAAAGGTGCTATCAGAATTATTCGCACCCCGTCCTCCCGAATTTTCTTCAGGACTGTTGGGATTAGTGTGAACAGGGGGAACGCATATGCTAATTGGAAGTTCCACTGGTGTAACAAAGCATTTACCCTTTCTGGATTTTCCCTTGGATTTAGTGAGTAGAATCTGTCCACCTTCCGATTTTGCCTTGTGGCGAATAGGTCCACTTCCGGGGTCCCCCAGCCGGCACAGATTTCTCCAAATACCTTCTGGTTTAGGGACCACTCCCCCTGGTGTAACACATGGCGACTTAGAAAATCTGCTACAAGGTTGTCTGACCTTCTCAGGTGTGTGCTCGATATGGACAAAAGACTGACCTCTGCCCATAGGAACAATTTCCTGGCCTTTTCCATCAATGACTCTGACCATGTGCCCCCTTGTCTGTTTATGTATGATACTGCTGTGCTGTTGTCGGACAATACCATGAGATGTTTTCCTTTGATATCCTCCGTTATCCGAAGGACTGCCTGTCTCACCGCTGTTAACTCCTTGAGATTGGAGGTTGCACCTATCATTGCGGGCCCCCACTGACCTTGTAGAATATGGTTTGACAGATGTGCGCCCCAGCCCAGAGGTCCTGCGTCTGTGGTCAGTAGTACTGGGTCCTGGATCCACCAGGGAACGCCCTTTTTTAGGTTTGATGTCTCCTGCCACCATTTTAGTGAGTCCCGTACTTGTGGAGACAACGTGACCTTTTGATTTAAAATGACGGGGTTTCTCGCTTGCTATTATCTGCCACTGTAAATGTCTGGTGTGTACTTGGGCCCATCGAACCGCAGGGATTGTTGTAGTCAGCATACCTAGAAGTGACATTGCCCCCCTTAGTGAAGTGGATTGACTTGATTGTATATGGTCTATCCTTTGCTGTATAACAAGTATCTTCCTGTTTGGGAGAACACTTTCCCGCGTGAGGGAATTTAACTGGATACCCAGAAACTCCTGTATCTGGACTGGAACCATTTTTGACTTTTTTAAGTTTATTATCCAGCCCAGGCTGGTTAGTGTCTCCTGTACTCTTTTGACTGCTTTATGCCATCCTCCTGGTTGTCCGCTATAACGAGAAAGTCGTCTAAATATGGTACCAGAAGTATACTTTCTTTTCTCAGGAAGGATGCTACTTCAGAGTTTATCTTTGTAAAAATACGTGGGGCTATTGAAACCCCGTAGGGTAGGCATTGATACTGTAGGTGAGTGGGAACCCCCGCAATTTCCACTAATACCCTCAGAAACTGCTGATGCTCCCCATAGATTGGGACATGATAGTACGCATCTGAGAGGTCGATTACAGCCATGTAGCAGCCTGGATACAGTAGTTATTACCGTCGACCTTAGAGTCTCCATTTTGAACCTTTCTAGCCGGATATACCGGTTTAAGGCCTTTAGATTGCAGATCACCCTTTTGGAACCATCCAGTTTGGGTGTTAGAAACAGTGTTGTAAAAGCCTCTCCCTTCCTCGTGTGGTGGGACTTTTACAAGTACCTCTTTCTGGATAAGGAGCTGAATTTCTCCCTCCAGAATGATCTGATTTGTTTTGGAGACCCGTTTAACCGCCATACGCTGAGGAGGGAGGGTGGTGAAGTTTAGTTTTACGCCCTTTGCCATCAGTTGGTTATCCATTGTGAGGACGGCAGTGCCTCCCACTGATGGACAAAGAACCGGAGTCTTCCCCCCACCGGACCTCTGGCGTCATTGGTGTTTAGGGTCTGGTTTGTGTGGAGGTTTATTGAAGAGGAACCCTCTATCCTTTCCATCTCTCCATGCTTTCCCCCGCATGGGTCTATCATCTGATCGGCCTCCTCTAACGGACCCCCGAAAGGACTGCCGAAAGTCACCCCAGTGCAGTTTAGATAAGGGTGGCAGTGGAAACCGTTTCTTTTGTCTACTGCTTTTTCTAAAATTTCATCTAGGGCTTTCCCGAATAGGTATTGCCATTCAAAGGGAACACCGCAGAGTTTAATTTTTGACTGAACATCTGCTGACCAGTTTTTCAGCCAAAGAGCTCTACGTCCAGAATTAGATAGGGCACATGCACGGGCGGCAGAACGGACCGAGTCAACCGCCGCATCTGCTAGAAACCCCGCAGCTTTTTGTAAGGAGGGTATTGCTTCTAGCAAGGTATCCCTCGGACATTTGTTTCTTATCTGGTCGCTTAATTCTTCCAACCAACTAACCATAGCACGAGCCATGCAAGTGGCGGCCACCCCTGGTTTAAATGACCATGCTGACGCCTCCCAGGCTGACTTTAGAAAAGCATATGCTTTTTTGTCAAGGGGATCTTTTAATGCTCCCATATCCTCGAATGGTAGTGCTATTCCCCTGGAGGTACTGGCCATGGCTGCGTCTAATTTTGGCACTTTATCCCACTTTTCGCAGATTTCATCGTCAAAGGGGTATTTTCGTTTTAGGGCCTGTGGAACCGACATTTTCTTATTAGGCTTTTTCCACTCCCTTTTAATCAAATTTACCAGGTTATCATGGAACGGGAAAACTTACTGTTTTTTCCTTCCAGATTACTAAACATTGTGTGTTGGACCGACCTATGCTCTCTAGGTGTTTCAACTCCCATGGTCGACCTGACCAGCTTAAGTAGTTTTCCTGTATCCTCAGATAAAAAATAGGGGCGACCGTATTCATCATCGAGGACTTACTTCCGAGTCATCGGAGGCTACTATTTCCCCCGATTCATCTCCTGACTCTACCTCTAAACTACGTGCAGGAGGGGGAGCGGGAGGGTTCCCAGTATGTGTCATCGGTTGCCTAATCTGCTCTTTTACGGAGGTTTTTACTTCTTCCCTAATCATTGTTTTAATGTTCTGGAATAAAGATGGGACTCTTGCGCAACTGTTTTCTCGATACATTTGCGACAAAGCCGTTTTTCATACGCTCTAGGGAGGGTTTTTTGACATAGAGCGCAGGCTTTATTTTTCTGTTTGGCTGTAGCTTTCCTTGACTAAATACACAGAAAGAAACAGCACGTTACCAGTGTCTCATTTTTTCGCCTTACAAAGGCACTCACCCACCGCTCTCAGGTACCGCAGTCGTTGGTGGGTTTTCCTGGACAGGAACCGGCATTTCATCTGCTGTGTCTGCCATTACGCTTGTGGAGCTGATGCCACCTTCCAAGTGTCCAGGCCACTTTTTATATAGGGGATGGGAGCGGTGTTCACGCTCCTGAATCAACTCCATTCTAGGAGCGTTCAGGGCACCGCTCTCCCCCGGCGTGTGACGTCACTTCCGGTGTAAAACCGGAAGTCGCCGCATCCCATCAGTGCCTGCATCTGGATGCCACGCCGCTTCCTCCCTGGCTCAGCCGGGGGGTCCAGGCGCAGGATGGAGCGCTCCCTGACAGCGTCGGATGGATCAGCCTCCCGGCTCACCGCAACCTCGTCAGGTGCTACCCGCCCACTGCCTCCTGCCCCGGACACTGTAATACCAGAGGGAGATCCCTCATAAGGTACGGAGAACGCCGCAGGCTCCTGGTCCCAGAAAACAGGAAATCAAACTGAGGGGAGAGGTACCGCCTCTTTCTTTTATCTCCACTGCAGGTTTCCTGTTTTCTGGGGGCGGAATCCATCTCTCACTCACGGTGCTGTCATGGGGAAGGGAAAAAAGGTATCTTGCCTCAAGAGGCTTCTGTCCTGTGATGTGTTTGTCCGGCCACTCCCTATGCCACTGAACTATGTCCTGAAACTCGGGATGGTTGGCAAACACCATGTGAGGATGTTTGGTCCTCTTGAAGGACACAGCGTGGCCCAGGGCAGAGGTAGAGTCCTCAACAACCTTTAAAGTCTGGTTGACGGGCCCAATGAGAGTATCCACCGTCATCTGATACTCTGGCGAGTCCAGGTCGAGAGACCCGTCAGACTCATACTCAGAGCTCTGGTCGCTGCGAATCCCTGGTGAGGGGGAGCGAGAGACGGAGCTGACGGATGCCGGGGCGCAAGTGACCGAGAGCGACCCCTGCTGGCCGACTGTTCCCGTGTAGTAGAGGAACCTTCTAAGACAGGCATCTGAATACCCCAACCTGGGGAGGCATCTTGCAGGGACTCAATCGCTTTAGCCAATGAAGCCATGGACTGCGCCAGTGACGAAGCCCACTCAGGGGGACTAGGTACACTGGGTTCGGTAGCTTCAGAGGGCTCCTAAGCGCATTCGGGATCACAGGCCTTGCAGAGTGACGTACTCTGTCACGGTGACAACGAAGTCTGGCAGGTAGTACATGAGGTGAAAAACACTGTGTTTTGTTAGCCTTTTTGGATGTCTTGGAGAGTGACAAGGTGTAGCTCAGTATGTCTCCCTGCAAATAAGTTTCAATAGGGAGGATCGTGCCAATAACCCAGTGAATTACTGCAGAGAAGGGCCAAAGGGTGTATTGCTGCTGAAATTTTACCCAGGTCCTGGGTCCCCTTGAGGACGGTCCTCCCTGTGCCCTGCGCTCCTGAACAGTCCACTGAAGTAAAAAAGGTGGCTGGAAGATAAGAACGTACGCCAAGAGTAGCTCAGGGAGAAAGCACCACGAGCAGTCACTTCCGGAGTCCCCCACATGTGTAGAAAAGGCGGCCTGTAGGAAAAACGGCCGCCGGGAATACTAGAAGGCGGTCTCTACCTGAACGAGAAGCGTCAAGTGTGTGGGCGGAGCCGCTGGCGTGACGTAAGGAGGTGGGCGGGGTTTCCGGGTTGAGGCCTAGCATGGCCCGAAGCCAGGGCTAAAATTCTGGCGCAGGCCGGAACGCACCCGGTGGAGAGGAAAAAACAAGGAACGGAGAGCAAGGCACCCTCAGGAAGGTTATGGACAGTCGAGGACCACTTACCGCGAGCTACAGGAGGAGCCCTCCTGCCGAACCCGACCCGGGCACTTACCCATAGTGAAGCGCAGAGTTCAGACTGCTCTGGCTGCAGGTCAGCTGCTGCAGCGTGGACGGTGCAGAGAGCTCTCCATCCACCATCCCGTTTTCCTCAAATCGGAGAGAGACCGTCTGTGTCCTTCCATCACCGCGGTTTGTCAGTGGTGATGCAGAGGGGGCCGCACAGACGCCATAAGTGCCTCTGTACATCCTAGGGGTTAACTCCCCAAGGATGCAGCAGGGCAGTTGGTCCGGCTGTAATGAGCATGGCTGCAGAAGGGGACACATGGAGGCGACACTCCATGTTCCCGTCTGTTGTTGGTGTGGGGAGATCGGTGCCCTGAAGGGACCTGTCGCCCCAAAAGAGAGCTCAGGCATACCTTTCAATGGTGCAGGAGGGGGTACGTGGAGGCGACACTCCACGTTCCTGCCTGTTGTTGGTTTGGGGAGATCGGAACCCTGAAGACATCAGTCGCCCCTGTGTAATCCATGAAAGGGAGGAATAAAAAATAAGAAAAAATAGAAAGTAGAAATAAAATAAAAAATTGTGTTCTGAAGACCAGACCCATGTGCCTCCTACAGACACTGAGCTTGAACTGGTTTGGCTGGAGCCAGTCTGTGGGTGTATACTGTAGAGGAGGAGCTTTTTGTTTATACTTAGTGTCAGCTTCCTAGTGGCAGAAGCATAATACCCATGGTCCTGTGTCCCCCAATGAGGCGAAGGAGAATATATCCTTTGGCATATGTTCATAACGTATTTGCTGAATTTAAAAAAATAAAGACTTTATGTGAGCATGACCGAGCTGTTAAGAACAAAAATCTAATATGTAATGAACGCCAATCAACGATTTACCAAGGTGATCAGTGCTTGTTCCTTTAACCATTTTCTTTGACCAAAATGCTAGTTCAGATGATCATTTGACTCCCCCTTCTAGTCAGGATACTTCCCTGTATACACAAGGTGATATGCTGCTGTTTACACTGGTGATCATCGCCACATGTAAAGTTAAAGTCCTAACAGGTATTACACCACCTCTAGAGTGATGGCCATTGAGTACAGCAGGATAGGTTCAATGCAGCTGTGTATAATGGAGCCTGCTAGGAAAGCTCTCGCAGTTATCTCAGTGTGATAACATGTTAGGGTGCGGAAATAGTAGGACCATACATGTAATAAGAACTCTACTATGCTCTACATATACAATATACTGACTATACAGTCTGATACACACTATAAAAACGCACCATATTCTATATGGGTGCTCAACTGCCAGACCAGTGTATCTAGTAGCCTTACTGTTAAGGACCAATGGGTCTCCCATGACATTGTTATATGTAGTAATGCAGCTAATCAGCAATCACAATGGGCCACTTCATTTTCACTTCCTTCAGACTAAACCTATATCCAGAGAAAGTGAGAACTGCTGCTGCTTGGTCACACCTCCTCTGGATGTCAGTATAGCCGTCCATTAGTGGCAACTTCTAGGTTAATATGGCATAACAATGTCACGCAAGCACCATGATCAGCGCTGACACCAGAAGCAAGTTCAGGCTGTTTTTAATTTTGCTTGGGGGAATATACTAATTGCACATTGGTTGCCTGAGTAGTGGACAACCCCTTTGATGTTAGGAGCTGGTAAATAGTCTAAATGAAAGTGGTTGTCCTGACTTGGGAATTAAAAGCATAGCTTTATACACCCATCCCTGCTCTCCCGATCTTTGCGGACATGCTTGCAGTGTCTTCAACATAGAACATGATTGCTGCAGCCAATCAATCATTACGCTCAGAAATTAAAATGTAATTCTAGTCTGGATTAAGAATTCAATTTAGTGGTCGGGTCATTTGGGCTCTGAATGAGCTTAAAGTTTACCTTTTTTTTTATTAATATAATAAGCCTCCTTGCACATGTTGCTGGCCATTAACTGAGTGTCTAGGTCCCCAGACCACCCACTGATGGGTCAAAAACAGATATTACTGGCACTACTCAGTAGGCTGAAGTGCTCAGGTCCAGCATGCACAGAGTGGTGTAAGGTCTCAAAACAAAGTCTATGGATCTGAACACCACTCTATGCACGGGCTCAGGTACAGTTAGTCTCGGGCCTCAGAGTTTAGGATCGGATGGAGTTCAGTAGTCTGGTCTGCGGTCTGACTGAACTTAAGACATCTGGGGTCCTAATTACATAGTGATTTGATATGGTTTATACACTAAGAAACGACACATATTGATGTAAATAATTCTACCAAGTTTGCCAAAAAATAAAGGGGTTTTGCTGATTTTAGAACACCCCTGTTCCCTGGCTGCAATTTGTTTAAAAAAAAACCCAAACTGCTTTATCCACCCTCCCTGGGTGCAGCGACGAGTCTCTGCTGCTTCTCCCAGTGTTTGTTATTGTCTGCAGCACTGACATCCCGTAAATGAAGTCAGTGGCTCTACCAGACTTGATGGCACAAGACAGTCATAGCAACTGCGCTCAGTGATTGGCTGCAGCACTATTGGCGTGACGTCAGCACTGCAGACAATAACAGACACCATGAGCAGCAGTGGGAACTCCGTGCTGGATCTGGGAAGGTGAATAAAGCAGTCTGGTTTTTAGTTTTTTTTTTAAAGCAGGGGGACAGAGTCAAAACTTAGAAAACCTCTTTAGGAAGCCAAAATTTTTAGAGATATGTTGAGCTTGGACCTTTACATGACTGCATACCCAGCCGGCCTTTACTAATACTAGATAAGTATCCTTGCCATATACAAACCATATTTGCAGAACAGCTGGATAACTAAGCGGCTGATGTCCGTGTTCAGTTTGATCACACACTTCTCCACCGTCTTCTCCAGAGAAGGTAAGGAGCGGAAGACACTCAGCACTGACTAGGAATGGGGAAAGAGCAAAAAATGTTAGCTGACAAATATACATAGACATTGCCCATAGACAATGAGGTCTATGTGTAAAAACTACTGCCGACAAGAAGCTGATCATCTGCCTGTAGAACCAATCAGCTTACAGATATACTTTTACCGGTGTAGATCACAAAGAAATAATGGGATCTGTTCAGTTGTGAAGGCACTTCACTAATATATAGAATGTATGCTGGTCTGCTGGTTACCTTCATATAGATTTTGCAATGGCAAGTTCCTCCAGTTGCCTCGTAGGCGTAGAAGAAGAGCGGAGCGAGCGTAAAACAGGCATAGGCTGACCGCGAGGAGTTGACTGAGCGCAGGCAGAGCTGAGAGAAAAAGATTGTCAGACATTATAAAATAATTCTACAGAAGGCTGTGAATTAACCTTACTAATTAAGAACAGTTCTGTCTTCTACGTGAATGGGTTGTCCAGGATGAGAAAAACATTGTACCTTTCTTGGAAAACTGGCGCCACACCTATCAACAGGATGTGTGTGGTATTGCTGTTCAGTCTTGTTTACTACAGTGGAACCAAGCAGCAAAACCAGACAGATCCCACGCTACAGAAGCACATGAAAAATGTCGTCTCAGCCCAGGAAGTCGCTTTAACCTCTTTTTCTAAGGAAAAAGTACAACCAGCAGCTGAAGAAAGGCACTTTTCGTGACAGCCACTGCAATACATTCATGACCTAAGTCTGCCAGAGTTGCTTTTCAGAAGCCTCCCACTCTGGCTCATAGAGGGGGTCCTGAGTGGGGAGCCCCACTCTACAATATCCTTAAGTCACTATGTGGACAGATGTCCTGATGAGCACCAGAGTAAATGGATGAACAGTATTGGCCACATTTTCTTACCCCATCATCTAAAGGTTCAAAGTAAAGTTCTTCTCCAATTCGAGATAAGGAGTGGATGGCACGCCCAAGAGCTGAAAGACAAGACAGGTATGTTACATGGAGAAGCACACACTACATACCTGTAGCAGAGATGAATTTGTCATTGTAAGCATTACGTTGTGCAGATGCTGGCAGCTCCATATCGCTCAACATGCGATGGAGGCTTAAAGGGACTTTCACAAGCTTTTTGTCACCTAATCTAAGGGCAGAATAAAATAGAGACAGAGACCCCGATTTCAACAATGTGTCACTTACTGGGCTGCTTGCTGTTTTGATAAAATCACTATTTTAATGGGAGGACTAGTAAACCTGCTGTTATGGATTTCTATATATTCATGAGCTCTGTATAACCCCACCCATATCATTGATAGGCAGCTTTCTCCCTATGCACAGTGTAACAGGAAAGCTGCCAATCATTGGTGTGGATGGGGTTATGCAGAGCTCAGCATTCCTAGACCTGCAGTAGAGAAAACAGGGATTTTATGAAAACTGCAGCAAGCAGCCCAGAAAGAGACACATTGCTGGAAATAGGATCTCTATCCCTACGTCATGATGCTCTCAGATAGGGTAGCAAAAACCTGATGACAGATTCCCTTTAAAGACACTGACAGTCTGTCTAACTTTTTAAACAAAGAAGCAAGTGTTGAGCAAAGTGCCACAGGGGCCTTATAAACACCCTGTCAGTTCCTACCCTATCCATCACGGTTCTGCCACCATTTTAAATAATTTACTTTAAAGAGAACCTGTCAGGATAGATGACCCTAGTAAAGGGAATCTCTCATTGGATCAAACCTCCTAAGCCGTCTATATGGGCATGCAGGTCATAGGAAGCTGAATAAAATGATACCTTGATATCTGCGATCCGATGTGTTATTTCACAGAAATCCACATTTTTCTTATAAGTAGGGTCAGCACGGTGGCTCAGTGGTTAGCACTGCAGCCTTGCAGCGCTGGGGTCCTGGGTTCAAATCCCACCAAGGACAACATCTGCAAGGAGTTTGTATACAAACAGCTAATTTAAATATAAAAAGAAACATGTATTTCTCTGGAATAAGACATCAGATCATGGATATCAAGGTATCATTTTAATCAGCATCCTCTAACCTACATGCCCATATAGGAGGCTTAGAAGAGCTAATCCTAATGACAGATTCCCTTTAACAAGCAGATATAGGGTTTCTGCAGGTTAATAGGGTTCTGAAGGTGCCCGATGACTGACAGCCAGCTCTGAATTGATGGACTGCTGAGCACGCTGTCAGTCAGACAAGGTGTGTTTACAGCCTTAACTAGCAGTATAGCAAGTGGTGAATGAAGCCGTGCCAGCTAGCCTGCATGACTAAAAGGTGGCGATTCCTGGGAGAAATATAGTTCATTCTCTCCTGGGTTCTGCACTATCAGCCGGGCAGCTACATAACACTATTAACCCTGAATCTGCAGGTTAATAGCATTATCTGTAAGGATTAAAGACATACATATACACAAGCGATGTTTAAAGACATATTTCTTGCTGGGTGGAGACAGCGGAGAGCAGGACTGGATGGTCTGGTGAACTCCCAGTCAGCATCAAAAAGCTGCTGTGTCCAAACAGGTACAGAAAGAGATGAAAACTTCTCTACAGCCATGATCCTCTTCATCAGCTGTACATGATCTGCATCCATGGGAACGGGGTGCTGTGCGGCTGGACTGTCATCCTCATCATCACTATCCACCCGCGGGGGACGCATGGCCTGTAATCTCTCTGGTAAGTCATTCTTGGTCTGTGCTCCATATTTTGGGTCTTGGCTCAGTGGTTAGTACTGGTATCCATTTTGCACCTCTTACACTTCCTCCCCACCACTACACTGCATTGGGAACCCTGATGCTCCCCAAAAGCCTCACACTAATTTGTTAAGATTCTGAAGCAATGCTGGCAATCCTGCAAGGATAAAAGCTGGTGGCTCCAGGAACAAATAAAGTACCTTTTCTCCCTGGTGCCGTACTTTCAGTACTGCGGCAGGGTACCTTCATGAAGTTATTAACCTGCAGATTAACCCTATATCCACTGGCAAACACAAAGGGGCCCCAGTGTAAGAATAATATCTGAGCTCATCATAATAAGTAACTCCACCTGTTTTAGAAGAGAAATTGGGCCCCCTTACCTCTTGTACCCCTCTATGTACAGTACAGACCAGAAGTTTGGACACACCTTCTCATTCAAAGATTTTTCTGTATTTTCATGACTAAGAAAATTGTAGAATCACACTGAAGGCATCAAAACTATGAATTAACACATGTGGAATTATATATTACACTTTACAAAAAAGTGTGAAACAACTGAAAATATGTCTTATATTCTAGGTTCTTCAAAGTAGCCACCTTGGGGGCGTGGCCTAGACTGCACATGGAGTAGGACGTGCAGTCAGAGAGCTCCTGAGAATCCTCTTAGGGTGAGTTTCCACGATCAGTAAACGCTGCGTGTTTGGCGCTGTGCGCTGGCGCAGCGCCAAACACGCAGCGTCCAGATGTTACAGCATAGTGGAGGGGATTTCAAGAAATCCCGTCTCCACTATGCGTAACAACACGCAGGTGGCAGACCTGCGTAAACGGACATGCGGCGCGTCTTTTCAGACCGCAGCATGTCCTCGCGTGTTGCGGCGACGGTGCGTCGCCGCAACAGAATTTCACACAGGGCTATGTAGCCCTGCGTTCTTTCCGGAGGTGTTCCGGAGGTGTCCTGAACACCTCCGGAAAGAGCGCGCGTCAGAAAGGGGGCGGGGCTTAGACGGAGCGGAATTTCCGCTCCGTCCAAAGCGCTGTGGTTCCGGACCGTGGAACCACAGCCTTAAAAATCAACTCACACCCACTCTATTGAGCTTATTTTGGACTTCTTATCATTGAGTTCCAACAAACTATCCATACAGATTAATATCAGGTCATTATTAACTTTATTTAACCCCTTCAAGACCCAGCCTATTTTGACCTTAAAGACCTTGCCATTTTTTGCAATTCTGACCAGTGTCCCTTTATGAGGTAATAACTCAGGAACGCTTCAACGGATCCTAGCGATTCTGAGATTGTTTTTTCGTGACATATTGGGCTTCATGTTAGTGGTAAATTTAAGTCGATAATTTTTGCGTTTATTTGTGAAAAAAATGGAAATTTGGCGAAAATTTTGAAAATTTTGTAATTTTCAAATTTTTAATTTTTATTCTGTTAAACTAGAGAGTTATGTGACACAAAATAGTTAATAAATAACATTTCCCACATGTCTACTTTACATCAGCACAATTTTGGGAACAACATTTTTTTTTGTTAGGAAGTTATAAGGGTTAAAAGTTGACCAGCGATTTCTCATTTTTACAGCAAAATTTACAAAACCATTTTTTTTAGGGACCACCTCACATTTGAAGTCACTTTGAGGGGTCTATATGGCAGAAAATACCCAAAAGTGACACCTTTATAAAAACTGCACCCCTCAAGCTACTCAAAACTACATTCAAGAAGATTATTAACCCTTCAGGTGCTTCACAGGAACTAAAGCAACGTGTAAGGAAAAAATGGACATTTTAATTTTTCCAACAAAAATTTTCTTTTAGCATCAATTTTTTCATTTTTACATGGGCATCAGGATAAAATGGATCCTAAAATTTGTTGGGCAATTTCTCCTGAGTACACAGATACCTCATATGTGGTCATAAACCACTGTATGGGCGCACGGCAGGGCTCAGAAGGGAAGGAGCGCCATTTGACTTTTTGAATGGAAAATATGCTGGAATATTTAGCGGTTGCCATGTCACATTTGGAGAGTCCCTGTGTGCCTAAACATTGGAGCTCCCCCACAAGTGACCCCATTTTGGAAACTAGACCCCCTAAGGAACTTATCTAGATGCATAGTGATCATTTTGAACCCCCAGGTGCTTCACAAATTGATCTGTAAAAAAAAGAAAGTACTTTTTTTTCACAAAAATTTTCTTTTAGCCTCAGTTTTTTCATTTTCACATGGGCAACAGTATAAATTGGATCCTAAAATTTGTTGGGCAATTTCTCCTGAGTACACAGATACCTCATATGTGGTCATAAACCACTGTTTGGGCGCATGGCAGGGCTCAGAAGGGAAGCAGCGCCATTTGACTTTTTGAATGGAAAATATGCTGGAATATTTAGCGGTTGCCATGTCGCATTTGGAGAGTCCCTGTGTGCCTAAACATTGGAGCTCCCCCACAAGTGACCCCATTTTGGAAACTAGACCCCCTAAGGAACTTATCTAGATGCATAGTGATCATTTTGAACCCCAGGTGCTTCACAAATTGATCTGTAAAAAAAAGAAAGTACTTTTTTTTCACAAAAATTTTCTTTTAGCCTCATTTTTTTCATTTTCACATGGGCAACAGTATAAATTGGATCCTAAAATTTGTTGGGCAATTTCTCCTGAGTACACAGATACCTCATATGTGGTCATAAACCACTGTTTGGGCGCATGGCAGGGCTCAGAAGGGAAGCAGCGCCATTTGACTTTTTGAATGGAAAATATGCTGGAATATTTAGCGGTTGCCATGTCGCATTTGGAGAGTCCCTGTGTGCCTAAACATTGGAGCTCCCCCACAAGTGACCCCATTTTGGAAACTAGACCCCCTAAGGAACTTATCTAGATGCATAGTGAGCACTTTGAACCCCCAGGTGCTTCACAAATTGATCCGTAAAAAAAGAAAGTACTTTTTTTTCACAAAAATTTTCTTTTAGCCTCAGTTTTTTTCATTTTCACATGGGCAACAGTATAAATTGGATCCTAAAATTTGTTGGGCAATTTCTCCTGAGTACACAGATACCTCATATGTGGTCATAAACCACTGTTTGGGCGCACGGCAGGGCTCAGAAGGGAAGGAGCGCCATTTGACTTTTTGAATGGAAAATATGCTGGAATATTTAGCGGTTGCCATGTCGCATTTGGAGAGTCCCTGTGTGCCTAAACATTGGAGCTCCCCCACAAGTGACCCCATTTTGGAAACTAGACCCCCTAAGGAACTTATCTAGATGCATAGTGAGCACTTTGAACCCCCAGGTGCTTCACAAATTGATCCGTAAAAAAAAGAAAGTACTTTTTTTTCACAAAAATTTTCTTTTAGCCTCAGTTTTTTTCATTTTCACATGGGCAACAGTATAAATTGGATTCTAAAATTTGTTGGGCAATTTCTCCTGAGTACACAGATACCTCATTTGTGATCATAAACCACTGTTTGGGCGCACGGCAGGGCTCAGAAGGGAAGGAGCGCCATTTGACTTTTTGAATAGAAAATATGCTGGAATATTTAGCGGTTGCCATGTCGCATTTGGAGAGTTCCTGTGTGCCTAAACATTGGAGCTCCCCCACAAGTGACCCCATTTTGGAAACTAGACGCCCTAAGGAACTTATCTAGATGCATAGTGAGCACTTTGAACCCCCCAGGTGCTTTACAGAAGTTTATAACGCAGAGCCGTGAAAATAAAATATTTTTTTTTCTCAAAAAATGATTTTTTAGCCCACTATTTTTTATTTTCACAATGGTTACAGGAGAAATTGGACCCCGAAAGTTGTTGTCCAGTTTGTCCTGAGTACGCTAGTACCCCATATGTGGGGGGGAACCACTGTTTGGGCACACGTCAGGGCTCGGAAGGGATGTAGTGACGCTTTGAAATGCCAACTTGATGGAATGGTCTGCGGGCATCTTGTTACGTTTGCAGAGCCCCTGATGCGCCTAAACAGTAGAAACTCCCCACAAGTGACCCCATTTTGGAAACTAGACACCGCAAAGAACTTATCTAGATGTGTGGTGAGCACTTTGAACCCCCAAGGGCTACACAGAAGTTTATAACGCCCGGGCATGAAAATAAAAAAATCAATTTTTTTCCACAATCAGGATCTTTTAGTCCCCAATTTTTTTATTTTCGCAAGGGTAACATGAGAAATTAGACCCCAAAAGTTGTTGTCCAATTTGTCCTGAGTATGCTGATATCCCATATGTGGGAGAAAACTACTGTATGGGCACACGTCGGGGCTCGGATGGGAAGTAGTGACCTTTTGAAATGCCCACTTGATGGAATGGTCTTCGGGCGTCATGTTACGTTTGCAGAGTCACTGATGTGCCTAAACAGTAGAAACTCCCCACAAGTGACCCCATTTTGGAAACTAGATCCCCCAAGGAACTCCTCTAGATGTGTGGTGAGCACTTTGAATCTCCAAGTCCTTCACAGAAGTTTATAACGCAGAGCCGTGAAAATATAAAATTATTTTTTTTCCACAAAAATAATTTTTAGTCCCCAATTTTTTTCCCCAATGTTAACAGGAGAAATTAGAACCCCCAAAGTTGTTGTGCAATTTTTCCCGAGTACGCTGATACCTCATATGTGGGGATAAACCACTGTTTGGGCATACGTCGGGGCTTGGAATAAAGGGAGCACTGTTTGACTTTTTGAACGCAAAATTTGCAGGAATCAATGGTGGCGCCATGTCGCGTGTGGAGACCCCCTGATGTGCCTAAATAGTGGAAACCCCTCAATTCTAACTCCAACCCTAACCCCAACACACCCCTAACGCCTACACACACCTAACCCTAATACAAACCCTAATCATAACCCTAACCCCAACACACCCCTAATCCCAACTCTAACCATAAACCTAACTACAAGCCTAACCCTAATTCCAACCCTAACCCAAATTCCAACCCTAACCGTAATTCTAACCTTAGCCCTAATGCTAACCCTAACCCTAGTTCTAACCCTAAGGCTGGGTTCATATTGCGTTTTACCAGCCCGTTCAACACGTAGCGTTGACCGGCTGGTAACGGTATAGCATAACGCGATCGCGTTATGCTATACCCGCTAGCGCAGATGAATCAGCAGATAATCACCTGCGGATCAGCAGCGAAATCCGCCGCGGATCAGCAGCGAAATCCGCCGCGGATCAGCAGCGAAATCCGCCGCGGATCAGCAGCGAAATCAGCCGCGGATCCGCAGCGAAATCAGCCGCGGATCCGCAGCGAAATCCGCCGCGGATCAGCAGCGAAATCCGCCGCGGATCAGCAGCGAAATCCGCCGCGGATCAGCAGCGAAATCCGCCGCGAATCCGCAGCGAAATCAGTCGCGGATCCGCAGCGAAATCAGTCGCGGATCCGCAGCGAAATCAGTCGCGGATGCGCAGCGAAATCCGCGCGCGGATCAGCAGCGAAATCCGCCGCCCATCAGCAGCGAAATCCGCTGCGGATCAGCAAAGAAATCAGTCGCGGATCCGCAGCGAAATCAGTCGCGGATCCGCAGCGAAATCAGTCGCGGATCCGCAGCGAAATCAGTCGCGGATCCGCAGCGAAATCAGTCGCGGATACGCAGCGAAATCCGCCGCCGATCAGCAGCGAAATCCGCTGCCGATCAGCAGCGAAATCCGCTGCGGATCAGCAGCGAAATCCGCCGCCGATCAGCAGCGAAATCCGCCGCGGATCAGCAGCGAAATCCGCCGCCGATCAGCAGCGAAATCCGCAGCGGATCAGCAGCGAAATCTGCTGCTGATCCGCAGCGAAATCCGCTGCCGATCCGCAGCGAAATCCGCCGCGGATCAGCAGCGAAATCCGCCGCCGATCAGCAGCGAAATCCGCCGCCGATCAGCAGCGAAATCCGCCGCCGATCAGCAGCGAAATCCGCCGCGGATCAGCAGCGAAATCCGCCGCGGATCAGCAGCGAAATCCGCAGCGGATCCGCAGCGAAATCCGCCGCGGATCAGCAGCGAAATCCGCCGCGGATCAGCAGCGATGTCCGCCGCGGATCAGCAGCGAAGTCCGCCGCGGATCAGCAGCGAAATCCGCCGCGGATCAGCAGCGAAATCCGCCACGGATCAGCAGCGAAATCCGCCGCGGATCAGCAGCGAAATCCGCCGCGGATCAGCAGCGAAATCCGCCGCGGATCAGCAGCGATATCCGCCACGGATCCGCAGCAAAATCAGCTGCGGATCAGCAGCAAAATCCGCTAGGAAAAAAAAAAAAAATTCTTTATTTTTTTTATTTGTCCCTACCTATGATAAAGGGGGGGTTCATTTACTTTTTTTTATTTTGATCACTGTGACAGTTTATCACAGTGATCAAAATAAATTTTTGAACACTGGGGGGCGCACTGCGCATGCGCCGGCCGGCGGGCGCACTGCGCATGCGCCCGCCATTTTCCAATATGGCGGCGCCCATGAAGAGGCCCGGGCGGACGCCGGGCCCGATCGTGGGACATCGGTGGATCGGGAGAGGTGAGTAGGGGGGTCGGAAGGCTGGGGGAGGGGATAGGAAGTGGGGGCAGTGGACCAAAAGAGGAGGGGAGCTGTAAGTGACGGCGGTGACCGATCGCTGCCATCTTTCGGTGGCGGCGGCCGATCACCGCCGTGACTCGGTGTGGGGGGGTCAGGGCTCGGTGTCCAGCCATGGCAGATGCTATTGCAGCATCGGCCATGGCTGGATTGTAATATTTCACCAATTAAATTGGTGAAATATTACACATTGCTCTGATTGGCTGTTTCACTTTTAACAGCCAATCAGAGCGATCGTGGCCACGGGGGGGTTAAGCCAACCCCCCTGTGGTGAAGCACAAAGGGTCCTGTAACTGCGGGTCGGGTGACCTTTCAGTGACCCCGGTCTCTCGGCCCGCAGGACGAGATCCTTTCATGACGCCACATAGGCGTCATGGGTCGGATTGGCACAGGTTTTCATGACGCCTACGTGGCGTCATGGGTCGGGAAGGGGTTAAGACCTAAGTCAGTTTTATTTAACTTGGACCGCACGCCTGAGGTAATCCGGGCTTGCTAAGCCCGCTGCCTCAGGACTTTAACCCTTCCAAGAGAACCCAGGATTATAATCTTCCGGTAACCTGCCTGCCTTCTATTGACCATCTCCTAGGAGCCCAGGTTCCGCCTCAGCGAAAACCTGAGGTAAATACCAGGTACCGTTACCTCAGACGCTTCATCTACCTGCTTTACCCGCTTCCCGCCCACCTCGCGACTCCCTGGGGGTCCTGCGGCAACGAAAGGTGAAGAAAGCACTCCTATACAGAACCCAAGGGTTCCCTTTGGGCTGGAATATTCACACAGACACCTCCGGTAAGAACTGTCATTACTGGTAGAGTTGCACACGCAGATGCAGTTGTTTCCTGTCTCCGCTTACAGACGCAAAGCTGCCTGGGATAATAGCGAGTAACCGAGGCCGGTATCCTCACTGCCCGCACTCATTGCTGGTCTCTACAGGTCCTGGTACCCTCATCCGCCAGTGAATTCTACCCAGTCATAGCCCGGTAAAAAAATAAAAAATAACGCGATCACAGGCGAATCTGCATTCTCGGCTCTGCAGCTAGATTTACTCACTATATGTGCATGAGAGCACCTCCATTGCTTTACCACTAACGGCGAGGTCTGCTTCAGCTTCACTCTTTTCAGCTCCGTCATCCTGGGAAATACAAAGGGGTCCACGTCTTCTGTCCACAGAACCCTCCAAGGTTTTTAACCCTGACACTACCTGTGGAGATCCCGCGGTCCCTTAATATTATTAATAAAAAACACGAAACAGCAATTCCCATTGCATAAACCGCTTCAGTTGCCTCAGGACGTTTGCTTATATTACACTTCTGTTAAGACTAACCCTCAAGTTTTCTGGATATCAGCGCAACTCAGAGGTCTTAGAAAATATTATATACCCCAAGAGGGTATCTGGTATATACTCACAAGCGTCAATTATATTGAAACCACTTTTACCTCTTAGCTGGCAATTACATATGCGATTTTTCAGTAAACTTTGATTTCTCTTTGACATTTTCGTGACTTTACCTGGTGGCTCTGACTTTCTTGCTAATTGGGAGTCATAGTATATACATATTAACTCAGAACCCTCCCCTTCTGTTGCCATATATGCCAACAAAATGAGCCAATACAAGCAAACAAAATATAAACAAACCAAGTCCACTCCTTTCACCTCATCTATCCCTGTCAGGGCTGACAGAGAAAGAGGACTGGATCGCCACTCCTCCTCGGACTCTATTAACTTACTAAGTCCGGAAAAGTCCAGGTCCCCCATCAGAAATTCTAGTGATATGGATACCTCGGTCTCCACTAAAAGGAAAACTCCAGGGATTGGGGGGACCACTCTGCCTCACAAGATGTCCATGAAAAAGACAGCTCAAAAAATTCATGGTCTTCCCCAAACC
The DNA here is from genome assembly GCA_033576555.1 of Oophaga sylvatica. Taxonomy (NCBI): domain Eukaryota; kingdom Metazoa; phylum Chordata; class Amphibia; order Anura; family Dendrobatidae; genus Oophaga; species Oophaga sylvatica. The sequence goes on along the minus strand of JARQOD010000003.1, from coordinate 256,013,498 downwards.
CAAGCCCTGAAAAGTCTAGGCCCAAACTTGACAACCTTGAGAGCAATGCCCCCATTAAATTGAGTCAAGAAACTATAGAGTCTTATATGTCCACTCTCGCAGAGAAAATTAATAATAGCCTCAAACTCACATTGGACTCTCAAATGCAGGTGTTCAAGGAAACTTTTGAGTCATTTAATAACAAGCTGGACAATCATGAGACTAGAATAGTCTCCATAGAAGAGAAATCAGAGGATATTCAAAAGGAAAATTTCAAGATTAAAGTGGAATTGCTCCAAATGAAGCACAAATTGGCCGACCTGGAAGACAGGTCCAGGCGCAATAATATTAAGATAAGGGGCATCTCTGAATCAATATCACCTGGCAACCTCGAAGACTATGTCAGGAAAGTCTTCAAAAAAATTGATCCTACTCTGTCCGCCCATGACCTAATTATTGACCGTATACACAGGTTGCCAAAGCCTCCTCATATCCCTAAGGATTCCCCGAGGGACACCATTCTACGGATCCACTTTTTCCACATTAAGGATCTTCTCCAGGCTAAAGTGAGAAACAATGGCGAATTTCCGGACCCTTATTCTCATCTGAAATTTTATGCAGACCTCTCCAAAGCCACCATTGATGGCAGAAAAGCTTTCAAGAAAATCACTACTCCACTAAGAGACAATAACATCCAGTATAAGTGGGGCTTCCCTCTGAAACTCCTGGTACATCATAATGGAAAGACTTCAGTCCTGCTCACCCCGGAGGAAGGCGGTAAATTCCTTAAATCCTTACACATAAAGCAAAAGGTCAAACCTGCTTTCTTCACGGACGCAAGACCCACTACTTGACTGGTCGTCTCATATGGAACCAATTGTGGGTAACCCTTTGTTTTTTGGTTTCGCATGATGTTAATCTTTTTTCTCTCTCTGCAGGCTTCGGTCTCTTCAGTGACTTTCTGTTTGACTTGTTTAATATAGATCTTCAGTTCTTTCTCCGTTTGTTGGTCCTCTAAAACCCCTTCCTCAGCATGTTTGAGGATGTCTCATGGTGTGCTCTTACACGAACTTCCCCCCCAAGTTCAAGTAGAGTCCGTTAAAGCGGCCTCCTTCTAGTGGCCCTTGGAACAACAACTAAGTTGGTTCCAATACTTTTCTATTTTAAGTTTATAATTGCATTTACATTACCTTGGTCTCACACTCACGGTTCTAACTGTTCTTTACTAACCATAAGTTAACTTGTGCCTACATTGGCTTTTTATTGTTTTTTGTTTCCCTTTTTCATTTTTTCCTGATCTTGTTTCCCTGGGATAGTTTTTACCTATCATGAAGCTCAATTTGGTCACATATAATGTTAGAGGTCTCAACAGCCCTAGAAAACGCTTTACTATTCGCAATGAGATCAACAAGATACGCTCTGATATTGTATGTCTCCAAGAGACAAAGTTTAAATCCAACTCCCACCCCAATTTCGGACATAAAAATTTTCCTTTTGCTTATGAATCCTCTGGTCCAAAAAAAAAAGCAGGCGTATTTACCCTTATAAGGAATTCAGTTTCATTTGACTATATAGATGAAGTTAAGGACGAAGCAGGACACTATCACATTTTAATATGTAAAATAAATAACTCAGAGTACACAATAGTCAATACTTATGTCCCGGTAAAAAGACAAATTAAATTCCTAAATAAACTCAATAAAAAAATTAATAAAGTTAGAAAAGGTTCACTAATTCTTTCAGGTGACTTCAACATGGTCCCCAATCACCTAATGGATTCCTCATCCCCAAACAGATCCCAATCGAAAACACTTAACAAGTGGCTATATTCCAATAAATTATTTGACATCTTCCGCTGCCTGAACTCCACCTCAGTAGAATATACTCACTTCTCTGATCCCCACCACTCAGCTTCCAGGATAGACTTGATCCAAACAGATATTTTCTCCCTCCCAAAATGCACCTCAATATCCATCCTTCCCAAGACGGTCTCCGACCATGCCCCAGTTATCGCAGAATTTTTAGATGGCCCAGCTTCCAATCGGCAGTTCTTATGGAAGTGCAATTCCTCCCTCTTCCACAATCCGAGTATAAAATCAGAAATTTCATTGGCCATCTCCAACTACTTCGAAGAAAATGGTTCCAACCTTTCTAGCCCCTATTCATGTTGGAACGCCCACAAGGCAGTTCTGCGAGGTATATTTATCCAAATATCCTCAAAGATTAAAAAAGCCAACAGAGAAAAAATCTCAAATCTACAAAGTCTAATCAGAACTAAAGAAATGTCTCTCGCCAATATGTCCAGCCCCTGTCCCATTTTACAATCGGAGCTTTCTGGACTTCGACTAGAGCTCAGAACATTGATTTTTTCATTTTATGACTCCGCAATTAAATCTTCTAAGTTTAAACAGTATTCCAACCTAAACCGCCCGTCCTCATATATGACAAATAGACTTAAATACCTCAGACGTAAACATAGAATTGATGCCATATCTTCCCCCAACGGTACCCTCTTATCTCACCCCAGGACATAGCAAACTCTTTTGCCCAATTCTTTTATAACCTCTATAACATTAACCAAGATTCACCCCAATCTCAACCAAATCAGGCAAACATCCAATGCTTTTTGGATTCAGCTAACCTACCTAAATTGGACAAAGACACTTTGGACTCCCTTTCCTCCCCTTTCACAGAAAAAGAAATTTTAGATACCATCAAGCACCTAAAACCCTTCAAAGCCCCTGGTCCAGACGGCTTCACAAATGACTATTATAAAACTTTTAGTAACCTCCTGGCTCCGCACCTAACAAAAATTTTTAACTCAGCCTCAGATTCCGGAAACTTCCCAAAAGAGATGCTAGAAGCTACGATTGTCCTCATACCCAAACCCAATTCCGACCCATCCCATATGAAAAATTATAGGCCGATCTCCTTGATCAACACCGACATTAAGATTTACGCCAAGGCTATAGCAAACCGATTAAATCACTCCCTCCTTAACCTAATAAATAATGATCAAATTGGATTTGTTATTAACCGGCAATCCGTCGATGGCACAAGGAGATTGATTAATCTTATAAAATTGATTAATTCTAAGAAATCTAGAGCAACTATCATCTCCCTCGATGCAGAGAAGGCATTCGACCGCCTAAATTGGGTATACTTATTTGCAACCCTTCATAAATTCGGCTTCCAATCAAGAATTCTGTCTAGCATCTCAGCCCTTTATTCCAACCGCACCGTAAAAGATATACGTTAATAATCACCTGTCCCGTCCTTTAAAATCTCCAATGGCACTAGACAGGGATGCCCACTTTCACCCCTCTCTTTGTCCTAGCCATAGAGCCTTTGGCTCAGCTTATAAGGGATGACCCAGACATTCAAGGCATTGTAGCGGGCTCTAGAGAGTATAGAATTAGCCTTTTTGCGGACGACATAATCCTAACAGTTTCAAATCCTTCCACGTCAATTATGAAAATTCAAAGCTTGCTTTCAACTTTCTCCAAGGTATCTTACTTCAAGATAAACGAATCCAAATTGAAAATCCTGCCATTAAATCTAAACCCTTCCCTCATCAACAACATTAAACAAATAACACCCTGGTCTTGGTCATATGACTACATAACCTATCTGGGCTTGAAATTTTCTAGTTCTATCTCCTCCCTGATCCCGGTTAATTTAGCCTCTCTTCACAAATCTATTTCCAAAGACATGTCCTCATTTGGAGACAAAGGCCTCTCATGGTGGGGGAGGATTATCACTTTTAAATCCTACATCCTCCCAAAAATCCTGTATGTATTTCGATCATTGCCATTACCGATCTCAGTCCCTTACCTAACAAGTTTACAAACCCGCACCAATAACTTTATATGGGGCAATAGAAAGGCGAGGATTGCCACCAATATCCTTTATAATAACAAAAGATTTGGTGGTGCAGGCTTGCCTAACATCTCGGCATATTACCAGTCCTTTCTAATCAACAGAGTCTATTCTGGTGGCCCCTTCCAGATCCCCCAGCTTGGTGTGAGCTGGAACGATTTCTTAATAAAAATATCCCACCTTATCACCTAATCCTAGATGCAATCCTACTTAAAAAAACACCCTCTCTTTCCCACCCCATATTTAGTGCTACGTTGGACGCCTGTAAATTACTTTCCAAACAAAAACGGGGCTCAAACAAATTTACTTTCCTTAAAAATCTCCCACTCCAATTAATTTGCACCCTTTACAATCAAGATATTGATTCCATTTGGGCAACACATGGCGTTAGAAGAGTTAAAGACCTTTATAATGAAAACATCCACATCCCTTTCACCCTAATAAAAGAGAGATTCAATGTCTCATCTTCTTCATTCTGTCAGTACATTATACTTAAAGACCTAATTGAAAAATTTCTTTCAACCAAGCCAAACTTATCAGAACCCGCAGCTAACCTCATAATCAACATAAACCATAATATTTTTTGGAGCACCTCATATATATACATGTGGTTAAATAAAAGCCAAGTGTTTGTCAGATCCCATAATCTGCTGAGATGGGAGAAAGAACTTTATATAGCCCCAGAGTCAGCAGATTGGGAACAGGCTTGCTCCATTTCCTATGCCGCCACTATCTCCATGTCTCTTCAGGAGGCCCATCACAAAATGTTGACTAGATGGTACTATACTCCAGCTAGACTTTCCAAGATAAATCCGGAAAATCTGTCAACTTGCTGGAGGGGATGCGGCCAATATGGTAACTTACTTAATATATTCTGGAACTGCCCTCTAATCAAACCCCTTTGGAATGACATATCAGCCTTAATCAATTCACTACTTCCCAAACCCATTACTCTGTCACCTCAACTAGCCCTCTTATCATTAAACTCAGACGACATTGAGCATTTCTCTATTCCTTTAGTGATCCACATCTTACTAGTCACTAAAAACTCTATTGCCTTTAATTGGAAAAGACCAGATCCTCCCAAAATCCAAGACATTATCGAAAAAATTACCCTCCATAAAGCTTTCGAACAAAAAATAGCTCAGGTGAATAATAAGTTTGACAAATATACCAGAAAATGGTCCAGATGGATTACTCTATTTCCTTAATGCTTACCAAAGGTATTATACAGCATTACCTTACTCTGTTCTTTTTTTTAATTTTTTTTTTTTATCTATTTGTATTCAATGCCTTTGTTGATATTGAGTTATTGAGATGTTTGTAAAAGTTAACTTGTTGCTTTCTACCCTATGGGTTTCAAGGACCACATGGTCCCTTTTTCCCTTTCTGTCTTTCCCCTCCCTGCCCCTTCCCTTCTTTATCTTCCCTTCCCATTGTTATATAAAACCCTAATAAAAGTTTTTGGAAAACAAAGTAGCCACCTTTTGCTTTGATTACTGCTTTGCACGCAGAAAAGGTGAACGGATGGACTCTACATGCCTGGTTCCCACCGTGAAGCATGGAGGAGGTGGTGTGATGGTGTGGGGGTGCTTTGCTGGTGACACTGTTGGGGATTTATTCAAAATTGAAGCGGTGAGCGGTCCAGCTCACCCAAACCATCTCGATTAGGTTCAGGTCTGGTGACTGTGGAGGCCAGGTCATCTGGTGTAGCACCCCAACACTCTCCTTCTTGGTCAAAAACCCCTTACACAGCCTGGAGGTGTGTTTGGGGTCATTGTCCTGTTGAAAAATAAATGATGGTCCAACTTAACGCAAACCGGATGGAATAGCATGCCGCTGCAAGATGCTGTGGTAGCCATGCTGGTTCACTATGCCTTCAATTTTGAATAAATCCCCAACAGTGTCACCAGCAAAGCACCCCCACACCATCACACCACCTCCTCCATGCTTCACGGTGGGAACCAGGCATGTAGAGTCCATCCATTCACCTTTTCTGCGTGCAAAGCAGTAATCAAAGCAAAAGGTGGCTACTATGAAGAACCTAGAATATAAGACATATTTTCAGTTGTTTCACACTTTTTTGTTAAGTATATAATTCCACATGTGTTACTTCATAGTTTTGATGCCTTCAGTGTGAATGTACAATTTTCATAGTCATGAAAATACAGAAAAATCTTTGAATGAGAAGGTGTGTCCAAACTTTTGGTCTGTACTGTACGCTCCGGGCCTATAGCGATCTTACAGCTTCCAATTTGGGAAGAGTATAGAGCTGAGTAGTGAGGTTAGACCTTTCCGGTGCCTTCGCTGGCGGGACATCGCTGCGGTCCTTAGGAATGCTTTCTCAGTGCAGTCTGCTGTCAATATCAGCCTAGATCCAGGTGTCAGGGAAGCATCCAACTCAAGAGTGCTCTGACTGACCCCACAGACAGAATTACATTGCCTTCCCCAAGAAAGAAGCATGGTCTCTGTGCGTCACCCGCTTGCTGTGGTCTGTGTTACTAAGTGACGGCGGCCATATTCTGTCCCACTATAAGGGGCCGGTCTCTGCGCATCACCCGCTTGCTGTGGTCTGTGTTACTAAGTGACGGCCACCATATTCTGTCCCACTATAAGGGGCCGGTCTCTGTACGACCGCTTGCTGTGGTCTGTGTTACTAAGATGTGTCGGAAGCCCCAACTAATTCTGTCCAACATACTTAAGGGGCCGGTCTCTGTGCTCACCCGCTTGCTGTGGTCTGTGTTACTAAGTGACGCGCCATATTCTGTCCCACTATAAGGGGCCGGTCTCTGCCATCACCCGCTTGCTGTGGTCTGTGTTACTAAGTGACGCCACCATATTCTGTCCCACTATAAGGGGCCGGTCTCTGACGTCACCCGCTTGCTGTGGTCTGTGTTACTAAGTGACAGCCGCCATATTCTGTCCCACTATAAGGGGCCGGTCTCTGCGCATCACCCGCTTGCTGTGGTCTGTGTTACTAAGTGACAGCCGCCATATTCTGTCCCACTATAAGGGGCCGGTCTCTGCGCATCACCCGCTTGCTGTGGTCTGTGTTACTAAGTGACGGCCACCATATTCTGTCCCACTATAAGGGGCCGGTCTCTGTACGTCACCCGCTTGCTGTGGTCTGTGTTACTAAGTGACAGCCGCCATATTCTGTCCCACTATAAGGGGCCGGTCTCTGCGCATCACCCGCTTGCTGTGGTCTGTGTTACTAAGTGACAGCCGCCATATTCTGTCCCACTATAAGGGGCCGGTCTCTGCGCATCACCCGCTTGCTGTGGTCTGTGTTACTAAGTGACGCCCCATATTCGTCCACTATAAGGGCCGTCTCTGCGTCACCCGCTTGCGTGTCTGTGTACTAAGTGACGCCCCATTCTGTCCCACTATAAGGGGCCGGTCTCTGCCGCATCACCGCTTGCTGTGGTCTGTGTTACTAAGTGACAGCCGCCATATTCTGTCCCACTATAAGGGCCGGTCTCTGTGCGTCACCCGCTTGCTGTGGTCTGTGTTACTAAGTGACGGCCACATATTCTGTCCCACTATAAGGGGCCGGTCTCTGCACGTCACCCGCTTGCTGTGGTCTGTGTTACTAAGTGACAGCCGCCATATTCTGTCCCACTATAAGTGCCGGTCTCTGGCAGTCACCCGCTTGCTGTGGTCTGTGTTACTAAGTGACAGCCACCATATTCTGTCCCACTATAAGGGGCCGGTCTCTCGCACTCACCCGCTTGCTGTGGTCTGTGTTACTAAGTGACAGCCACCATATTCTGTCCCACTATAAGGGGCCGGTCTCTGCACGTCACCCGCTTGCTGTGGTCTGTGTTACTAAGTGACAGCCGCCATATTCTGTCCCACTATAAGTGGCCGGTCTCTGTCGTCACCCGCTTGCTGTGGTCTGTGTTACTAAGTGACCCCGCCATATTCTGTCCCACTATAAGGGGCCGGTCTCTGCCGTCACCCGCTTGCTGTGGTCTGTGTTACTAAGTGACAGCCGCCATATTCTGTCCCACTATAAGGGGCCGGTCTCTGTGCGTCACCCGCTTGCTGTGGTCTGTGTTACTAAGTGACGGCCACCATATTCTGTCCCACTATAAGGGGCCGGTCTCTGCACGTCACCCGCTTGCTGTGGTCTGTGTTACTAAGTGACAGCCGCCATATTCTGTCCCACTATAAGGGGCCGGTCTCTGCACGTCACCCGCTTGCTGTGGTCTGTGTTACTAAGTGACAGCCACCATATTCTGTCCCACTATAAGGGGCCGGTCTCTGCACGTCACCCGCTTGCTGTGGTCTGTGTTACTAAGTGACGGCGGCCATATTCTGTCCCACTACAAGGGGCCGGTCTCTGCGCATCACCCGCTTGCTGTGGTCTGTGTTACTAAGTGACAGCCGCCATATTCTGTCCCACTATAAGGGGCCGGTCTCTGCGCATCACCCGCTTGCTGTGGTCTGTGTTACTAAGTGACGGCCACCATATTCTGTCCCACTATAAGGGGCCGGTCTCTGCACGTCACCCGCTTGCTGTGGTCTGTGTTACTAAGTGACAGCCGCCATATTCTGTCCCACTATAAGGGCCGGTCTCTGTCGTCACCCGCTTGCTGTGGTCTGTGTTACTAAGTGACAGCCGCCATATTCTGTCCCACTATAAGGGGCCGGTCTCTGCGTCACCCGCTTGCTGTGGTCTGTGTTACTAAGTGAGCAGCCATATTCTGTCCCACTATAAGGGCCGGTCTCTGTGCGTCACCCGCTTGCTGTGGTCTGTGTTACTAAGTGACGGCCACCATATTCTGTCCCACTATAAGGGGCCGGTCTCTGTACGTCACCCGCTTGCTGTGGTCTGTGTTACTAAGTGACAGCCACCATATTCTGTCCCACTATAAGTGCCGGTCTCTGTGCTCACCCGCTTGCTGTGGTCTGTTTACTAAGTGACAGGCCACCATATTCTGTCCCACTATAAGTGGCCGGTCTCTGTACGTCACCCGCTTGCTGTGGTCTGTGTTACTAAGTGACAGCCGCCATATTCTGTCCCACTATAAGTGCCGGTCTCTGCAGTCACCCGCTTGCTGTGGTCTGTGTTACTAAGTGACAGCCCCATATTCTGTCCCACTATAAGGGGCCGGTCTCGTGCGTCACCCGCTTGCTGTGGTCTGTGTTACTAAGTGACGGCCCCATATTCTGTCCCACTATAAGGGGCCGGTCTCTGTACGTCACCCGCTTGCTGTGGTCTGTGTTACTAAGTGACAGCCCCATATTCTGTCCCACTATAAGTGGCCGGTCTCTGGCGTCACACCCGCTTGCTGTGGTCTGTGTTACTAAGTGACGGCCACCATATTCTGTCCCACTATAAGGGGCCGGTCTCTGTCGCATCACCCGCTTGCTGTGGTCTGTGTTACTAAGTGACAGCCACCATATTCTGTCCCACTATAAGGGGCCGGTCTCTGGCAGTCACCCGCTTGCTGTGGTCTGTGTTACTAAGTGACAGCCACCATATTCTGTCCCACTATAAGGGGCCGGTCTCTGCATGTCACCCGCTTGCTGTGGTCTGTGTTACTAAGTGACAGCCACCATATTCTGTCCCACTATAAGTTGCCGGTCTCTGTCTGTCACCCGCTTGCTGTGGTCTGTGTTACTAAGTGACGGCCACCATATTCTGTCCCACTATAAGGGGCCGGTCTCTGCAGTCACCCGCTTGCTGTGGTCTGTGTTACTAAGTGACGGCCACCATATTCTGTCCCACTATAAGGGCCGGTCTCTGTACGTCACCCGCTTGCTGTGGTCTGTGTTACTAAGTGACGGCGCCATATTCTGTCCCACTATAAGGGCCGGTCTCTGCATGTCACCCGCTTGCTGTGGTCTGTGTTACTAAGTGACAGCCACCATATTCTGTCCCACTATAAGGGGCCGGTCTCTGCATGTCACCCGCTTGCTGTGGTCTGTGTTACTAAGTGACAGGCCACCATATTCTGTCCCACTATAAGGGGCCGGTCTCTGCATGTCACCCGCTTGCTGTGGTCTGTGTTACTAAGTGACAGCCACCATATTCTGTCCCACTATAAAGCTAAGTGCACACGTTCAGGAATGTTTGCAGAATATTCCTGAGCAAAAACTGATTTTTTTTTGCGCGGATTTGATGGTTTTTTCCGCGATTTTTCCCTGAACTTTCTAGGTCAATAATATAGCGGGAAAAACGCTAGAATTCCGCGACATTAATGAACATGTTGGTTCTTTTTCCGAGATGCGTTTTTTTCGCGGAAAAAAACGCACCATGTGCACAAAAATTGCGGAATTCATTCTAAATGATAGGATGCTTAATTCATGCGTTTTTTCCCGCGGAAAAAACGCAAATAATCCTGAAAATGTGCACTTAGCCTAAGGGGCAGGGCACTTGTGCAATATCTTATGTGAAGCTGACAGGCCACAGTGCTCGGGCTGTGGGGACTCAGCGCACAGACCCCTGCTGCTCACTATCACACTGCAGTCTGCAGTATTTGTGTAGCCTGCAGCCTACGGAAAGCCACACAGATGTGCCCACAGGCTCAGCGTGCACGACACATGCCGCCTTACCTTTGATGTTAGCCCCGGTGATCACACACTTTACTGCTGCACCCATTCTCCTCTCACAAGCCTTCAGCGCTGCTGACAAGGGAGGAGGCACTGAGGAAGACCCCAAACCAGCCTGTCACACAATGCACTGCTATCACTGTAGGAACCGAGCAGCAGGGACCGGGGAGGGCTGATGACGTCAGGTCACATGGTCCGCGGTCACATGACCGGCGTGGAAGGGGCGGCGCTTGTGCTATGTAGTGACGCAGAGGGGCAGGGAGGAAAGTCATGCTGAGGGGCGGGACTGAGAGCAAGGAGGAGTGAGGAGGGCAGTCTCTCTGGGTGGGCGCCACAGCCCTCTCATGTTTGCTCCCTTTGTGGATAGGAGAGAGGTGACTCAATGAAGGGGACACGGCACTGGTGAAATGTCTTCTGGAGAATCCGTGTATGGCAGCGGACCGAGCCACATGAAACCCTCCACAGGCCCTAGACCCTCAAAATCTCTGCCCCCTCCGGCAAATGATTTCTTCAGAAGTTTTTCAATGTTGTAACCCCGAGTTTAAGGCTATGTGCACACGTTCAGGATTCTTTGCAGAAATTTCCTGAGAAAAACAGGACTTTTTCCCAGGAAATCTGGATGCATTTTTATCGCGTTTTTGGGTTTTTTCCTGAACATTCTAGATCAATAATAAAGCGGGAAATACACAAATTAATGAACGTGCTGCGTTTTTTACCATTTGCACTAAAATTGCAGAATGCATTCCTATCATAGGATGCTTAACCCCTTCACCCCAAGGAAGGTTTGCACGTTAATGACCGGGCCAATTTTTACAATTCTGACCACTGTCTCTTTATGAGGTTATAACTCTGGAACGCTTCAACGGATCTTCAGGATTCTGAGACTGTTTTCTCGTGACATATTGTACTTCATGATAGTGGTAAAATTTCTTCTATATAACTTGCAGTTATTTATGAAAAAATGGAAATATGGCGAAAATTTTGCAATTTTCAAACTTTGAATTTTTATTCCTTAAAACAGAGAAATATGTCACAGAAAATAGTTAATAAATAACATTTCCCACATGTCTACTTTACATTAGCACAATTTTGGAACCAAAATTTATTTTTGTTAGGAAATTATAAGGGTTAAAAGTTGACCAGCAATTTCTCATTTTTACAGCAAAATTTACAAAGCCATTTTTTTTAGGGACCATCTCACATTTGAAGTCACTTTGAGGGGTCTATATAGCAGAAAATACCCAAACGTGACACCATTCTAAAAACTGCACCCCTCAAGGTACTCAAAACCACATTCAAGAAGTTTATAACCCTTCAGGTGCTTCACAGGAGCTGAAGCAATGTGGAAGGAAAAAATTAATATTTAACTTTTTAGCCACAAAAATGATCTTTTACAAACTTTTTTTTTATGTTCACAAGGGTAAAAGGAGAAAATGGGCAGATAAAGTTGTTATGCAATTTCTCCTGAGTACGCCAATACTCCATATGTGGGGGAAAACCACTGTTTTGGCGCATGGCAGAGCTCGTAAGTGAAGGAGCGCCGTTTGACTTTTTCAAACTAAAATTGGCTGGAATTGAGATCAGACGCCATGTCGTGTTTGGAGACCTCTGATGTGCCTAAACAGTGGAAACCCCCAATTCTAACTCCAACCCTAACCCCAACACACCCCTAACCGTAGTCCCAACCCTAACCACAAACTACCTAACACACCCCTAACCCTAATCCTAACTTTAGCGCCAACCCTAACCCTAATGGGAAAATGGAAATTTTATTATTTTTCCCTAACTAAGGGGGTGATAAAGGGGGGTTTGATTTACTATTTATAGTGGGTTTTTATGATTGGCAGCTGTCACGCTAAAAGACGCTTTTTATTGCAAAAAATAGTTTTTGCATCACCACATTTTGAGAGCTATAATTTTTGCATATTTTGGCCCACAGAGTCATGTGAGGTCTTATTTTTTGCGATACGAGTTGACGTTTTTATTGGTACCATTTTTGAGCACGTGACATTTTTTGATCGCTTTTTATTTCGATTTTTGTGAGGTTAGAATGAACAAAAATCAGCAATTCATGAATTTCTTTTGGGGAGGCGTTTATACCGTTCCGCGTGTGGTAAAATTGATAAAGCAGTTTTATTCTTCGGGTCAGTACGATTACGGCGATACCTCATTTATATCTTTTTTTTATGTTTTGGTGCTTTTATAGAATAAAAACAATTTTATATAAAAAATTATTATTTTTTCATCGCTTTATTCTGCGAGCTATAACTTTTTTATTTTTTCGCTGATGATGCTGTATGGCGGCTCATTTTTTGCGGGACAAGATGACGTTTTCAGCGATACCATGTTTATTTATATCTGTCTTTGATCGCATGTCATTCCACTTTTTGTTCGGCGGTATGATGATAAAGCATTGATTTTTTTTGTTTTTTTAAGGGGTTCACCAAAGGGGTTAACTAGTGGGACAGTTTTATAGGGGGGGGGTCGTTATGGACGCGGCGATACCAAATATGTGTACTTTTATTGTTTTGGTTTTTTTATTTACAGGAATAAATGAATTTATTGGGGAATATATTTTTTTTTTTTTTTGGAATTTTTTTTTACACTTTTTATTTTTATTTTTTTAACTTTTATACTTTGTCCCAGGGTGGGACATCACTATGTAGGGTGAGATCGCTGGTGTGACAGTCTGCACAGCACTCTGTCACACCAGCGATCGCTCTGGCAGTGCTGCAGGCTTCTCATTGCCTGCTGTTAGCAGGCACTGAGTAAGCCGCCTCCCTGCAGGACCCGGCGGCCATCTTGGATCCGGGTCCTTGGAGGGAGGAAGGCCTCCGAACAGCGCGATCACATCGCGCTGTTCTGAGGGTCTCAGGGGAGCGTGCAGGGAGCCCCCTCCCTGCGCGATGCTCCCCTGGTACACCGCGATCATGTTTGATCGCGGTGTGCCAGGGGTTAATGTGCTGGGAGCGGTCCGTGACCGCTCCTGACACAGTCCCGGGTGTCAGCTGTGATAATCAGCTGACACCCGGCGGCGATTAGCTGCGCTCCCACCGGGAGCGCAGCTGATCGCCCTGGACGTACTATTCCGTCCATGGGAATGAGGTCCAGGGTCACATGGACAGAATATTACGTCCAATGGAATAAAGTGGTTAATGCATGCGTTTTTTAAGCGTTTTTTGCAGCAGAAAACCGCCACAAAAACGTGAAAAATCCTGAACGTGTGCACACAGCCTCAATTAGCAATTACATTTTATTAAAGAGAACACACTGTAAAGAGATGCTCTCACCCACAATACCCACTCCCAATATGTAGTAGGCAACTACCTCCAATCAAAAGGGTTAGACCACTCACATAGTGACAGTGTAGTGGCCGTAACCATGGATACCTAGACTACTGGAATGCCCTGCACATGGGGTAAGTGACACGGCTAATCAGAAGAACTATACTACCTTTCTATTTGGAGGTATTTGCTGATATTATTTACCATGGATAACAGCTCAGGGGGTTGCACAGATCCCACCGCTGCCTCCAATCGTAAGAACAATTACACAGTTGACTGACGAGTGATGAACGAGGCCACGGCTCCTTCCTCTACTAGGCTGGTTATCTGGGAACTCACAGGGAGCATATAGTATATACACCTCCGATTTCAACACATGGAATATGCACATACAGTGGGTACGGAAAGTATTCAGACCCTTTAAATTTTTCACTCTTGGTTTCATTGTAGCCATTTGGTAAATTCAAAAAAAGTTAATTTTTTTTCTCATTAATGTACACTCTGCACCCCATCTTGACTGAAAGAAAACAAATGTAGAAATTTTTGCAAATTAAAAAAGAAAAACAAATATCACATAGTCATAAGTATTCAGACCCTTTCCTCAGTATTGAGTAGAAGCACCCTTTTGAGCTAGTACAGCCATGAGTCTTCTTGGGAATGATGCAAAAAGTTTTTCACACCTAGATTTGGGGATCCTCTGCCATTCTTCCTCGCAGATCCTCTCCAGTTCTGTCAGGTCGGATGGTGAACGTTGGTGGACAGCCATTTTCAGGTCTCTCCAGAGATGCTCAATTGGGTTTTGGTCAGGGCTCTGGCTGGGCCAGTCAAGAATGGTCACAGAGTTGTTCTGAAGCCACTCCTTTGTTATTTTAGCTGCGAGCTTAGGGTCATTGTCTTGTGGGAAGGTGAACCTTCGGCCAAGTCTGAGGTCCAGAGAACTCTGAAAGAGGTTTTCATCCAGGATATCTCTGTACTTGGCGCATTCATGTTTCATTCAATTGCAACCAGTCGTCCTGTCCCTGCAGCTGAAAAACACCCGATAGCATGATGCTGCCACCACCATGTTTCACTGTTGGGATTGTATTGGTCAGGTGATGAGCAGTGCCAGGTTTTCTCCACACAAACTGCTTAGAATTATGACCAAAAAGTTCTGTCTTCATCTCATCATACCAGAGAATCTTATTTCTCATAGTCTGGGAGTCCTTCATGTGTTTTTTACCAAACTCTATGCAGGCTTTCATATGTCTTGTACTGAGAAGAGGCTTCCGTTGGGCCATTCTGCATTAAAATCCCGACTGGTGGAGGGCTGCAGTGATAGTTGACTTTGTGGAACTTTCTCCCCTCTCTCTACTGCATCTGTGGAGCTCAGCCACAGTGATCTTGGGGTTCTTCTTTACCTCTCTCACCAAGGCTCTTCTCCCACGATTGCTCAGATTGGCTGGATGGCCAGGTCTAGGAAGACTTCTGGTGGTCCCAACCTTCTTCCATTTAAGGATTATGGAGACCACTGTGCTCTTAGAAACCTTGAGTAATGCAGAAATTCTTTTGTAACCTTGGCCAGATATGTGCCTTGCCACAATTCTGTCTCTGAGCTCCTTGGCCAGTTCCTTTGACCTCATGATTCTCATTTGGTCTGACATGCACTGTGAGCTGTGAGGTCTTATGTAGACAGGTGTGTGCCTTCACAAATCAAGTCCTATCAGTTTAATTAAACACAGCTGGACTCCAATGAAGGAGTAGAACCATCTCAAGGAGGATCACAAGGAAATGGACAGCATATGACGTAAATAGTGTCTGAGCAAATGTCACGCTGTCTAATGATATGAATACAATGTCAGTAAACTATTTATACAGGAACCACACTCTATACAACATATAGTTTAGCAACATCAGAATGTAAGTATAAAATAGATTTACCTGACACAATCTCTGCAGAACTTTAGGTTAATCTTGAGGACTAGATGTGCAGAAACGATATAGTTGAACTCAGGGTTAATCTTGAGGACTTGATGAGCTGTAACAGGAAAGAGGAGGACCAGGGTCTAACCTGACCCTACACTGGGGTCCTAACTAATCCCTTACCTTGGAGGTACTGATAATGGTTCAGAGGTCCAAGTCTCCAGCCTAACCCTGTCTCCTATCAGACCCTGAACCCTGTAATCAGTCCTAAGAAGGATCCTGATTACCACCAAAGGGATATGGGCTGATCTCAGCTATATACACAGATTAGACATATAAGACAGAACGGATAGCACTCACTTGCATACACACTCAAACACCGAAGGAACATAAATGGTCTGGGAAATAAACTCTAAGCAAGTTGAGCTTAAAACAGCTAAGGAGCTCTTCAACATAAGTCTATACAGATTCATTCCTATCTGTGGTTTGCATGAAGGATTTCACTGGCAACTCCCAAAGCAGACAACCAGGAATTTAAAGGAAACCAATCAACAAATAATCAATTGCAGCCGGGAGAAACTGCACCCAGTCCCAGCACCGAGCACAGACAGAATTAACTCCCAAGCTGCCAAACACAAAGAAACAGCAACTCAGCTGTGAGAAGTCAAAATGTGCAACCGCGACGATCTTCGTGGCAATGCACACATGACAGTACCCCCCCTTCTACGAGGGGCCTCCGGACCCTCAGGGCCAGGCCTGCCCGGGTGAGTTCTGTGGAAGGTCCGAACCAAACGATCTGCGTTAACATCAGACGCAGGGACCCACGTCCTCTCCTCCGGACCATACCCCTTCCAATGCACCAAGTACTGAAGGGACTGGCGATTCAGACGAGAGTCAATGATTTTTGATACTTGAAATTCCAAATTACCATTGACCAACACTGGAGGAGGAGGTAGAGGTGACGGTATGACTGGTGCCACATACCTTTTAAGTAATGACTTGTGGAACACATTATGAATTTTAAACGTAGAAGGGAGTTCCAGACGAAATGCCACAGGATTAATTATGGAACTGATCCTGTACGGCCCGATGAATCTGGGACCCAGTTTCCAGGAGGGCACTTTAAGTTTTATATTCCTGGTAGACAACCATACCAGATCGTTCACATTCAGATCTGGACCAGAAACTCTCCTCCTATCAGCCATACGTTTGTAACGGTTCCCCATCGTACTCAAATTATTCAATACACCTCGCCACACAGAAGCAAGTGACGACGAGAAACGCTCTCCTCAGGAACCCCAGAAGGACCCCCCCCATTGAAAGTACAAAACTGGGGATGAAAACCATATGCCCCAAAAAACGGGGACTTACCAGTGGACTCGCTCCGCCTGTTGTTAAGAGCGAACTCTGCCAGAGGCAAGAAAGAAGACCAGTCCTCCTGGTTCTCCGATACAAAACACCGGAGATATGTCTCTAAACTCTGATTCAGACGCTCTGTCTGACCATTGGTCTGTGGATGAAAAGCCGAGGAAAACGACAATTGCATCCCCCGACGTAAACAAAATGCCCTCCAAAATTTGGACACAAACTGAGACCCCCTATCTGACACCACATCAGAAGGCAACCCATGAAGTCTCACGATCTCCCTAATGAACACCTGCGCCAGAGTTTTAGCATTTCGGGAGTGCAGGAAGAGCAACGAAATGTGCCATCTTACTGAACCTGTCAACAACCACCAGTATGACAGTATTCCCACACGACGGAGGAAGGTCCGTAATGAAGTCCATAGATAAATGAGTCCATGGACGCTCCGGAAGTTTCAAGGGTAAAAGGGTCCCAGACGGACGGGTATGAGGAGTTTTAGAGCGAGCACAAACCCCACAGGACGCGACAAAAGTTATAACATCTTTATTAGCGTTAGGCCACCAAAATCGGCGGGAAAGGAGATCTAAAGTAGCCTTACTCCCTGGATGTCCTGCTAAAGCAGAATTATGATGTGCCTCAATAACCTTTTGTCTCAACTGATTCGGGACAAACAGTCTCCCTGGAGGTCCTGCAGGGGCGTCCCCCTGAGCCTCTAACACCTCCTCCTCAAGCTCAGAACATACAGCCGACACTACCACCCCCTCCTGAAGGATAGGAATCGGGTCGTCCGTTTTCCCGGCACCTGGGAAACTGCGAGACAAGGCATCAGCCTTTACATTCTTAGACCCCGGACGATAAGTGACGTCAAAATTAAACCTAGTAAAAAACAACGACCATCGAGCTTGTCTGGAATTCAGACGCTTAGCGGATTCTAAATACAGCAGGTTCTTGTGATCAGTAATAACGGTGACCGGGTGGACTGCCCCCTCCAAAAAGTGACGCCATTCTTCAAAAGCCAATTTAATGGCCAAAAGTTCCCTATTGCCGATATCATAATTCCTTTCGGCGGACGACAATTTCTTAGAAAAGAAAGCGCACGGATGCCATTTACCAGGGGACGGACCCTGGGACAATATAGCACCCACTCCTACGTCAGACGCGTCCACCTCCACAATGAACGGCTGAGATACATCTGGTTGGATGAGAACGGGTGCCGAAGCAAAACATCTTTTTAAAGAGGAAAAGGCTTGGCAAGCTTTGTCCGACCACTTAGAAAAATCCGTCCCTTTTCTCGTCATGTCAGTGAGAGGTTTGACGACAGACGAGAAATTACAAATAAATTTCCGGTAGTAATTAGCAAACCCCAAAAAACGCTGCAGAGCCTTAAGATCCCCTGGCTGATCCCATTCAAGCACTGCTCTCACCTTTTCAGGGTCCATCCGGAAACCGGAGGCTGACACCAAAAAACCCAAAAACTGAAGTTCCTGTACGGCAAAAACACACTTCTCCAGTTTGGCGTATAGTTTATTGTCTCGTAAGATCTGCAACACCTGTCTCACATGCTCCTGGTGAGACACAAGATCTGGCGAGTAAATTAAAATGTCATCCAAATATACGACCACAAACACCCCCACAAGGTGACGAAAAATGTCATTAACAAAATGTTGGAATACTGCTGGAGCAGTAGTCAGACCAAAAGGCATGACCAGGTTTTCATAATGTCCCTCCGGCGTGTTAAACGCCGTTTTCCACTCATCCCCCTCTTTTATCCTAATCAGATTATTGCCCCCCTGAGATCCAATTTAGAGAACCATTTGGCGCCAACAATTTGATTGAAGAGATCAGGAATAAGAGGTAGTGGATACGGATCTCGAACAGTAATCCGATTAAGTTCGCGGAAATCCAAGCAAGGGCGTAGGCCTCCATCTTTTTTCTTCACAACGAAGAACCCCGCGGCCACAGGGGAAGATGAAGGTCTAATATGCCCTTTGGCCAGACTTTCAGAAATATAATCTTTCATAGCCTGTCTTTCAGGACCAGAAAGATTATACAACCTAGCTTTAGGCAACTTAGCATCAGGAAGTAGATTAATAGAGCAGTCATACACGCGATGAGGAGGCAACTCCTGACACCCCTCCTCAGAGAAAACATCCCCAAAATCCTCCAAAAAAGGAGGCAATGTACTAGGCACGACCGCACTGATGACTGTGTTCATGCAGTTGCTTTTGCAAAACTCACCCCATTGGCTTATCTCTCTGGACTGCCAATTAATCACAGGGTTATGTTTAACCAGCCAAGGAAGTCCCAACACAATGGGAGTAGGTAGACCCTCCAACACATAACAAGATAATTGTTCCCTATGTATTGCCCCTACCCGAAGGTCAATGTTATGAACCTCATGAACAAAGCTACCTTGGCCGAGAGGCCTGGCGTCAATGGAGAAAATAGGGATCGGTTTGACCAATACACTCAGATGCATACCTTGAGCCTGAGCAAACTGAGCGTCAACCAGATTAGCCCCAGAACCACTATCCAGAAGAACAGACAATCTCTTCACTCTAGTACCAACCACCACCTCCACTGGTACAAGGAACTGAGAAGAACCGGCGGATGAAATACATACTCCCAGGTTGTCGTCCACCACACAACCTGGGATTAGCAGTTTTCCGGCGACTTTTTACTTAACAAGACACGGGATGGACATTCTCCAACAAAATGTCGCTCTTTCCAGCAGAAAAAAACACCTTCTAGTCCTGCGGCGTGCCGCCAATCCCCTACTACGAAAAGATGTCCCTCCCAACTGCATAGGCTCATCCGAACAGACAAGGGGAACCTCAACATAAGGGACTTTAGTAGTAGGTGGAGAAACAACAGGGAGTGGAGTTACCTCACCCCTCTCCCAAAGCCGTCTATCAGTACGGATAGCTAGGGCCATAGCAGCCTCCAGAGAAGGAGGAGACTCATACTGGGCCAAAACGTCTTTTAATTTGTCAGAAAGCCCATGACAAAACTGGCTCCTAAGAGCTGGGTCATTCCACTGAGTATCCGTGGCCCATCTACGAAACTCAGAAGCAAATTCCTCCGCCGGACGATCTCCCTGCTGTAACTTACGTAATTTGGTCTCAGCAAGAGAGACCCGATCTGGGTCATCATATACCAATCCCAGAGCAGTAAAAAATTGATCTACAGACTGTAGAGCCGGGGACCCCGTAGGAAGGGAAAATGCCCAGGATTGAGGGTCCCCTTGAAGAAGTGAGATAACAATTCCCACTCTCTGCTCATCACTCCCTGACGATCGCGGCCGAAGCCGAAAATACAATTTACATGCCTCCCGGAAGGTAATAAATTTGTCTCGCCCACCAGTGAACCTATCTGGAAGAGCTACTTTAGGTTCAACTCTGGTTTGCTCCAGGGGAGACAAAACTTTGGACTTAATGTCCGTCAGCTCCATGGATAATCCCTGCAACTGCAGAGCCAGCTGGGCTACTGGATCCATGGTAACTAGAGATAATTTCTTATGGCCAGTGAAAAATGTCACGCTGTCTAATGATATGAATACAATGTCAGTAAACTATTTATACAGGAACCACACTCTATACAACATATAGTTTAGCAACATCAGAATGTAAGTATAAAATAGATTTACCTGACACAATCTCTGCAGAACTTTAGGGTTAATCTTGAGGACTAGATGTGCAGAAACGATATAGTTGAACTCAGGGTTAATCTTGAGGACTTGATGAGCTGTAACAGGAAAGAGGAGGACCGGGGTCTAACCTGACCCTACACTGGGGTCCTAACTAATCCCTTACCTTGGAGGTACTGATAATGGTTCAGAGGTCCAAGTCTCCAGCCTAACCCTGTCTCCTATCAGACCCTGAACCCTGTAATCAGTCCTAAGAAGGATCCTGATTACCACCAAAGGGATATGGGCTGATCTCAGCTATATACACAGATTAGACATATAAGACAGAACGGATAGCACTCACTTGCATACACACTCAAACACCGAAGGAACATAAATGGTCTGGGAAATAAACTCTAAGCAAGTTGAGCTTAAAACAGCTAAGGAGCTCTTCAACATAAGTCTATACAGATTCATTCCTATCTGTGGTTTGCATGAAGGATTTCACTGGCAACTCCCAAAGCAGACAACCAGGAATTTAAAGGAAACCAATCAACAAATAATCAATTGCAGCCGGGAGAAACTGCACCCAGTCCCAGCACCGAGCACAGACAGAATTAACTCCCAAGCTGCCAAACACAAAGAAACAGCAACTCAGCTGTGAGAAGTCAAAATGTGCAACCGCGACGATCTTCGTGGCAATGCACACATGACAGCAAAGGCCTGAATACTTATGACCATGTGATATTTCAGTTTTTCTTTTTTAACAAATTTGCAAAAATTCTACATTTCAGTTTTTTATCAGTCACGATGGGGTACAGAGTGTACATTAATGGGAAAAAAATGAACTTTTTTGCATTTACCAAATGGCTGCTATGAAACAAAGAGTGAAAAATTTAAAGGGGTCTGAACACTTTCCGAACCACTGTAAATGGACAGGACCAACACAGTTCTTCCCCACAGGTTACCTTCTTTTCCTTGGGTCTCAGCAGTCCAGGAAATAACGGGTCCATGAATGCAGCAGCTTCCCAACAGGTTAAAATAACTTTCATTGAAAAAGGATGATAGGAGGACACAAAAGACGATCTCAACACTGGCTTCCTGCTCTCTCCCTGACTTCCTATTGCCGCACCCACAACAGCCATAGCAACCGTAGTTCTCAGAAGTTCAATCACTGGAATCTGGGCACCTGAAACCCCTTCACTGAAGGTCCTTACAAAGTGTTAGCAGCGGATTAACCAGCGTAACATCCGTAGTCAGCAACAGAGAATCTAGATTTATTCACATCCAGTATAGACAGCTTACAACACAGCATGAAATGTGATCAGCCTGATATCTGCTATGGCTGCAGCATGAAAAACATTACAACAACACAGGAAGAGAAGGAGGAGGCATCCTGTCTGTGAGTGAGGGTTTTTTTATTTTACAAAACTTTGTTAACAACCTCACAATGCACAACTGTCATGTGTGCATTGCCACGAAGATCGTCGCGGTTGCACATTTTGACTTCTCACAGCTGAGCTGCTGTTTCTTTGTGTTTGGCAGCTAGGGAGTTAATTCTGTCTGTGCTCGGTTCTGGGACTGGGTGCAGTTTCTCCCGGCTGCAATTGATTATTTGTTGATTGGTTTCCTTTAAATTCCTGGTTGTCTGCTTGGGGAGTTGCCAGTGAAACCTTCATGCAGACCACAGATAGGAATGAATCTGTATAGACTTTAGTTGTGAGCTCCTTAGTTGTTCTAAGCTCAACTTGGTTAGAGTTTATTTCCCAGACCATTTATTTTCCTTTGGTGTTTGAGTGTGTATGCAAGCGAGTGTTATCCTGTCTGTCTTATATGTCTAATCTGTGTATTTAGCTAAGATCAGCCCATATCCCTTTGGTGGTAGTCAGGATCCTTCTTAGGACTGATTACAGGGTTCAGGGTCTGATAGGAGACAGGGTTAGGTTGGAGACTTGGACCTCTGAACCATTATCAGTACCTCCAAGGTGAGGGATTAGTTAGGACCCCAGTTTAGGGTCAGGTTAGATCCCGGTCCACCTCTTTCCTGTTTCAGCTCATCAAGTCCTCAAGATTAACCTGAGTTCAGCAGATATCGTGTCAGGTAAATCTATTCTATACTTGCATGCTGATGTTGCTATACTAGTTGTTGTATAGAGTGTTGTTCCTGTATTAATAGTTTACTGACATTGTATACATATCATTAGACAGCGTGACATTTTCACTGGCCTTAAAAATTATCTCCAGTTACCATGGATCCAGTAGCCCAGCTGGCTCTGCAGTTGCAGGGATTATCCATGGAGCTGACGGACATTAAGTCCAAAGTTTTGTCTCCCCTGGAGCAAACCAGAGTTGAACCTAAGGTTGCTCTCCCGGACAGGATCACTGGTGGGCGAGACAAATTTTTCACCTTCCCGGGGGGCATGTAAATTGTATTTTCGGCTTCGGCCTCGATCATCAGGGAGTGAGGAGCAGAGAGTGGGAATTGTTATCTCACTTCTGCAAGGGGACCCTCAATCCTGGGCATTTTCCCCTTCTCCGGGATCCCGGCTCTACTGTCTGTAGATCAATTTTTTACTGCCCTGGGATTGGTATATGATGACCCAGATCGGGTCTCTCTTGCTGTAATGTATGTGATACAGTTTCATATAGCGTCTTGTGCTTGGGTGCGATGAAAATACTTGAGACACAGGTTGAAAAAGAAAGTCTTGTATTGCTTCATACAAATTGGCAAAAATAACACACAGGTTGCAAACACAGAAGCAGGAGACACAGCAGGCCAAAGTAATCTAAGTTCATCAATAACTCTCCACAACAGATTCAGATCTTCTTCTATGTTACCGCAAGTCCATGCAACCGTGAGGCTTTCAAGAGCAGAGTTCAGAGTCCACAAGAGCTCCAGAGTTTCTCAGTAGAAATGGCTGGAGTACAAAGTCCAAGGCTTCAGGAGTCAGAACACAGGTTCACTGCAGGCCAGATTCTGAAGCACTGATTGCTCAGGTGTGGCTGTTTAAGAAGCAAACGGAGAGAATCAGGGCGGGAACATGCAAGCTGGAAAACTCCATTTTAACTGAGGGCAAGATAGCTGCAGCAAAACAGAAAGCAAAATGGCCGACGAACAAACTGAGTTTCAGAAACAGATATACAGAACCTTACACTTGCTGAGACAAAATTCGTAGATACAGCAGGGAGATCGTCCGGCAGAGGAATTTGCTTCTGAGTTTCGTAGATGGGCCACAGATACTCAGTGGAATGACCCAGCTCTTAGGAGCCAGTTTTGTCTATGGGCTTTCTGATAAATTAAAAGACGTTTTGGCCCAGTATGAGTCTCCTCCTTCTCTGGAGGCTGCTATGCCTTAGCTATCCGTACTGATGAACGGCTTCGGGAGAGGGGTGAGGTAACCCCACTCCCTGTTGTTTCTCCACCTACCACTAAAGTCCCTTATGTTGAGGTTCCCCTTGTCTGTTTCGGATGAGCCTATGCAGTTGGGAGGGACATCATTTCGTTAGGAGGGGATTGGCGGTACGCCGCAGGACTAGAAGATGTTTTTTCTGCGGGAAAGAGGGACATTTGTTGGAGAATGTCCATCCCGTGCCTTGTTGAGCCAAAAGTCGCCAGAAAACTGTTAATCCCAGGTTGTGTGGTGGACGACAACCTGGGAGTATGTATTTCATCCGCCAGTTCTTCTCAGTTCCTTGTACCAGTGGAGGTGGTAGTTGGTACGAGAGTGGAGGATTGTTGGTTCTTCTTGATAGTGGTTCCGGGCTAATCTGGTTGACGCTCAGTTTGCTCAGGCTCAAGGTATGCATCTGAGTGTATTGGTCAAACCGATCCCTATATTCTCCATTGACGCCAGGCCTCGGCCAAGGTAGCTTTGTTCATGAGGTTCATAACATTGACCTTCGGGTAGGGGCAATACATGGGAACATTATCTTGTTATGTGTTGGAGGGTCTACTACTCCCATTGTGTTGGGACTTCCTTGGTTGATTAAACATAACCCTGTGATTAATTGGCAGTCCAGAGAAATAAGCCAATGGGTGAGTTTTGCAAAGCAACTGCATGAACACAGTCATCAGTGCGGTCGTGCCTAGTACATTGCCTCCTTTTTTGGAGGATTTTGGGATGTTTTCTCTGAGGAGGGGTGTCAGGAGTTGCCTCCTCATCGCGTGATATGACTGCTCTATTAATCTCCTTCCTGATGCTAAGTTGCCTAAAGCTAGGTTGTATAATCTTTCTGGTCCTGAGAGGCAGGCTATGAAAGATTATATTTCTGAAAGTCTGGCCAAAGGG
>JARQOD010000003.1:255876158-255988517 GCA_033576555.1 Oophaga sylvatica | reverse complement strand
TTAAAATAAAAAAAAAATGGTTCTGAAGTAAAATCTTGGTAAAAAAAAAAGTTGAATGTTAATTTTTTCCTTCCACATTGATTCAGTTCCTGGGAAGCACGTAAAGGGTTAATAAACTCAATGTGATTTTGAGTACCTTGAGGGGTACAGTTTTTAGAATGGTGTCACTTTTGGGTAATTTCTGTCATGTACAACCCTCAAAGTGACTTAAAATATGATGTGGTCCCTAAAATAAATGGTTTTGTACTTTTTGTTGTGAAAATGAGAAATCGCTGGTCAACTTTTAACCCTTATAACTTCGTAACAAAAAAAATGTTGTTTCCAAAATTGTGCTGATGTAAAGTAGACATGTGGGAAATGTTATGTATTAAGTAATTTGTGTGACATATCTCTCTGATTTAAGGGCATAAAAATTTAAAGTTTGAAAATTGCTAAATTTTTAAACATTTTCGCCATATTTCTGTTTTTTTCATAAATAAAACACAAGTCATATCGAAGAAGTTTTGCCACTAGCATGAAGTACAATATGTCACGAAAAAACATTCTCAGAATCAGCGGTATCCGTTAAAGCGTTCCAGAGTTATAACCTCATAAAGTGACAGTGGTCAGAATTATAAAAATTGGTCCAGTCATTAAGCTGCAAAATTGCTGTGTCACTAAGGGGTTAAGGATTGAGCCAGTGGCATCGAATTTGTCACGAATGCGGTAAATGGTTTGTCTCTTTGGGGCTTGAATACCAAATGTTTCAACTCAATTTGCTCTAACTGTTTCAGCATTTTGAGATTTCCAATACTCTTTTAAAATCCATTTTCTTTGATCTGTAGTTAAATTATTTGTCATTTAGGAGGAGATTTATCTGTGAAAACTGGATCTGTGAAACTGACTCAGTTGCCCTTAGCAACCAATCAGATTCCCCCTTTTCATTTTCCAAAGAGTCTGTGAAGAATGAAAAGTGGAATCTGATTGGTTGCTAAGGGCAACTGAGCCAGTTTCACTTTACACCATGTTTGATAAATCTCCCCTTCATAACCCTATTACACATACTGTCCACCTACTTTTGGCCCACCCTGTGTATGTGTGTGTGTGTATATAAATATATATATATACTGTATATCTATATACAGGGTTGGACAAAATAATGGAAACACCTGGAAACATCAACAAATGTTAGTTTACTATGGTGTAGGTCCACCTTTTGCGGCGATTACAGCCTCAATTCTCCGAGGTATGGATTCATACAAGGTGTGAATTGTTTCCAAAGGAATTTTAGCCCATTCTTCAGTGAAAACACCCTCAAGTTCTTTGAGCGACGATGGCGGCAGAAATCAACGTCTAACTTGAATCTCTAAAATCGACTATAAATGCTCTTTAATGTTGAGGTCTGGGGATTGTGGGGGCCAGATGAGATGCTCAACCTCATTAGAATGTTCCTCGTGCCATGCTTTAACGATTCTAGCTGTATGAATTGGTGCATTATCATCCTGAAAGATGGCGTTCCCCTCCGGGAACAGTGCTTGAACCATAGGATGCATTTGGTCGCCCAAAATGCCTAAATAATCGCGGCTGTTAATTCTTCCATGAAGGGATATCATTGGCCTGGTGGATCTCCACGAAATAGCACCCCAGATCATTACAGAACCTCCGCCATGTTTTACGGTTGGGAGAAGGCAGTCTGGATGGAATGCTTCTTTCGGCTGTCTCCAAACGTACACGTGGCCGGAGGTCGGAAATAGGGTAAACGATGATTCGTCTGAGAATATCACGTTTCCACGGCTCGAGGGACCAATTCTGGAGGGTTCTACACCACTCTAAACGCTTGGAAACATTTGTCATTGAGAGCAGCGGTTTTCGAATTACAGCTCTTCCGTGGAATCCAGATTTGTTCAGCTCCCGACGAACAGTTTTCGTGGAAACTGGGTTCTGTAGGTGTTCATTGAGCTCAGCAGTGATTTTTGGAGCCGTGGTCTTGCGATCCTCTCTCACAATTCGCTTTAGAGTCCGACGGTCTCTCTCAGTCAACTTCGACTTTCGGCCGTACCTGTGCTTTGCTGCGGACGTTTTTCCTTCTCTTTCAAACGCAGTCATTACTTTGGAGACAGTACCTCTTGACACGCCAAGCATTCGGACACTTTCGGTTACACTAGTGCCTTGCCATACCAGCACCAACAATTTGGCCTCTTTGAAAATCCGAGAGGTCTGCATTGGTATCAGGTTCTCATCAATGTTCTTACAATTATGCAAAACAAACAGTTAATTTACATACACATATCACATAACACAAATAATCAACTACAAAACATTACCATATGTCACGGTTTGCATGTTTATAACATGTTCGAAGATTATGATGCCAAAACGTTAGGTGTTTCCATTATTTTGTCCAACCCCTGTATATATCTATACATATAAAATTGAATGTGTGTATGTATGTGTGTGTGTGGGTATCAGCAACCAATCACAGAGTATCTTACATTTAACCAGAGCTGTTTAAAAGAAGCTGAGCTGTGATTGGCTGCTATGAGCAACAGTTTTCCTTGCAACCAATCCCTAAGCATCTTTCATTTCACCAGAGCTGTTTAATAGAAGCTGAGCTGTGATTGGTTGCTATGAGCAACAGTTTTCTCACTCCATGACAACACCTCAGCTGACACTGACCAAGTGGGAGAAATCTAGCATCCCCAGGAACATAAGCTCCCAGCCATTGTCTGCTCCCCAAACAGAAGCAGAGAGCACATGACAGAAATGAATCCCCCGCTCCCGTGCCCATATCCCCATCACACATCATCCATCCCATAGGCACATCTTCCCTCTTAAAGGGATCTCCGATATGGAAGTTAGGGCAAATCCATCCTGCGCTTTGGTTTTGACCCCAGGCCTCTCTTAAAGGGATCCCCGGTATGGAAATTAGGGTAAATCCCTCAGCGCTCTGATTCTGACCACAGGCCTCTCTTAAAGGGATCATTGGTATGGAAGTCAGGGCAAATCCATCCAGCTCTTTGGTTCTGATGCCAGGCCTCTCTTAAAGGGATCGCCGGTATGGAAGTTAGGGCCATTCCACTCAGCGCTCTGATTCTGACCCCAGGCCTCTATTAAAGGGATCATTAGTATGGAAGGGAGGGCAAATCCACTCAGCGCTCTGATTCTGACCCCAGGCCTCTATTAAAGGGATCATTAGTATGGAAGGGAGGGCAAATCCACTCAGCGCTCTGATTCTGACCCCAGGCCTCTATTAAAGGGATCATTGGTATGGAAGTGAGGGCAAATCCACTCTGCACTTTGGTACTGACCCCAGGCCTTTCTTAAAGGGATCTCCGGTATGGAAGTTAGGGTAAATCCCTCAGCACTCTGATTCTCACCCCAGGCTTCTATTAAAGGGATCATTGGTATGGAAGTCAGGGCAAATCCATCCAGCACTCTGATTCTGACCCCAGGCTCTCTTAAAGCGATCCCCGGTATGGAAGTCAGGGCAATTGCCTTCAAATGCTCTGGTACTAACCCCAGGCTTCTATTAAAGGGATCATTGGTATGGAAGTCAGGGCAAATCCATCCAGCGCTTTGGTTTTGACCCCAGGCCTCTCTTAAAGGGATCCCCAGTATGGAAGTTAGGACCGTTCCACTCAGCGCTGTGGTTCTGACCCCAGGGCCTCTTAAAGGGATCATTGGTATGGAAGTTAGGGCAATTCCACTAAGCGCTCTGGTTCTGACCCCAGGCCCCTCTTAAAGGGATCCCCGGTACGGAAGTGAGGGCACATCTACTCTGCACTTTGGTTCTGACCCCAGGCCTCTCTTAAAGGGATCCCCGGTATGGAAGTTAGGGCCATTCCACTCAGCGCTCTGGTTCTGACCCCAGGCTGACGGGATGATGTGGGATTTTAGGGGTAGTAGTCCGGTGGCTCTAGCTGACGGGATGATGTGGGATTTTAGGGGCAGTAGTACGGTGGCTCTGGCTGACAGGATGATGTGGGATATTAGGGGGAGTAGTCTGGTGGCTCTGGCTGACGGGACGATGTGGGATATTAGGGGTAGTAGTCTGGCGACTGTGACGGGATGATGTGGGATATTAGGGGTAGTAGTCCGGTGGCTCTGGCTGACGGGATGATGTGGGATATTAGGGGTAGTAGTCTGGCGGCTGTGACGGGATGATGTGGGATATTAGGGGTAGTAGTCCGGTGGCTCTGGCTGACGGGATGATGTGGGATATTAGGGGTAGTAGTCTGGCGGCTGTGACGGGATGATGTGGGATATTAGGGGGAGTAGTCTGGTGGCTCTGGCTGACGGGATGCTGTGGATATTAGTGGTAGTAGTCGGTAGCTCTGGCTGACGGGATTGTGTGGGATATTATAGTGAATGTGGCTATGCGGAGTGGGCAGGGTTCTACAATCAGCTTTATATTTATAGATATAATCATTACAATTTGTTATAACTAACCGTAGTTAGTTACTATGCCCGGGCAGCGCCGGGCTCTTCAGCTAGTATATTATATATATATATATATATATATATATATATATAATATATAATACAATGTGTTTACATGGATTCTATCTATTTTAACCTGTCAGTGTGAAATGAAAAACGGATCCGTCGAAAAACGGAAGAAACGGATGAAAAAACTGATGCGACTGATCCGTTTTTTCTATGGATGCGACTAGCGAATCCGTAGAAAAAACGGATCCGTCGCATCAGTTTGTCGAACCAACGGATGGTGACTTATGGCAAAAAACTGATGTGTGAAAGGGGCCTAAGCAGGCATGTCAGAGAGCAGGCAGGGGCAACAGAGAGCAGGTAAAAGAGTAAGCAAGCATATCAGAGCAGGCCGGGGTAGGAGAGAGAAACATAATAAAACATAATGCTGCTGAATACACTATTGAAACATAATACTATTAAATCTTACATCTTTTACATATAGTGGATATTTATCCACAATTGTACATAGTAAGGTAATTGTTTAGTTATGCCCACAAGAATATGGTGATTAGACCTTTTTTTTGTCAGGCTACATATGTTTTTGAGGCACATTTTTGTGAATAGTAGATTAACATATAATTGTGGGCTCTGGCTCTATCTCGCAATAGCTGTTTACAGCACATCAGCTCTTTAATACTACGAGATAAGATACTAAGTTCCCTACATTTTTTACATATAGTGGATATTCATCCACAGTGGTGCATATTATTGCAATTGTTGAGGCATGCCCACAGGAATCTGGTGATTACACCTTTTCTCTGGTTACATGCATTTCTTGAGGCATATTTTTTTGAAAAGTAAGATTAACATATTAATGTGGGCACTGGCTCTACAGCCCCCGTCTCACACAGCGATCTCGCTAGCGATATCGCTGCTGAGGCACTAGTTTTGTGACGCAGCAGCGAGCTCCCCAGCGATATCACTGTGTGTGACATTCAGCAACGATCAGCCTCCCTGCTGGGTATCGCTGATCGTCGCTGAATGTCCTGGACATTTTTTTAATCGCTGGTCTCCCGCTGACAGGCACGCATCGCTGCGTGTGACAGGCGGGAGACCAGCGATCCGCTGGTAACCAAGGTACACAGCGGGTTTCCAGGCGCCGCGCAGCGCCTGGAAACCCGATGTGTACCTTGGTTACCAGCTCCCTGCATCAGGGCGCTGGTATCCAACGTACACTGCGGGTAACTAAGCGATGTTACCCGCAGTGTCGCTGTGCTGATCGCTGCCTGAGCTGCCTGTTTGGCAGCTCATCAGCGATAATGTAGCGATACACCAGCGATCCTGATCGTTGTCGGGATCGCTGGTGTATCGCTATGTGAGACCCGGGCTTACCTCACAATAGCCGTTTACAGCACATTAGCATTTTGATACTACAAGATAAGATACTTCGTTACCTTTGAGACGAATTTTGTCTCCTGTTTTTTCGCTCATATTCTGTATGTGTGTGGTTTTTTGTGTCTACCGACATTGAGCGGGGGCGCCATTTCTTCAACAAGTAGAGTGCCAACCTCCGCTGGCAGGCAGGGCTGTTTATAGGGCCTTGTAGGGTTAGATTAGCCCCCCCTTCCTATTATCTTTGGTTAAAAGACCTGTTTTGTATGTACACTACATTGTGGGAAGTTCCTGGTTTATCCTAGCACCTTTTTAATATTTAGTACTTTTAATATTAATAAAAGTTAATTTTTAGGGTTTTTTGTATTTTTTTTAAGAGAGAGCAGATAACAGAGTAAGGCCCGGGGTCACACTTGCGTATGGCATCCGATGCGAGAGCATCGGATGCGATATGCTAATGACCCTAAGCTCCTGCTCTGCTGCGTGCGAGAGCCAAGTGTCATGCTACTGTGCTCCGAGCCTCTCGCACAGAGCGGATCGGAGCACAGCTGCGGAGGAGGCAGAGAAAGTAATTTCTCTATCTCCTTCATTGATGTGCGCTGTGTCACTCGTACCCATAGACTTTTATGGGTGCGAGTGCGCCAAGACTCGGCCGAGTGTCGGTGACAATCGCAGCATGCTGCGATTTCACTTGCATGTAGAATACGGCCGAGAAAAAAACAGTGATGGGAGCTGCCCCATAGATTAATACTGGTCCGAGTGCTATACGATGTTTTATCGCATATCACTTGTCCGTATTCATCACTAGTGTGACTCTGGCCTAAGCAGGCATATCAGAAAGCAGGCAGGGACAAACAGCAGGTAACAGAGTAAGCAGGCATATCAGAGAGCAGGCAGGGGCAACAGAGAGCAAGCAGGCATATCAGAGCAGGCAGGGGCATCAGAGCAGACAGGGGCATCAGAGAACAGGCAAGGGCAATAGAGAACAGGCAGGCGTATCACAGAGGAGGCAGGCAACAGAGAACAGACGGGGCAACAGAGAGCAGGCAGAGGCAACAGATCAGGCAGGGGTATCTGAGCAGTCAGGGACAACACAGAGAAGGCAGGGGTATCAGAACAGGTGGGGGTATCAAAGCAGGCAGAGGCAATAGAGAGCAGGCAGGGATATCAGAAAACAGGATGAGGCAACAGAGAGCAGGTAGGGGTATTATAGCTGGCAGAAGCAACACAGAGGGAGGCAGGGGTAGCAAAATACAGCCACAGACAGGAGCAGGGTAGCAGACTGCATATTTAAAGCAGGAATAAGGTACAGGCACCAGACTGCAGACAGAGGAGAGACAGTGGTAATGTCACACTGCAGCACTGCAGGTAAATGCAAGGTAATGCACACTCCACTAGATGGCAGCAGAATGGAGAGTGAGTTGAAATCCTGCTAAGAGCAGAACTGCAGCGAGGCTACCACTAGGTTGCAGCAGAATAGTTAGAGAGCCGGGTCGATACCAGAGAGTTGCGTAGTACAAAGGAGAAATTCCAAACACAAAGTCAGAGGAGTGCCAAAACGTCAGTGTCGGTTCATAGCAGAGGTATCAGAAGGAAGAGACAGAATCAGGTCAGAGCCAAAGCAGAGTCAAGTTCCGGGGAATCCAAACACAAAGGGACAGACAGAGTCGGGACTGGTAGGAGAGCGGTGCACAGACACGGGCAAGGCCAGCTAAACTCAGCAGGCCAAATCAAGAGTTCACCAGAGCCAGATACACACGCCGTAGGCAGGAAATATAACTGACCCTGCCTGCAGGATGCAGCGTAGAGATATAGCAGACCCGACACAGGAACGAGGCGGAGAAAGTTAACCCCTGACATGACCAGACCGGGAAAGGAGCGACTAGACCAAAACCCGATCTGGATCATGACAGTACCCTCCTCTCATTGGGGGGCCACCAGACCCTGGTTTGCCAGGATAACGTGCATGAAAAGCCCGAACCAACCGATCAGCATAGACTGATCGCGCCGGGACCCAAGATCGATCCTCAGGACCGTAACCCCTCCAATGTACTGAAGCGAACTGCGAACCATCCGAGAGTCGACAATACGTTCAACTTCATACTCAGTTTGTCCATCCACAGAAAC
This sequence comes from Oophaga sylvatica, assembly GCA_033576555.1. Taxonomy (NCBI): domain Eukaryota; kingdom Metazoa; phylum Chordata; class Amphibia; order Anura; family Dendrobatidae; genus Oophaga; species Oophaga sylvatica. The sequence continues at coordinate 255,980,591 of JARQOD010000003.1, read as the reverse complement.
AGGAGACGGAGGGGGTGGAGACCCAGCAGAGGAAGGTACAAACGATTTAAGAAGAGACGTGTGGAACACATTGGGGATACAAAGCAACGGGGGTAAACGTGAACGAAAGGCAACTGGGTTGTCAACCTCAATGATCTCGTAAAGACCAATAAACTTGGGTCCCAGCTTAAGCCCTACAGATCGTCGCTTATCAGCAAAATGTTTCTGTTTGCTCTGAGCCACCCCAATGTTCTTCTGGACCTCCCTTCAAACCTCCCCCAACCGTTGAACCGCCAATCAGCCCCTGGACACCCAGAATCCAGCCTGGAAAATTCACCAAAATAGGGGTGAAAACCGTAGTTACAAAAAAATGGAGAGGTGCCAGTGGACTGATTAACTTGATCATTAAATGCAAACTTGGCCACGGGCAATGAGGAACACCAATCATCCTGCTGGGACGTGGCAAGACACTGTTCTAGTGACTGATTGGTCCTCTCCGTCTGACCGTTGGTCTCGGGATGGTAGGCAGAGGAGAAGGTCAAGCTAACACCCAATCTCTTGCAAAACACCCTCCAAAATTTGGACACGAATTGCACCCCTCTGTCAGACACCACATTCAGAGGCACGCCATGTAACCGTACAACTTGCTCAATAAACAATTTAGCTAGTGTTTCAGCGTTGGGTAGTCCTCCAAAGGAACAAAATGCGCCTGTTTGCTAAATCTGTCAACCACTACCCAGACCACTGTCTTGCCATTAGAAAGAGGGAAATCAGTGATAAAATCCTTGGACAAATGAGTCCAAGGTGTATCCGGAATTGGCAATGGCACCAGTTCCCCGGCTGGCCGGTTATGGGAGACCTTAGCGCGAGCACTCGTATCACAAGCAGGCACAAACACGGCGATATCAGAAGACATAGAGGACCACCAAAACAGTCTCGTAATAGCTGTCCGGGTGGCCGAGACTCCTGGGTGCCCACTGAGAGCAGATTTGTGGAACTCCCGGAGCACCCTCAACCGATACTGAACTGGGACGAAGAGCTTGTTATCGGGCAATGACTGAGGAGCAAGAGACTGAGCCTCACGAATTTCAAGTTCCAATTCGGAAGACACCCCCGCCATGACCACCCAAGAATGGAGGAGGGAGGTTCGGGAGGTGATATCTGATCCAAGCTGCGAGATAAGGCATCGGCCTTGACATTCTTGGAACCAGGCCGAAAGGTGATAGAAAAATGAAAACGTGAAAAAAAAGCGACCACCTTGCCTGTCTAGGAGTCAAACGTTTGGTAGACTCAATGTAAGACAGATACTTATGATCCGTAATCATCGTGATCCGATCAACAGCCTCCTACAAAAAATGCCTCCATTCTTCAAAAGCCAATTTTATGGCCAACAACTCCCGATTACCAACATCGTAATTTCTCTCCGCAGGAGAAAATTTCTTGGAGTAAAAGGCACAAGGTCTTAAATTAGTCAAAGAGATGGGTCCCTGAGACAGCACCGCCCCCACTCCCACCTCTGATGCGTCCACATCTACAATGAATGGTTCAGACGGATCGGACTGGACCAACACAGGAGCAGACATAAAACATTTTTTCAATGTAGAAAATGCTTCAACTGCCAGAGACGACCAGTTTTAAGATCAGCCCCCTTACGAGTGAGATCAGTGAGAGGCTTGACCACCTGAGAAAACCCCTTAATAAATTTGCGATAATTGGCGAAACCCAAAAAATGTTGAAGACCCTTGAGGTCTCTGGTTTGCACGCAATTAATAATCAAAAAATTTTAATCTATTAGGGTTTAGTAAACCAAAATCACAGAAAAAAAACAAAAATGAAATACTTTATTAATAATTTACCATAATAGGTAGCACCAAAAAATGACATACAAGAAAAATACAAAATACAGACAGTGTTCAAGTTAAAATATTGGGCCCATCTGGATGTCCCTAGATAATTTCTGTGCTGTCTCCTGCCTTGCCGCGGAGGTTGGCACCCTAGGGGGGAGCGTTGTGGCGCCCCCGCTCACCGATGGCTAACCCTAGTGGCCCTGTTGTGCCCTATAGACTTAGTGAATCCCACTACCCAATGGCTAAGGGGACCTCTATGTCTAGACAGAGACCTACTGAACTAGTACATCCCTATGTCCCAATAATGTAAAAACAGAAAAACACATGTGGTGGTAACTGGATGTTGTTTTTTATGTATATATAACCAAGATTGGTGAGATTAGAGCTACTTTTTTATCAAATCGCCCGGTCTACAGCTGACTTAACAGTGTAGTGACTGTCAACAAGCAGAGAGAAAAAATATATATGCCAATTTTTAATTAGCTTCGACATTCTTTAGATCTGTCTGATGAATAGATATATACACATGCTGTAGCCGAGAAAAAATCATGTACCGCAATTTATCTCATATTCCTAAGCACCGTTCAATGTCTCAGTGCACTTATAGTTCAAATTTATCAAATGCCTTATTGCAATTTATAAAGAATACAGCGCTTCACTGTGCTAATGCCAGAGCAGTTCAGCGCCTCAATGCACTCATAGCAAGGCGATCAATGGTCGCTACATGTATAGATATATCGAGTGTAACAAGGACCTTTTTATATATATATATATATATATATATATATATATATATACTCATGCCTAGGCAATTGGTGGACGCAATGAAAATTACCAAAAATGGCACTTGGATGCACCCATGTGTGTGCAAAATGATTCCTCAGTGTGCTCCTGTTAAAGTGCTAGATAGTCGCATCACATATAAACACAAAATAGGCATACCATATGCCGCAATACATTTAGTTCAAGATCATCATTTAGATACATCCATAGCAGAAGCGGTTAAGACCGCATATTTAGACAAAATGTGCAGAGGTACTTAGCTCTCTCAGTTTTTTTTCGTTTACCACCATAAAACCATAGTTATTCACGCCTCAACGCGTTTCGCCTAAACAGGCTCATCAGGAGGTCAGATGAACAGATGCAGATGTCTTGTGCATGGTGCAGTGGCTAACCTGTAATGCGTGTCTGCTCTCCATTTGTACATACCGCCATTCGGATCGTCATTTGACGCCGCCCACATCAGGTGAGTCAGGCGTCCTAACGAATCATAGCTCCCGTCATCTAGCGTCGCCCACGTTGTGAGTCAGGGGTTGATGCAAATCCCCGCCGACGTCACTTCCGCCCTCACTCGACTAGTAAGGGAATGAGTGCGCATGTCCAGACGGGGACGTCACTTAGTGACGCCCTCAACGTTTGAGTCACGTACTGTTAAGAGGCCACTCCTATGTTCAACCCCTTCTGCTTGTATTTGGTAATTCAGCAAACGGAGGAGTACGCTTATCAGGAGGTATCCATCACTAATCGGCTCATACAAATATATAGGTGTAATATATTGCTCAATATATCAAGAAGGTGTATGGCCATTTATCAGGATGACGAAGTCCTATATTTTTGAAACACATATTAAAATCATAAATAACCTCCTTATATCTTGAATGGAATCCCACAATGTGAAGCTCTACTGACTAATATATGACAAATGGAGAATCAGGATAAATTAATATCACATAGAAATCTATGCAGATCTCATATTGGAGATCTTATAGCATGGAAAGTTTGGCTTGCTTCTTTATTGAGCCCATAAAACATGAATGAAGGCTACAGGAAACAGGTAAATGAGTTAATTTCATTCAGACCATGGGGTTCAAGGGAATTCAGTCTGAAGATCCATTCGCATTCTCTTCTCAGGATCATATTATCAATATCTCCACCCCTAGAGTTGGTATGTACCACTTCAATGATCATAAATGATATGTCACCCAGATTACCTCTGTGACAGGAATTCATATGTCGTGCTAGGGGGGTGTCTCTATTATTGCGAATGTCTCCCATATGTTCCCCGACTCTTCTCCTGAATTCCCTTTTGGTTTTTCCCACATAGTCCTTGGAGCAGGAACATGTGCCTTTATATACCACAGCCGTGGTTCTACAATTAGAGAAGTCTCTCAAAAAGAATCTCATTCCCGTGGAAGCACTAAAAAAACACTTTGCTGGTGACATCCATTTACATAATGTACAGTTTCAAGGTATCAAGCCCTATTAAAAGAACGAAAACAGTTACAGTTCCAACGTGATCTCAAAGACTTTAGCGATAACCAGATCCTCAATTTCCAACGAGACAGACACTCTGAGGCATCGTCTTCTGATATTGACACCTCTGACACCGAAAGATCAGACATTAATCTAGGTGGGACACAATTCAGAGGAACTTTTTATAGACCAAAATGGCAGAATACAAGAGGGAGATCGACAAGGGGTGGAAAAAGGGGAAGAGGTATCCAAAGGGGGGGTTTCCAGATGGGACATACTGCCCCACTTTCCTCTGCACCCTCTCCCTCGCTACCCTTCTCTTCTTCTTCTTTTTTGGAACAAAGTGCGAGGACGGGTTATCACCTAAGAACCAGGTTCAATCAATAAAGGGACAAATAATTAACCTGTCCTCGCATTCCCTTAGCAGAGAAAAACTAGATCTGTTGACGAGAGGACTTAATTTTGTTCCAACTAATAGATTTAATTGCTTCGATTGGGTCAAGGATCTTAATTTATTTTGCAGAAAACTAAAATGGAAGAAATTTTTCAAACAGCATAATCGTGAAGAGTGTCTTAGACAAGGACTTGAGGAGGAAGACTTTGAAACTTATAGAGATCTGGCGGGTCTTCTTGAGGAGAATGAGCACATAGGTGAAGGGGACAGGGGACCCTTCACCACCCTCAGAAATAGAAGTACTAGAATGCCGCCTCCCGGAGAAACAGGGAATATTGACATATTTCTATCTTTGGTAGAAAGGGACCTCAAGAAAATAAGGAATCTGGATTTTGAGTTACAGGACAATTTGTCAGGGAATGAGAGGAAGGCCCTAGAGACATTAAAGAAAAATGATCAATTGGTTATAAAACCATCTGATAAAGGGGGAAACTTGGTAATTTTGGACCATGTTAAATATAGGAGAATGTGCACTGACATTCTATTAGACACGAGTACCTATGAAGTTATGTCAGTTAACCCATTAACTAACTTTAAAGAGAAACTAAGGGACTCCTCGATAGAGCCCTCTCAGACACACTTATCTCCAAGATGGAGTATGATTTCATGTTGCCTAAATTTCCAGTAGAGGCGACGTTCTATGCTTTGCCGAAAATACATAAGGGGTTGGACCCCCTTAAGGGGAGACCTATTGTTTCGGGGGTCAACTCTCTTACTCAGAACTGTGGCCTCTACATTGAGGAAATCCTTCATCCTTTTGTTGTCTCTCTACCCTCGTACCTCAGAGACACATCAGACCTGCTACTTAAGTTGGATGGTATCTCCTTTGAAGAAAGCTCCTTTCTTGCATCAATTGATGTAGAAGCTTTATACAGTAGCATACCCCATCACTTGGGCGTAAGAGGGGTGGAGCATTTTTTACAACAAAGATCAATTGCATGTGGGAGACATAATATCTTTGTGACATCTCTTCTAGAATTTACTCTCACCCACAATGCCTTCACCTTTGATGGTAAATTCTTCCACCAGCTCAGGGGCACCGCGATGGGGAGCCCGTTTGCCCCATCGTATGCCAATCTGTTCCTGGGCTGGTGGGAGGAATCGGTGGTATTCAAAGATCACGCCGAGTGGTGGCAGGACAAAATTTCTATGTGGTATAGATACATCGACGATGTGTTCGTGGTCTGGACAGGTACGAAGGTGGAATTCGAGGAATTTGTAAAAGATCTGAATAAAAACAATCTGAATTTAAGATTCACCTTTGAAATTCACAACAATGAAATATCATTTTTAGATATCACGATCAAGAAAGAGACACAGGGTAATATTTCCACTATGATATACCGCAAACCAACAAGCACCAACAGCCTTCTGCACTGGCAGAGCTATCACCCCACCCCACTCAAAAGGGGGATCCCTAAAGGACAGTTCCTAAGGGTCAGAAGGAACTGTTCTAGAAATGAGACCTTCATACGTCAATCAAGGGATATGCAGAATAGATTCAGGGAAAAAGGCTATCCGGAGCATGTCATTAATACAGCTTTTGATCATGCTAGGAGGGCGAATAGACATCAGCTTTTACAAAGTAAGGTGAAAGCGGACACTTCTGAAATCACTAGGTGATAGGCACTTTTGACTATGGGCATGATGAGGTGAGGCGGGTATTAACCAGACATTGTGACATTCTTAGAATGGATCCGGACCTCAAAGACGTGGTAGGGCTACGACCCAATATCACGTTTAGGAAGGGGAGGTCCATTAGAGACCTTCTTGTACATAGCCAATACAAGAGACCAGTGAGAGAGGGCACTTGGTTGGACAGGAGACCAATTGGTTTTTTCAAATGTGGAAACTGTACATTATGTAAATGGATGTCACCAGCAAAGTGTTTTTTTAGTGCTTCCACGGGAATGAGATTCTTTTTAGAGACTTCTCTAATTGTAGAACCACGGCTGTGGTATATAAAGGCACATGTTCCTGCTCCAAGGACTATGTGGGAAAAACCAAAAGGGAATTCAGGAGAAGAGTCGGGGAACATATGGGAGACATTCGCAATAATAGAGACACCCCCCTAGCACGACATATGAATTCCTGTCACAAAGGTAATCTGGGTGACATATCATTTATGATCATTGAAGTGGTACATACCAACTCTAGGGGTGGAGATATTGATAATATGATCCTGAGAAGAGAATGCGAATGGATCTTCAGACTGAATTCCCTTGAACCCCATGGTCTGAATGAAATTAACTCATTTACCTGTTTCCTGTAGCCTTCATTCATGTTTTATGGGCTCAATAAAGAAGCAAGCCAAACTTTCCATGCTATAAGATCTCCAATATGAGATCTGCATAGATTTCTATGTGATATTAATTTATCCTGATTCTCCATTTGTCATATATTAGTCAGTAGAGCTTCACATTGTGGGATTCCATTCAAGATATAAGGAGGTTATTTATGATTTTAATATGTGTTTCAAAAATATAGGACTTCGTCATCCTGATAAATGGTCATACACCTTCTTGATATATTGAGCAATATATTACACCTATATATTTGTATGAGCCGATTAGTGATGGATACCTCCTGATAAGCGTTCTCCTCCGTTTGCTGAATTACCAAATACAAGCAGAAGGGGTTGAACATAGGAGTGGCCTCTTAACAGTACGTGACTCAAACGTTGAGGGCGTCACTAAGTGACGTCCCCCGTCTGGACATGCGCACTCATTCCCTTACTAGTCGAGTGAGGACGGAAGTGACGTCGGCAGGGATTTGCATCAACCCCTGACTCACAACGTGGGCGACGCTAGATGACGGGAGCTATGATTCGTTAGGACGCCTGACTCACCTGATGTGGGCGGCGTCAAATGACGATCCGAATGGCGGTATGTACAAATGGAGAGCAGACACGCATTACAGGTTAGCCACTGCACCATGCACAAGACATCTGCATCTGTTCATCTGACCTCCTGATGAGCCTGTTTAGGCAAAACGCGTTGAGGCATGAATAACTATGGTTTTATGGTGGTAAACGAAAAAAACTGAGAGAGCTAAGTACCGCTGCACATTTTGTCTAAATATGCGGTCTTAACCGCTTCTGCTATGGATGTATCTAAATGATGATCTTGAACTAAATGTATTGCGGCATATGGTATGCCTATTTTGTGTTTATATGTGATGCGACTATCTAGCACTTTAACAGGAGCACACTGAGGCATCATTTTGCACACACATGGGTGCATCCAAGTGCCATTTTTGGTCATTTTCATTGCGTCCACCAATTGCCTAGGCATGAGTATATATATTGTAGTGATAGTAAGACTTCACTATACCTTTGTATGTGGTTTGAGGACCTGTGATGAGGTCACTGCCATGTGACCTGTCATGTGCTCTGTGTTAGCTGAATGGCTGGTGTATATAAGTGAGCCTGCTGCTGACCACAGGTGTGAGTGACTGGGGGTGTGGAAACCTCCAGTGTGGGAGTTCTGAGGAGACGTCCAGTCTGTGTGCTGAAGAGAGTGCTCAGTTAGAGTACCAGGACTTTCTATCTGTTTTCGTTACTTTGTGCCACAGAAGGCTGTTTTTGTTTTCTGTTTACAGCAAGTTTATGAAACCTTAATAAACTTGCTTAAAGAACCAGAAGAGTCGCCCTCCTGCTTACCTCCGGTCGCACACCAGCGAGACCACATCCCTAAAATTGGTGGCGTAAATGCGGGCAGCGTTCCCAGCAGAGAAGTGAGACTGGTTACTGCATGTCGTGGGTCAAGGCTTTAGCAACCCAGCCAGCATTGCCGGAGAAAATGGAGGACCTGCTGAAACACTTGGTCCAGGCACAGGTACAGCAGCAACAGGCACAGGAACAGCAGCAAGAAGCCAACAGGATGCTCTTGCAGCAGATGCGCAGAGCTCGGGAGCAGATACACTGCGCGATCGAGCAGATGCAGCTTTTGACAACCGCCATCCAGGGCAGGACGAGCGCCCCAACCCCAGGTCTGGCTGATGACAACCACGTCAGAAAGGCGGTAAGACGCACATTACAAAAAATGACCCCGGGGGATGATGTGGAAGCCTTCCTGGCTGTATTTGAGAGGGTTGCTGAGAGGGAAAGACTTCCCCCAGGGCAGTGGGCAGAGATATTGGCCCCATACCTGACAGGTGAACCCCAGAAGGCGTATTACGATTTGACTGTGCAGGACGCTCAGGAATATCCTAAGCTAAAGGTAGAGATCCTCGCACGTATGGGGGTAACAATGACTATCAGGGCACAGAGGGTGCACCGCTGGGCTTATCACCGGGACAAACCACCTCGCTCCCAAATGTTTGACTTACTGCACCTGGTCCAGAAATGGCTACAGCCAGAGTCCGCTACGCCGGCACAGATGGTAGAAAGAGTCGTCATGGATCAGTTTGTGCACTCCCTGCCAAAACCCCTACAGACTTGGGTTGCCCAGGGTGATCCCCGGAATGCTGATGAACTGGTCGGACTGGTCGAGAGGTACCAGGGAATGGAAGGTGCCTTGGGGAAGCAGCCTATTCCGTACTGGCGGCCCCAACAGGGGGCAGAGTCCCAAAAAGGGGTGGGGAGCCCAAGGTCAAAATGGCGGGGGGAGGTGGTGCCCAAGGTCACTACGGGTGATATTATTTGTTGGAGGTGCCGCGAGCCAGGACATATAGCTGCCCGGTGTCCGCAGACCACTGAGCAGATGGACTGCAGCCTAGGACACCGTATTTCATGGTATGCATATCCAGCCTGCAGTGGAAACCCGTTTCCCAATCAGGGTCCTCAAGTATGTCCCGTGAAGGTGAACGGTGAAGCAGTAACGGCGCTGCTAGACTCTGGGAGCTTAGTGACCCTGATTAGGGCCACTTTTCCTCTCAACATACTACCAGGGAAAAAGGTTGGTGTTCAATGCATACATGGTGATGTAAAGGACTACCCTATGGCCAGAGTGGACATTGAAACGACGCATGGCACTGAGTCCCATGAAGTCGGCGTCGTTCGGGACTTGGTGCGTCCTATAATTGTAGGCCGGGATTTCTGTCTGTTTTGGGATCTGTGGAGAAAGGGTTCTGAGGTCCCTAGTGAGAATGGGGAACCAGTAAACCCTAACAAACTACTACCACACTCAGAAGGGGCGGAGTCTCAATCTGAGTCAATGAGGAGAAAAGAGGTGGCGGCGGATGAGCCGAGGAACTGTTGCCGGGTTCAGGGTTTGAACAGTGTATGTCGCGAATGGTGTACTGACTTTACATCTGACGGGGGGCACTGAACTATTCTCTGATAGTGAATGGAGAGTATGTGAGTGGACTTCTAGACTCAGGAAGCCAGGTGACCCTACTGAGCGACACACTCCCTGTATATCTGATTCCCGGAAGGAAGATGGAAGTCCCTTGTGTTCATGGGGTCACTAGGGAGTATCAGGTAACCAGGGTAATCATTGAGACGGACACTATTATTTCTACCCAGGATGTCCCTGTAGTCTCAGACTTACCTTATCCTATAATAATAGGCCAGGATTGTAAACGGTTTTGGGAGGTGTGGGACGAAGCCCTGGCTAATTGCTCAGAAGGGAACCAGAATGACCCTAAGAGAGGCCCACCCCTGCAGGAGGCTGTAGTGGTTGCTGATAGTGTGGTGGGTAAAACAGAGGTAGCCACCCCTAAAGTCAAAGATACCCAGTGCCTGGTAGCCGTAAGAAAGGGTGGCTCAGACCAAAGTGAGGACTTTGGGGTGACCAAATATAGGTCCGCAGAAAACTGGGTCGCCCCAGGAATAGGGGCCGACACCTGGTTAAGTGGGGACTTGCCGTTCCAAGATGACAGAGGGAGTGGGAATGACTCCTATGCAGACTGTAACTTAACCGCCAGTGAAAGCGAGTGCAGCAAGGTGGTGTCAGGTACAAGTGGCAGACCTTTTCCTCACCGCAGGGGCTGCAGGAAGGCCAGACAGCCTATGTTCTCTAAGAAGAGAAAAAAGGGGAGAAGGATGGTGCCACATGTAATGGATAAAAGAGAGCAGGGCCATGAGATAGAACTGCTTAAAGAGACAGTCATGCGAGAAAAGATACGGGGACAAGAGATTGAGCAACGAATGAAGGACCTGGAGAAAGAACTCTCTAAAGTCCAAGGTCAACTATCAGCGTGCCCGACGGCGAACCAAGTCCTAGTGAAAGATACGGAGATGCTCAGAGAGGCCCAGGAGAAGCATCAGCAGGAACTTCTACGGAGAGAAGAAGAGCACCGATGCTGGACAGAGGAGCAAGAGAAAATTCTCCAAAAACTCCAGATAGAGAAGGAAGCTAACGCACAGCTCAGGAAATCCACGACAGACCAGGAAATCGAACAGTTGCGCTCTCCCGGTCCGTGCGTACGGGAAGAGAGTGAACTGAAGAGGTTGACCAAAGAAGGGGCCTCCACGGCGAAAGAAAGCCAGCAAAGGAACCGCCACCCAGATGGCCACACCCGGAAAGTCACAGTGAAGCGGGAGGCGGACATAAGAGATATGCCACTACAATACCTCCACGAGAAGCAGAGATGTCGGGAGCCAACAAGAAAACCTCCAAGTCGGAGGGCGTTGGTGGAAAGCCTTGGGAAGATCCGGATGCTCTTGGAGGTGAACCAGGGAAGAATAGAGCAGCTACAACTTGAGAAGAAGCAGACCAACAGACAGCTGCAAGAGTTGAGAAAAAAAAGGCAGTCACCTTCAACCCCCAATATAGAGAGGCGCAGAGGTTCCCTGCAGAATGAAGGTCATCAAAGTGAAAATAAGACAGAACATAGATGGCCTGAAATGAGAGCTAGAGGCAGTGACACCTCAATTAGATCAGGACTCAGTGACCTAAGGCAAACGGTGACAGACCGGCTGATTGTGGAGACGACTGAAAGGAGTTTCTAGTCGGTGAATGAAATGTGCCAAGCCCACGGCTTTAGGCAGAGGGGGGAGGTATGTAGTGATAGTAAGACTTCACTAACCTTTGTATGTGGTTTGAGGACCTGTGATGAGGTCACTGCCATGTGACCTGTCATGTGCTCTGTGTGAGCTGAATACCTTTGTGTGTGGTTTGAGGACCTGTGATGAGGTCACTGCCATGTGACCTGTCATGTGCTCTGTGTTAGCTGAATGGCTGGTGTATATAAGTGAGCCTGCTGCTGACCACAGGTGTGAGTGACTGGGGGTGTGGAAACCTCCAGTGTGGGAGTTCTGAGGAGACGTCCAGTCTGTGTGCTGAAGAGAGTGCTCAGTTAGAGTACCAGGACTTTCTATCTGTTTTCGTTACTTTGTGCCAGAGAAGGCTGTTTTTGTTTTCTGTTCACAGCAAGTTTATGAAACCTTAATAAACTTGCTTAAAGAACCAGAAGAGTCGCCCTCCTGCTTACCTCCGGTCGCAAACCAGCGAGACCACATCCCTACAATATATATAAAAAGGTCCTTGTTACACTCGATATATCTATACATGTAGCGACCATTGATCGCCTTGCTATGAGTGCATTGAGGCGCTGAACTGCTCTGGCATTAGCACAGTGAAACGCTGTATTCTTTGTAAATTGCAATAAGGCATTTGATAAATTTGAACTATAAGTGCACTGAGACATTGAACGGTGCTTAGGAATATGAGATAAATTGCAGTACATGATTTTTTTCTTTGGCTACAGCATGTGTATATATCTATTCATCAGACAGATCTAAAGACTGTCGAAGCTAATTAAAAATTGGCATATATATTTTTTCTCTGCTTGTTGACAGTCACTACACTGTTAAGTCAGCTGTAGACCGGGCGATTTGATAAAAAAGTAGCTCTAATCTCACCAATCTTGGTTATATATACATAAAAAACAACATCCAGTTACCACCACATGTGTTTTTCTGTTTTTACATTATTGGGACATAGGGATGTACTAGTTCAGTAGGTCTCTGTCTAGACATAGAGGTCCCCTTAGCCATTGGGTAGTGGGATTCACTAAGTCTATAGGGCACAACAGGGCCACTAGGGTTAGCCATCGGTGAGCGGGGGCGCCACAACGCTCCCCCCTAGGGTGCCAACCTCCGCGGCAAGGCAGGAGACAGCACAGAAATTATCTAGGGACATCCAGATGGGCCCAATATTTTAACTTGAACACTGTCTGTATTTTGTATTTTTCTTGTATGTCATTTTTTGGTGCTACCTATTATGGTAAATTATTAATAAAGTATTTAATTTTTGTTTTTTTGCACGCAATTAACAATGGCCTGTACCTTTCCAGGGTCCATACGACACCCATTGGCAGAGAGGATGAACCCCAGAAAGGACAGCTCTTGGACACAAAATGAACACTTCTCAGGTTTAGCAAGCAGAGAGTTTCTCCCTAACCTATGAAGAACTGCACGTAAATGACCCATGTGAGATTCTTTGTCAGATGAAAATACAAGAATCTCATTTACATATATCACCATACAGCGCCCAATGAAGTCAGAAAATACATCATTAATGCAATTTTGAAAAACTGCTGGCGCGTTCGTGAGACCAAAGGGCATGACCAAATTTTCAAACAAACCCGCAGAGGTGAGAAATGCCGTTTTCCACTCATCCCCATCCCGAATACGGATAAGATTATACGCTCCCCTGAGATCCACCTTGGAAAACCACTTAGCCCCAGATAATTGGTTATAAAGATCTGGAATAAGCAGGAGAGGGTAGGTATTTCTCACCGTAATTTTATTTAGTTTCTGAAAATCGAGGCAAGGGCGTAAACCACCATCTTTCTTTTTTACAAAAAAGAATCCAGCAGCCACAGGTGAGACAGAGGGACGCATGTGACCTTTGCGTAAACTTTCTGAGGTATAGTCTTTCATAGTGTTACGTTCCGGGCCGGAAAGATTGTACAAACGGGCCTTGGGCAATTTAGCCCCGGAGTCAGATTAATAGTACAATCATAGGGCGATGTGGTGGCAATACCTCAGCCTCTATTTTGGAAAACACATCCTCAAAATCTTTCAGGTACTCCGGAATACCCTCCAGACTAACGGACGACACTAGAACAGCAGAAAGACAATAATTTGAACAACTAGGGCCCCATTTCACAATATCCTAAGATTCCCAGTCAATAACAGGATTATGCAACTGTAACCAGGGAATCCCAACACCAGTCTTGCTGGAAGATTATCCAGAACATAACATGAAATTCATTCCTGATGCAAGGAACCCACCTTGAGGAGAAACTTCTCAGAGACAAACTTAATATTTTGAGCCAGCGATGTCTTATCAATGGCAATGATATGGATTGGGGTTTTAAGCCTAACTGTCCCTATCTTACTCTTGGACACCAGGCTCGAGTCAATGAAGTTCATGGATGACCCACAGTCCACAAAAGCTGATGTGGGTGTGTAACCATCCCTACAACAAAGTTGAACCTCTAACAAAATCTTTTGAAATGAGGAAAATGGTACCCCAGAATCTGGGTGACCTCCTTGACAATCACCCAGACTCGGCAGCTTGTTAATCGGTGGGCAAGAGGAGCAGTCCTTTTTCCAATGACCCGACTTCCACAATAAAAACATAAACTCCCTTCACGTCATTGCTTCCTCTCCTTCTCCTTGAGGTTATTGGCCCCAACCTCCATAGGCTCCGTATATGACATCACTACAGATTTAGCAAGGTATACTGGAACCTCTAGCTGGATTACTCCCCTCTCCCGCAACCTACGATCCATACGAATGGCCTGAGTCATGGCCTCCTCCAAAGAGCTGGGTAGCGGATGGGGAGCCAGAGCGTCCTTAAGATGATCCGACAGTCCTCTCCTGAACTGACATCTTAACGCAGAGTTGTTCTAGGACACTTCGGTGCACTATCGTCTAAACTCTGAAAAATAGCATTCAGCAGTGAGTTTACCCTGGGAGAGATCGTGTCCTCTGCCACTCTGACCTGGTCTGGTTCATCATAAATCAGTCCAAAAGCCTCAAAGAACCTATCCACAGACACACGTTCAGGGGCAGTAACAGATAGAGAAAAAGCCCAAGTTTGAGGACCCTCTCGGAGTAAAGGAATAATTATCCCCACCCGTTGACTCTCATCTCCTGAGGATCTGGGCCTAATTGAGAAAAGCAGCTTACAACTCTCTCTGAATGTACGGAACTTCTCCTTTTCTCCGGAGAAAGTATCTGGGAGCCTGGCCGTAGGTTCAGGAGAGTGTAAAGAGACATCCATGGGTTCAGAGTGCTTACAGGCTGATTGTGTCATAGAACCCTGAAAAGACTTAACCGTTTTAGTAAGTTCCCTCTGGAGTTGATTATGGGAAGTGGCCAGGGCTCTATGTTCCACAGACAAGTCCTGCATCATTTGAGTCAATTTTGATATCTGATCCGCAAGGGTACGAAACAGATCTATAGGGAGAATAAAAAAAAAAGGAAAAAAAACTGTTGTAGGTCAGTTATAATGTCACACTGCAGGTAAATGCAGGGTAACGCACACTCCACTAGATGGCAGCAGAGTGGAGAGAGAGTTGAAATCCTGCTAAGAGCAGACCAGCAGAACTGCAGCGAGGCTACCACTAGGTGGCAGCAGAATAGTCAGAGAGCCGGGTCGATACCAGAGAGTTGCGTAGTACAAAGAAGAAATTCCAAACACAGAGTCAGAGGATCGCCAAAAGGTCATTGCCTGTCCATAGCAGAGGTATCAGAAGGAAGAGACAGAATCAGGTCAGAGCCAAAGCAGAGTCGAGTACCAGGGAATCCAAAGATGCAGGGACACACAGAGTTGGGACGGGTAGGAGAGGGGTGCACAGACACGGGCAAGGTCCACTAAACGCAGCAGGACAAATCAAGAGTTCACCAGAGCCAGCTACACAACACCGTAGGTAGAACACGCCAAAGAACAAAAGCAGTCAAAGGTCAATGTGAGAAAATAGAAAAAAACTTTATTACTAAATATGGATAAAAAGCATCACACAACAGGTGGACCCTGTGTGTGTCTCATGCAACACGGTAAAAATGTATATACAGCAAGGGGAGCCGCATGTGGTAGATGTAATACATGTAATAAACTTCAATTCGTATCAAACGAGATGGTATTCACATAATTATAATACATAGGTATGTATATAGAGGTAACTGATGGATAATAATATGGTACATACCAGAAGAGTCACCAATGTGACACCACACTAGCTGCCCCTGCCGCCCCAACGCGCGTTTCGGAGGATCTCCTTCCTTCCTTCTTCAGGGGGCCCCCTGAAGAAGGAAGGAAGGAGATCCTCCGAAACGCGCGTTGGGGCGGCAGGGGCAGCTAGTGTGGTGTCACATTGGTGACTCTTCTGGTATGTACCATATTATTATCCATCAGTTACCTCTATATACATACCTATGTATTATAATTATGTGAATACCATCTCGTTTGATACGAATTGAAGTTTATTACATGTATTACATCTACCACATGCGGCTCCCCTTGCTGTATATACATTTTTACCGTGTTGCATGAGACACACACAGGGTCCACCTGTTGTGTGATGCTTTTTATCCATATTTAGTAATAAAGTTTTTTTCTATTTTCTCACATTGACCTTTGACTGCTTTTGTTCTTTGGCGTGTTCTATTATGTATGCAGTTGGTCTATTACAGTCCGACATGGTTTCAGTCCATTAATATATGGCATTTGCCGTTATTTTTACCATTTATTTCGGTTATAATAGTGACTGATATGTTGATCTATGACATTATCTGGTTAACACCGTAGGTAGGAAATATAAACTGACACTGCCTGCAGAATGCAGCGCAGAGATATAGCAGACCCGACCCAGGAACGAGGCAGAGAAAGTTCACCCCTGACATGACCAGACCGGGAAAGGAGAGACCAGACCAAAACCCGGTCTGGATCATGACAGGTAAATTGCAGAATCAAGAAAGAGCATAGATAGCAGAAAGCAAAGTAGAGAATTTGGAGAGGATGGAAGAGCAGAGATGGAGAAGAGCAGAGGGGTAACAGGCAGAACCAAGTGCCAGGCAGGGAGAGGGGCCGTAGTGGGATCCCCAGTGCAGATCAGGTCAGGTTGCTGCCAAGCAGTGGTCTCTGTGCGCGCTGCAGAATGTATCTCCCTGGGCACTTGCTGCTCTTCTTGGCCTTGGTGGTCACCACATCCTCCCCGGAGGTCCTGTTATGCTGCCTGCAGTGCACCCCAGAGCTCCTGGCCGCCTGCCGGCCGCCAGCCCGCCGCCTTCTTCCGCCCCGCCTGTGTGCAGCTGGTGCAGGCTCCAAGCTGCGGCTGCTGCTCCGTGTACGCCTGGCGGGAGGGGGAATCATGCGGGGTCTGCACTGCGCACTGCACTGCCGAACTGAGCTGCTACCCCACCCTCGGCGCAGAGCACCACCTGCTCGTGCTGAGGAAATGCTGCGCATGCCCACAGGAAGGGCTTTGTGTGCCATAGGTTCGCCACCACTGGTCTATAGGATTATATCTATCAGTCCCATAGACTTTGACCTCATGATTGTTGGATGGCTCCAAGCGAGCAGGTAATAATTTTTTTTTTGTAGACCAACTCCTTCACAACATTTGCAGTATATATACGTCATGGTTGGGAAGGAATTCCTGCCTGATGCAGTACATATACGTTATGGCAATCACCAATTCACAGGTGGCCGTGCGTGGCCAACGCCGTCGGGTGTCAGCTGATGTAGAAGGCAGAGGGAGGGAGCCACATCGCAGGGGCCTGATCGTTGCCTTGGTGACCCGATGTCATCACAAAAATATCTTGGTCACCAGAGGTAGCAAACTTTTTGCACCAAGCTCAAAGCATGGAGTATCAAGCTTGTGTGTCAGTGCAGCGCTGACAGTTTATAAAGCATAACAATACTGCATTTGCTATGCTTTATAAGCGATCACACTACAAAAAGTAGGTACTAAGGAGGGACTAAGAGGGACTAAGTAAAAATATATAAAAATCATATGCATTGTACCAATAAATAAATAAATATGTTTATGAAAAAAGTACACACATTTGTTATCTTCACGACCGGAACGTCCCGACCTATAAAACTGTCTCACTAATTAACCCCTTTACTGAACAGCATAAAAAAATAAATAAAAAACGAGGCAAAAAACAATACTTTATCAACTTACCACCGAATAAAAAGTGGAATAAAACGCTGTCAAAAAGATGAAAGTAAATAAATGTTATCTCTCAAAACATCATTTTGTCCCTCAAAAAGAAGCCACCATACAGCTCCATCAGCGAAATAGCGAAAAAATAAGTTATAGCTCTCAGAATGAGGCGACACAAAAATATTTTTTTCTATAAAAGCTTTTGTGTAAAAGCGCCAAAACGTAAAAAAGTTCTAAATGTGGTATCACTGTAATCGTACTGACCCGAAGAATAAAGCTGCCTTATCAATTTTACCACACGCGGAATGACAAAACAAAAAAACAATTCCTGAATTGTTGGTTTTTATTCATTATGTTCCCCAAAAGTCAGAATAGAAAGCAGTCAAAAAATATCATGTGACCAAAAATGGTACCAATAAAAAGTCAATTCTTCCCACAAAAACAAGCCCTCACATGACTTTGTCAGCCGAAATATAGGAAAAATTATAGCTATCAAAATATGGTGATATAATAAAAAGCATTTTTTAGTGTGTGACAGTAGTAAAACATAAAAACCCGATATAAATCTGGTATCGCACGAACCCGAAGAATAAAGTAATCTAAACACTTATACGTCACAAAGAACGGCATAAAGAATAAATAAAAACAATTCTTCACCAGCTGTTGATCTTTTTCATTCTGCCTCCCAAAGATTGCAGTAAGGCTCGGCTTACGATTATACTGCGCTCTCTACGCCGAATGCTTACACCAGGCTTCCCATTAAATCTCTCAAATACGTGATTTAGACAGAACCCCATGGCTGAAGATTCCCTATAATGAGGCAGATAGAGGCACTGTGGACGCTGTGTGGCCTATGATCTGGCGCTGTCCTTTTTAGTTGTACATGAAAGCACGGTCCGCCACAGTTCTGTGTTCTTCTGAAAAGGACACCGCTAAACGAACAGAGGCCAGACAGAGTCCAGACTAACTCTACTGCCTCATCATAGTATATGGATATCTCAGGGGTTTCATCTGAATTTCGTCATTCGGAGACAAAGATGGAAGCCCCAACATAAGTGCTCAGTGCAGAGCACAGGATAAATGTGATTCCAAACGTTGTGCAAAATGTTTCCAATAAAAGCTTCAATTCAATCCACACTAAAAAAGCAAATCTCCTCTCAGGTCCATCATCTGTTAATAAAATATATGGGGCTCCAACGTTACTAGTAGTACAAAGGCTCTGGAAAAGTTTAATGGCTCATGGCCCCCCCCCAAAGAAATTCAGCAAATTTTGCTCTCCCAAATCTAAATGTCCCCCTCTCTTCTGAGCCTCAGTGTGCCTAAACCACATTTAGGGTCCACATGTTTGGCATTTCTGTAGTGATGAGAGCCCGCCTAATTTACGTGGTCCATGAAGAAGCATAAGCTGGTCACTACCACATACTGGTCACTACAACGTACTGGACACTACAATGGCAGTTTTCACTCAGCAACATCCACTGCTGCTTGTTTCTTGAAAACACACACAATTCTCAAAGCGGTATAATTTTCAAAATGGGGTCATTTGATGGGAGATTCTGCTCTTCTAGCATTTAGGGGCTCTGTATATGGAGCTTGCAAACTATTCTAGGCAAATAGCGCTCCATCCCTCCGAGTCTTGCCGTATGGCTAAGCAGGGCTGGACAGCCACATATGGGGTATTTCTACATTCAACAGGAATTGCAGAACAAATTTTGGTGCCATCTTTACCCACTTCACCGTGTGAAAATGTAAAATCTGGGGCTAAAACAAAATTTGGGTAAATATGTAATAATGTCTTCTTCACTGCCCAATGGTATAAAATTCTGTGACAAACCTGTGGTGTCAATATGATCACTGCACCTCTAGATGAATTCATTGAGAGGTGTAGTTTGTAAAGTGAGGTCATTTATGGGGGGGTTTGCTGTTCTGGCACCTAAAGGGCTCTGCCTATGTGATATGGCACTTTGAAACCAGTCCAGCAAAATCTGAACTCCAATATGGCGCTCCTTCCCTTATGACCATTGCACTGTGCCTCAAAAGGAGTTTTCGACCACATATGGGGTATTGGTGTACACAGGAAAAATTGCACAACAAATTTTGGGATCCATTTTCTCCTACTCTCCTTTTGAAAAAGCAAAAAAATTGAGGCTAAAACATTTGTGGGAAAAATATATTTTTTATTCGGTCTCCCATGACGACACCTTGAGAGATGGGATCCGCCCTTCAGGGACAGGAAACCTACAGATATAAAAGGGTGGCACCTCTCCCATGCATCAGTTGGTTTTGTGTCCCTGACAGGAACCCTTTCCTGCAGACATACCTGTGAAGGAAGATTCGATGGATCCCGGGCACGGCCGGTTGGTTCAGGTAGCGGGGTTCCCTGGAAGCGCCACGGTGGGTCCAGGGTGGACCGCATGACTGAGAGAGTAGGTGCAGTGGTGTCCGGTGGATTACCATCTCCGGAGGGAAAGCGCCAGAAGAAGGTGAGTGTAACCCCTGAAGATACTGTCTCCAGCGTGGCACTGCCTGGCATGCTGCCGGGGCTGTGGTGTGTCCTAGAGGCTGGCGGCATGTTGGGTGATGCATCCGGAGGCCAGCCGGGGGCTTGGCCGATGATGCATCCTGGGCGGGCCCTGTGACGCGGTCGGCATCCCCGGTGACGCAGCTGGAGTTGCTATGTCGGGGCAGAGCCTGGGGGCATCCGAGCGGCCGGCTAAACTTATGTCGACACCGCTGTCACGCACGTGGTAGAGCCACTGGGCTGGGGCCAGTGTCTGGGGACGCCAGGCTCCTGTGCAGGCCGTGACCGGGGAGAGCGACGCTCGGTCTGAGGTCTGCAGGAGGCAGGGTGCTGAGGTGGTCATGCCAAGCTGGGGACATGACAAGTCTGGGGGAGGAAGAGACGCCCATGCCAGGACCTGCTAACCCGGATATCTGGGGGGAGAATAAAGGGGAATGATGCCCAGACTCCAGTGCTTCTGAGCCCATTCCTGAGAATGGAAGTAAGTGTGCAGCAGGAGCAGGTAATAGCAGCACAGCAGCTGATGCAACTTGTTCAGAAGCCCGGCGAAAGACCCGTGACGATACGGGTGATGGCCAGGCAAGTAATCGGTCCAACCGCAGGAGCTCCTCCAGAGTGGATGAGTCGGCAGCATCGGCTGAAATGTGCCCCCCTCGTAATCCGGTACCTACTCACTGCAGCACTGCTAAGTGAATGTTCACTCAGTGATGCAGTCTTCCTCTTATTTCTCCTGTCCTGCCAGGGAAAGAAGTGTACAGGGAAGTCAAGACACAAAGAATGTGCCCTTTGCAGATCCCCCCTGCTGGACTCCTGTCCGAAAAGATTGTCAGTCCTGTGTCCAGCAGATGGTGAGGCTTCACCGTAGGGAAGGGGGGATTCTAGGGTACTTTACCTCATGCTTACTGCCCCCCACATGTAGCGGATGAGACCCTTAACTTTGCAACAAGCCTGAAAGGAGATTATTAGAGCAATAGTGAGGGAACACATAAGGTCCCTGGCCCAGGGAGAAAGGCCCAAGGGGAAGGAAAAAGGACGTAAGATAAAGATCGCAGAGTCAGACTCCTCTATTGACTATATGGGAAAGGAGGAGTCTTCCGACTCATCACCTTCAACTTCCTCTTCATCAGAAGAGGACTATGGCCTCTTTTGTTTTCCCATAGACCGTATGGATAAATTGGTAAAAGCGGTCTGGGGCACTATGGGGATAGTGGAGTCTAGGCCAAACGTTCTATACAGGATGTGATGTTTGGGATTCTGGACCAAAGGAAGCGCAGGTCCTTCCCCTTGAAAGAAAAATCCAGGATCTGGTAGGCCGGGAGTGAAAGAGGTTTGAGAAGAGGGGCTCCCTTCCTCTGGCATTTAAGAGAAAATACCCCTTGGTGGATCCTGTAGCCAACACTTGGGATAAAGCCCCAAAGCTTGACGCAGCAGTGGCCAAGGCATCAAAAAAAATCCTCATAACCCTTTGAGGACCTGGGGACCCTAAAAGACCTTCTATATAAGAAGGCAGGCACATTCCTTAAGGGAGCATGGGAGATGTCGGCAGAACCTTGAGACCAGCCTTAGCATCCAAATGTTTAGCCAGGTCAATGATGATCTGGCTTGACCAACTAGAGACTCAGTTAAAAGGTGGAGTGTTGTGAATATGCTGGAGGCGGCTTCTGAGCTGAGGCTCCCTCCGGTGGTTGCTGAGGGTAATGAACTGATTAATGAATGGCCTTCAGCTGGCGCTGAATGGTAGGATATAAGTGGCCTGAGCTCCCAGCAGCCTTGCCGGTTATCAATTGTTCCTTCTGGTCTTGCTTGAAGCACTGCTAGTTTCCTGCTCTCCTTCAGATAAGTGTTTGCTGTTTTTTTTTCTCTGTTTGATTTTCTCTCCTGGTTTGCTGCCTGCAGTGGATTGCAGCCTGCCCCCTTTTGGGGGTCTGGCGCTGCAATTGTGCTCCATTTGTGTCTGCACTTTTGCTTTGCTCTTTTGTTACTTTTTATTTGCTGAATAGCGTTTTGTTACACCAGAGATCTGATTTAGGTGGATGAGATCGTGTGATCTCAGGTTTTTGGCAATCAGAAGTGTTGGTATTTTTGTTAGGGTTTTGTTGGATTGCAGTCAGAATTCTTTCCTGTACTTTTCTGTCTAGACAGATTGGGCCCCATCGTTTGCTCATTCTATTTTCTGTCTGTGTCCATGCTTTCTTCTTGTCTAACCGCCATTACATGTTTGGGGGCTTCCTGTTTTCTTTGGGATCTGCTCTGGGGCAGATAGCTTTCATCTTTCTGCCTTTAGGTGTAGTTATCTCTCAGGCTGTGACGAGGCGTCTAGGATCAACGTAGGCATGCTCCACGGCTACCTCTAGTTGTGTGGTTAGTTCAGGTTACTGCAATCCAATAGGTTCCAGCCTCTCTGGTGTATTACCGCTTTTGCTATTTTTTGCTATTTCTCCTCAGCTACCGAAACATAACAGTATAACCGGCCAAACTGAAAATTATATGGTACTCAACAGAAGGGAAAAAATAGTAAAAAAGGAAAAAGGAAAAAGAAAAAAGGGAGTTGTCAGAAAAAATTTTTTTTTTCTGTTTGTTGCATTTTTTCCCTCTTTTTCTCTCGGTGCTGAGAATTTTTTTTTTTTAATGGAGTTTGCACAGTTGTCTGGCCGTGTGGATCAGCTTGCCACTGAGGTTCGGAGTATTGCTACCTATCTTGCTGGGTTGCCAGTTGTGGAACCTAGGATCCCCATGCCAGATTTGTTTTTAGGGGATCGAGCTAAATTTCTGAATTTCAAAAATAACTGTAAGTTGTTTTTTGCCTTAAAACCTAAGTCCTCAGGGAACGCAGCACAGCAGGTTCAAATTGTCATCTCTCTCCTGCGCGGCGATCCTCAGGATTGGGCTTTTTCCCTGACACCTGGGGACCCTGTTTTGAGTAATGTTGATGCATTTTTTCTGGCTCTGGGGTTATTGTACGATGAACCTAATGTCACTGATCAAGCTGAAAAAACCTTGTTGGCATTAAATCAGGGGCTTGAGGACGCTGAGTTATACTGTCAGAAATTCCGAAAGTGGGCAGTCCTGACCAAATGGAATGATGATGCTTTGGCAGCCCTTTTTCGGAAGGGTCTGTCAGAGAATGTAAAAGATGTTATGGTGGGTTTCCCTGCTCCCTCTGGTCTCAATGATTCTATGTCATTAGCGATTCAAATTGACAGACGTTTGTGTGAGCGTAGAGGTATGCGTGGTATAGTGTTGCCTTGTGAACGAGCTTCTGAACCCATGCAGTGTAATAGAGTGGCTTCTGGGGCACAGCGTCAGGAGTTTCGAAAATGCAATGGGTTATGTTTCTATTGTGGTGACGCCTCTCATGCTATTTCAGTCTGCCCTAAGCGGGGAAGACATTTTGCATGCTCAGTTGTCTTGGGTAGTGTTCAGACTAAATTTCTGTTGACTGTTACCCTGATTTGCTCCCTGTCCACATTTTCTGCTCAGGCTTTTGTTGATTCGGGAGCAGCTATTAACCTGATGGATTTTGATTTTGCTAAACGTTGTGGGTTTCCCTTGATACCCCTACGGAAGTCTATTCCCCTACTGGGGATTGATTCTACCCCTTTGGCTGAGAATAAACCCCAGTTCTCTACTCAGGTGATAATGAGAGTTGAGCCTGATCATCAGGAGAGTTGCAAATTTTTGGTGCTGTATAATCTGCATGACATTATTATACTAGGTTTCCCTTGGTTACAGTCTCATAATCCTGTTTTGGATTGGAAATCTGTGTCTGTAACCAGTTGGGGCTGCCAATGTGTTAATGCCAACACTCCTGTTTTTTCTGCCTCTCCCCAGGCTCAGGATGTTCCTGACTTTTTGACTGATTTTTCTGATGTGTTTAGCGAAAGTAAATCTGCATCCTTGCCCCCCATAGGAGCTATGACTGCGCTATTGAATTAGTGCCTGGTAGTAAATTCCCTAAAGGTCGCCTTTTTAACTTGTCTGTACCTGAACATGACACTATGCGGTCTTATATCAAGGAGTCATTGGAGAAGGGTCATATCAGACCATCCTCTTCACCCTTGGGTGCCGGTTTTTTCTTTGTGGCCAAAAAGGATGGTTCATTAAGGCCGTGTATTGATTATCGTCTCTTGAACAATATCACTGTGAAATATCAATATCCGTTAACCTTGATTTCTGACCTGTTTTCCAGGGTGAAAAGTGCTACTTGGTTTACCAAGCTTGACCTCAGGGGGGCGTATAACCTTATTCGCATTAAGCACGGGGATGAATGGAAGATGGCATTTAATACCCCAGAGGGGCATTTTGAGTACCTAGTGATGCCCTTTGGGCTCACTAATGCTCCTTCGTCTTCCAGTCCTTCATGAATGACATTTTCAGGGATTTTGTGGATAAATTTCTGATTGTTTATTTTGATGATATCTTGATTTTTTCCAATGACTGGGACTCTCATGTGAAACATGTTCGGACTGTGTTCCAGATTTTGAGAGAGAATGCTCTGTATGTGAAGGGATCAAAGTGTCTTTTTGGCGTACAGAGGATCTCATTTCTGGGATTCATTTTGTCCCCATCTGTTATTGAAATGGACCCGGTCAAGGTTCAGGCCATCTGTGATTGGGTCCAACCTACTTCATTAAAGGCTCTTCAGAGATTCTTGGGTTTTGCCAATTTTTATCGTAAATTTATTGGTAATTTCTCTGTTATTGTTAAACCAATGACTGATTTGACCAAAAAGGGTTCTGATGTGGTGAATTGGCCTCCTGAGGCAGTCTCTGCGTTTCAGGAACTTAAGCAGAGATTCACTTCTGCTCCTGTTTTACGGCAGCCTGATGTTTCTCTGCCATTTCAGGTGGAGGTTGATGCCTCTGAAATTGGGGCAGGTGCCGTTTTGTCCCAAAGAGATCCAGAGAAATCTAAAAGTAACCCTTGTGCCTTTTTCTCTCGAAAATTTTCTCCAACTGAACGTAATTATGATTGGGTAATCGGGAGTTATTTGCCATGAAGTGGGCTTTTGAAGAGTGGAGACATTGGCTGGAGGGAGCCAAACATCAGTTGGTGGTCCTCACGGACCATAAGAATCTGGTTTATTTGGAATCAGCCAAGCGACTTAATCCTAGACAGGCCAGGTGGGCCTTGTTTTTCACACATTTTAATTTTATGGTTTCCTTTCTTCCTGGCACTAAGAATGTTAAGGCGGATGCCCTCTCGAGGAGTTTTCTTGCGGACTCTCCTGTGTTATCTGATCCTGCTGTTATTTTGAAAGAGGGTGTAGTTCTTTCCGCCATCTCGCCCAATTTGAGACTGGCTCTGGAAGGGTGTCAGGAGGATAAACCCGAGCGCTGCCCTATTGGGAAATTGTTTGTCCCAGACCGGTGGAAAAAGAGTGTGATGTCTGAGATTCATTGTTCCACGTTGGCCAGTCATCCCGGAATTTTTGGTACCAGAGACTTGGTTAGTCGGTCCTTTTGGTGGCCTACTTTGTCTCGTGACGTCAGGGAATTTGTGCAGTCCTGCGGGACTTGCTCTCGCTCCAAGCCTTGCTCTCCCTCTAGTGGTTTGTTGATGCCATTGCCTGTGCCCAAGAGACCATGGACCCATATCTCTATGGATTTCATTTCCGACCTTCCTGTTTCTCAGAGAATGACCGTTATGTGGGTGATTTGTGATAGGTTTTCCAAAATGATACATCTTGTGCCATTACCTAAGTTGCCTTCCTCCTCCGAATTGGTGCCTTTGTTCCTTTAGCACGTGGTTCGGTTACACGGCATTCTTGAGAACATTGTGTGTGACAGGGGAGTCCAGTTTGTTTCCAGATTTTGGAGGACTTTTTGTTCTAACATTGGTGTTCAATTGTCTTTCTCCTCGGCTTTTCATCCTCAGACCAATGGACAAACTGAGAGAACAAACCAGACATTGGAGACTTATCTGAGATGCTTTGTGTCTGCTGATCAAGATGACTGGGTCTCTTTTTTGCCTTTGGCTGAGTTTGCTCTTAATAATAGGGCTAGCTCTGCCACTTTGATGTCTCCATTTTTCTGCAATTTTGGGTTTCACCCCCGATTTTCTTCGGGACAGACGGAGGCTTCTGTCTGTCCAGGTGTTGACTCTGTTGTGGAGCGTATGCAGCAGATTTGGGACCAGGTAGTGGAGAGGTTGTCCCTCTCTCAAGAGAGGGCCCAGCGGTTTGCCATGTTTGGGGGCTTCCTATGTTCTTTGGGGATCTGCTCCGAGGCAGATAGCTTTCCTCTTTCTATCTTTAGGTGTAGTTAACCTCTCAGGCTGTGACGAGGCGTCTAGGACCAACGTAGGTACGCTCCACGGCTGCCTTTAGTTGTGGTGGTTAGTCAGGGTACTGCAATCCAGTAGATTCCAACCTCTCTGGTGTATTGCCGTTTTTGCCTGCTCTCCTCAGCTACCAAATCATAACAATTGTCTCCTTAATAAGATCACTGTTAAATATCAGTATCCTTTACCCCTGATTTCCGATTTATTCTCCAGAGTGAATGGTGATAGTTGGTTTACCAAGCTTGACCTTAGGGGGGCATATAATCTTATTCGCATTAAGCACGGTGATGAATGGAAGACGGCGTTTAATACTCCTGAGGGACATTTTGAGTACCTAGTGATGCCTTTTGGGCTCACTAATGCCCCTTCCGTCTTCCAATTTTTCATGAACGATATTTTCCGGGATTTTGTGGATAAGTTTCTGATCGTTTAATTGGACGATCTTTTGAGTTTTTCCAATGACTGGGATTCTCATGTGGAACATGTTCGGATGGTATTCCGGATTTTGAGAGACAATGCTTTGTATGTTAAGGGATCAAAATGTCTCTTTGGCATCCAGAAGGTTTCGTTTTTGGGATTCATTTTGTCTCCGTCCGCTATTGAAATGGACCCGGTCAAGGTTCAGGCCATTTGTAATTGGGTTCAGCCCACTTCCTTGAAGGCTCTTCAGAGATTTTTGGGTTTTGCTAATTTTTACCTTAAATTTATAAGTAATTTCTCTGGTATTGTGAAACCCCTGATGGATTTGACCAAAAAGGGTTCTGATGTAGTGAATTGGTCTCCAGAGGCAGTTTTGGCATTTCAGGAATTTAAGCGGAGATTCACATCTGCTCCTGTTCTACGGCAACCTGATGTTTCTCTACCATTTCAGGTGGAGATAGATGCTTCTGAGATTGGTGCAGGAGCCGTTTGGTCCCAAAGGGATCCTGTATCCTCTAAGAGTAACCCTTGTGCATTATATCGAAAATTTTCCCCAGCTGAACAGAATTATGATGTGGGGAATCGGGAATTATTGGCTATGAAGTGGACTTTTGAAGAGTGGAGACATTGGTTGTAGGGAGCCAAACATCAAGTTGTGGTCCTCACTGACCACAAGAATCTGATCTATCTCGAATCAGCAAAGCGATTAAATCCTAGACAGGCCAGGTGGGCCTTGTTTTTCACGCGTTTTAATTTTGAGGTCTCCTTTCTTCCGGGCACTAAGTATGTTAAGGCGGATGTCCTCTCTAGGAGTTTCTTTGTGGATTTTCTTGATGTGACTGAGCCTACTACCATTCTGAAGGAGGGTGTGGTTCTTTGCGCTATCTCACCCGATTTGAGACTGGCCCTAGAGGAATTTCAGGGCGATAAACCTGAACGTTGCCCTGTGGGGAAATTGTATGTCCCCGACCAATAAAGGAAGAAAGTAATGTCTGAAATTCATTGCTCCGCGTTGGCTGGTCATCCCGGTATTTTTGGTATCAGAGATTTGGTGAGTCGGTCCTTTTGGTGGCCTACTTTATCTCGTGTTGTCAGGAATTTTGTGCAGTCCTGTGGGACTTGTTCTCGGTCCCAACCTTGCTCTCGCTCTAGTGGATTGTTAATGCCACTGCCTGTGCCCAGGAGGCCATGAACCCATATCTCTATGGATTTTATTTAAGACCTCCCTGTCTCTCAGTGAAAGACTGTTATCTGGGTGATCTGTGATAGATTTTCCAAGATGATCTATCTTGTACCACTGCCGAAGTTGCCATCCTCTTCCGAGTTGGTGCCCTTGTTTTTCCAGCAGGTGGTTCGTTTGCACGGCATTCCGGAGAACATTGTATCTGACAGAGGAGTCCAACTTGTTTCCAGATTTTGGAGAGCCTTTTGTTCTAAACTGGGAATTCAGTTGTCTTTCTCCTCTGTGTTTTACCCTCAGACCAATGGGCAGACTGAGAGAACAAACCAGACTTTGGAAACTTATTTGAGATGTTTAGTGTCTGCTGATCAAGGTGACTGGGTCTCTTTTTTGCCCTTGGCTGAATTCGCTCTAAATAATAGGGCTAGTTCTGCCACTTTGATGTCCCCTTTTATTGCAATTTCGGGTTTCATCCTTGGTTTTCTTCGGGGCAGGTGGAGGCTTCTGTCTTGCCGGGTGTTGACTCTATGGCAGAGAAAATGCAGCAGATTTGGGATCAAGTAGTGGATAAGTTGTCTCTCTCTCAGGAGAGGGCCCAACAGTTTGCCGACCGGCATAGGACTGATGGTCCCCGGTTTAAAGTAGGTGACGTGGTTTGGCTGTCCTCAAAAAATATCCCTATGAAGGTTGCGTCTCCAAAATTTAAGCCAAGGTTCATTGGACCTTATAAGATCTTCGAAATCCTTAATCCCGTTTCTTTCCATTTGACTCTTCCAGGGACGTTTAAGATTCACAACGTCTTCCATAAATCTTTATTGAAAAGATTTGTTGAGCCAGTAGTTCCTATGGCTACGCCCCTGAGCCTGTTTTGGTTGAGAGCAATCTGGAGTATGAAGTGGAGAAGATATTGGATTCTCATCTGGCTAGACGGAGACTCCAGTACTTGGTCAAGTGGAAAGGTTATGGTCAGGAGGACAATTCTTAAGTGTTTGCTTCTGACATTCATGCTGAGAGATTGGTTCACGCCTTTCACCGGGCTCATCCTGATCGGCCTGGTGGCGCAAGTGAGGGTTCGGTGACCCCTCCTCAAGGGTGGGGTACTGTTGTCTATGCTCTGGATCTGACTTCTGAGTTTGGGCTCCCCCTGGTGGCTGCTGATAGTAATGATGCTGCTTTGGCTAACAGAGGTCTATCAGCTGGGGGCGATGATTGGCAATCAGATGTTGCTGACTGGGGAGATATAAGTGAGCAACCTTCCCATGATCCTTGCCGGTGATTTGTTGCTTCCTGGTCCCTTTTGGAAGTCAGCTTGCTTCCTGCTCTGTCCTGCAACTTTCAGATAAATTTTGCTGTTTATTTCTGTGGCATTTGTTTTTGTCTATCTAGTTTTCTGCCCTTCTGGAGTTTGTACAGCCAGGTTCCTCTGCGGGGGCCTGAGCTGGACTCTGTTTCTCATTTGCCACTGTTTATGTAGTTTCAGTTCCCTGTTATTTCAGTATCTGCTGATTTGCTACAGTTCACACCAGAGACAGTTTTTGTATTTTCAATTCCTTGTTTTTTTGGTATCTGCTGATTTGCTACTGGTTCACACCAGAGTTCTGATCTAGCGGGGGTGAGATCGTGTTGTCTCAGTATTTTTGTATATCAGACGTGTTGGAGTTGTTCTTGCTGGATTGCAGACAGTATTCTTTCCTGTCCTGACAGTTTGGGCCCCAGCATTTGCTCGCTTTATTTTCTGCCTGTGTTTGTATTTCATCTTGTTTCACCGCCAATATATGTTTAGGGGCTACCTATTCCTTTGGGGGCTCTACTCCGGGGCAGTTAGCCACCCCTTTCTCTCTTTAGGCTTAGTTAACTCTCCGGCTGTGTCGAGGCGTCTAGGGCACCATAGGCACGTCCCACGGCTAGTTGTGCTGTCAGTTTAGGGGTCTGCAATCCGCTACTTACCAACTTCTCTGGGTGTCTGGTTGCCTAGGCTATTTTGGATACTGTCCTCCTCGACTACCAAATCATAACACACCTGCGTGAAACCAACGTCCTGATTATTCCCTATCTGGATGATTTTTTTATTGTAGGCAGGTCAGCAGATCATTGCTCAGTTATGGTAGAGAGGACAGTGTCCACTCTGGAACGCTTGGGGTGGCTACTGAACATTAAGCAAGCAGCTGAATGACACAAGCCCTTTCTGTCTTGCATGTGGAAAATATATAGCAATTGTAACCAAATCATTCATCCTCTGAATTGATCCTCTCTGCATGTATGCACTCCATTCATTGTTAGCAAGCAACAAACTAGAGAAAAACAGTCCAATATTCCAATACTTTAATTTTATTAGATGTATAACATAACATTAAAAGAAGCACTGGTGCATAGCACACAGGGGAACTGACAGACACAGTGGTGTCAGCATCAAAACGCGAAAAGGGGATCAGAGTCCATCTACCCACCCAAATATATTATAACTATATAAGGAATGACATGCCTGAAGCAACAACATTCTTTAAATCACAGGCTAAATAGCAAACAAGTAAATCAATACCCCGGACATGTCAATACATACACATACCTATAAGGGTGAGGTGAAAAACGGACCGCTGACCCACCCCAACGTACGTTTCGGAGCACACTCCTTCCTCAGGGGGCCTAGTGTAGTAATGACCAGGTGCCTCTAATATAGGAAGAGGCAGCACGCCCCATCCTATCACATGTGGGATCAAGCAATGAGCGCATATGTGAACAATACTCAATTAGTTCAATATCTCATATCACGCAACGAAAAAACCGCTACCAGCTGATGCATCTGCATACCTGACCGCCATAGACGCCATACCGGAAGTGCGTGGGGCCCCACGTGACCGGAAATGGACATCCAGAGGGCGGGAGTAAGACAGAATGCCACACAGCCTGGCGCATGCGCAGATGCATTATAAAATAAAATCCGCCATCTTGGTGCAGGGAAGCAGGCCATACAGATAAGTATAGTACCTACATCACATATTTTTCAATAGTAATCACTCGAAAGCTATCAGCACCAACCTAAGCATGGCTGTCATAAAGATACATAGATACTCAAAATAGTATGGATATAGCGCAAAGCGCATGCGCAGATTGCAGTAACCACCACATGTGTACGGGGCATGCAAGAGGGACATGCTATCTAATATCTCAGCAGAATCAATATATATGACATAAATAAACAAAATATATGCAATGAAAAACTGAGAAGTGAAAATAGAAACGAAAAAGTAAAAAAATATATAAAAAATAAAAAAAATAAAAAATAGTCAATGCATATAAACCAATAACAGAACAGATGCACAATAAAAATATATGCAAACAATAAATGCAAAAAATAATACCAAATGAGAAGTGAAAAAATGAAAAAACAAATTAAACAATAAAATAAATAATATAGAAAATAAATAGAATACATACATGTACATATATGCGTATACATGCACATCTGACTACTAATAAACAATAAACATATGTATAATGATTTTGATGCTTATATCTTCATTAACTTGAACATGTCCCACGGAATATAATGTTATGTTATACATCTAATAAAATTAAAGTATTGGAATATTGGACTGTTTTTCTCTAGTTTGTTGCTTTGCAATACAGTTCTCCTACTAGTGTATCCCACATCCATGTGTATTTCTAATGATTTTTTGTTCATAGATATCTTATATACACATATGTGATGGTTGGGGTTGTTGCTACTTTTTACATTGTTAGCAAGCAGCTGAATGACACAAGCCCTTTCTGTCTTGCATGTGGAAATATATAGCAATGGTAACCAAATCATTCATCCTCTGAATTGATCCTCTCTGCATGTATGCACTCCATTCATTCTTAGCAAGCAGCTGAATGACACCATCCCTTTCTGTCTTGCATGTGGAAATATATAACAATGGTAACCAAATCATTCATCCTCTGAATTGATCCTCTCTGCATGTATGCACTCCATTCATTGTTAGCAAGCAGCTGAATGACACAAGCCCTTTCTGTCTTGCATGTGGAAATATATAGCAATGGTATGCACTCAATACTTCTGATTGCTGCCAACCAATGCTGTACCATCTTGCAACATAGTTTAATGTGCCTGGTAAAGCTTTTGTATAATTCATTTTTTGCACTGTGCTTAATACTTACTGCTGTGTATTCCTGTGACTGGGGCCTCTGTAGATGCTATCAGGTGGAAGGTGCTATAACATATAGATGTTGCCAGGTCTAGTGCCTTTGATGATCTAACCACCCCCTGGTGTGCTGGCCCCAGCTGCCAAATTATCCCAAAGCAGCTCCCACAATCCCACTTTTCTGACCCTGTAGTGTGGGCTATATATTTAGGAGTAGTCTAAGGGGCGCATGCATTGTGGGGGCGCATGCATCCCAGAAGCAAAGCATCACAGAAGACAAGCATCTTGAAAACGGTAGTTATTCATGGCAAAGAATTAACATTCATCTTCTCTCTTCACACAGGTAACCAAATCATTCATCCTCTGAATTGATCCTCTCTGCATGTATGCACTCCATTCATTGTTAGCAAGCAGCTGAATGACACAAGCCCTTTCTGTCTTGCATGTGGAAATATATAGCAATGGTAACCAAATCATTCATCCTCTGAATTGATCCTCTCTGGATGTATGTACTCCATTCATTGTTATCAAGCAGCTGAATGACACAAGCCCTTTCTGTCTTGCATGAGTAAATATATAGCAATGGTATGCACTCCATACTTCTGATTGCTGCCAACCAATGCTGTACCATCTTGCAACATAGTTTAATGTGCCTGATAAAGCTTTTGTATAATTCATTTTTTGCACTGTGCTTAATACTTACTGCTGTGTATTCCTGTGACTGGGGCCTCTGTAGATGCTATCAGGTGGAAGGTGCTATAACATATAGATGTTGCCAGGTCTAGTACCTTTGATGATCTAACCACCCCCTGGTGTGCTGGCCCCAGCTGCCAAATTATCCCAAAGCAGCTCCCACAATCCCACTTTCCTGACCCTGTAGTGTGGGCTATATATTTAGGAGTAGTCTAAGGGGCGCATGCATTGTGGGGGCGCATGCATCCCAGAAGCAAAGCATCACAGAAGACAAGCATCTTGAAAACGGCAGTTATTCATGGCAAAGAATTAACATTCATCTTCTCTCTTCACACAGGTAACCAAATCATTCATCCTCTGAATTGATCCTCTCTGCATGTATGCACTCCATTCATTGTTAGCAAGCAGCTGAATGACACAAGCCCTTTCTGTCTTGCATGTGGAAATATATAACAATGGTAACCAAATCATTCATCCTCTGAATTGATCCTCTCTGCATGTATGCACTCCATTCATTGTTAGCAAGCAGCTGAATGACACAAGCCCTTTCTGTCTTGCATGTGGAAATATATAGCAATGGTATGCACTCCATACTTCTGATTGCTGCCAACCAATGCTGTACCATCTTGCAACATAGTTTAATGTGCCTGGTAAAGCTTTTGTATAATTCATTTTTTGCACTGTGCTTAATACTTACTGCTGTGTATTCCTGTGACTGGGGCCTCTGTAGATGCTATCAGGTGGAAGGTGCTATAACATATAGATGTTGCCAGGTCTAGTTCCTTTGATGATCTAACCCACCCCCTGGTGTGCTGGTCCCAGCTGCCAAATTATCCCAAAGCAGCTCCCACAATCCCACTTTCCTGACCCTGTAGTGTGGGCTATATATTTAGGAGTAGTCTAAGGGGCGCATGCATTGTGGGGGCGCATGCATCCCAGAAGCAAAGCATCACAGAAGACAAGCATCTTGACAACGGCAGTTATTCATGGCAAAGAATTAACATTCATCTTCTCTCTTCACACAGGTAACCAAATCATTCATCCTCTGAATTGATCCTCTCTGCATGTATGCACTCCATTCATTGTTAGCAAGCAGCTGAATGACACAAGCCCTTTCTGTCTTGCATGTGGAAATATATAGCAATGGTAACCAAATCATTCATCCTCTGAATTGATCCTCTCTGCAAGTATGCACTCCATTCATTGTTAGCAAGTAGCTGAATGACACAAGCCCTTTCTGTCTTGCATGTGGAAATATATAGCAATGGTAACCAAATCATTCATCCTCTGAATTGATCCTCTCTGCATGTATGCACTCCATTCATTGTTAGCAAGCAGCTGAATGACACAAATCCTTTCTGTCTTGCATGTGGAAATATATAGCAATGGTAACCAAATCATTCATCCTCTGAATTGCTCCTCTCTGCATGTATGCACTCCATTCATTGTTAGCAAGCAGCTGAATAACACAAGCCCTTTCTGTCTTGCATCTGGAAATATATAGCAATGGTAACCAAATCATTCATCCTCTGAATTGATCCTCTCTGCATGTATGCACTCCATTCATTGTTAGCAAACAGCTGAATGACACAAGCCCTTTCTGTCTTGCATGTGGAAATATATAACAATGGTAACCAAATCATTCATCCTCTGAATTGATCCTCTCTGCATGTATGCACTCCATTCATTGTTAGCAAGCAGCTGAATGACACAAGCCCTTTCTGTCTTGCATGTGGAAATATATAGCAATGGTATGCACTCCATACTTCTGATTGCTGCCAACCAATGCTGTACCATCTTGCAACATAGTTTAATGTGCCTGGTAAAGCTTTTGTATAATTCATTTTTTGCACTGTGCTTAATACTTACTGCTGTGTATTCCTGTGACTGGGGCCTCTGTAGATACTATCAGGTGGAAGGTGCTATAACATATAGATGTTGCCAGGTCTAGTGCCTTTGATGATCTAACCAACCCCTGGTGTGCTGGCCCCAGCTGCCAAATTATCCCAAAGCAGCTCCCACAATCCCACTTTCCTGACCCTGTAGTGTGGGCTATATATTTAGGAGTAGTCTAAGGGGTGCATGCATTGTGGGGGCGCATGCATCCCAGAAGCAAAGCATCACAGAAGACAAGCATCTTGAAAACGGCAGTTATTCATGGCAAAGAATTAACATTCATCTTCTCTCTTCACACAGGTAACCAAATCATTCATCCTCTCTGCATGTATGCACTCCATTCATTGTTAGCAAGCAGCTGAATGACAGAAGCCCTTTCTGTCTTGCATGTGGAAATATATAGCAATGGTAACCAACTCATTCATCCTCTGAATTGATCCTCTCTGGATGTATGTACTCCATTCATTGTTATCAAGCAGCTGAATGACACAAGCCCTTTCTGTCTTGCATGTGTAAATATATAGCAATGTGTAAGCTTTTCAGGGGATATAGCTCTGGGATCGCCGTCCGGGTAGACAGAGTGGCACGGAAACAGTTCATTCACAGCAGTACTGGTGCAACTGGCCGCAACCAGTTTTATTTAAAGTCAAAAGCAAACAAGACATAAAACAAATCATAAACAGAAGACCTGGGCTTGTCTAGCCACTTACTACACTTAGATAGATTTCCCTATCTATCCGGGTCCCGACTCTAACAGCCGGGGCCAAAACAACACATATGTTCAGCATTTACCAGCATGTAGGTTCACAGAGTCTCCTCTTTGTGTCTGAAGGCACCTTCAACGTCCAGACTTGAGAGAGCTCCCCTCCTATTCAGCAGCTATCCGCATGGATTCTCACAGAGACTACTCCTGTGTCCGGGTACATCGAGCACCCAGACTGAGACAGCTCATACTCCTGGAGACACCTTCTGTGCCTGGACACCTCCTGTGTCCAGACTAAGCGAGCTCTCTGACTGTGCTCCCAAGCACCTACTTCTGGCTTCCTAATCAATACCTGAGTGTCTTCAGGTTGAGCTGCAAGTGTGTATTGAATGGAAGGTGTAGTGACCTTTCTCCACCACTAGTTTTACAAAGCCATACATTCCCCTTATAGTAGTCAGCAAAGTAACTAGGTGAAATGTACATCCCATTCAACACATATCCCTTCACTGTCTCACATATCCCCCCCCCCTCTTCTCCAGACCGGAGGGCTGGTCATCCAGACCGGAGGACTGGTCAACAATCCAAAAGAGACAGTGAACTCTGGACAAGTCACGGCCATCATCAGCTTCATCTTCACCTGAAGCATGGCCATCATTAGCTTCATCTTTACTATTGTCATCTGTATCTTCACCTGAGGCATGGACACTACCCTGTACCCTTCCAGGCCTATACTCTCTGCGGGCCTCGGGTGTCCTGCACGGTTTCTGCTTGACCTTAGTGCCGGGCTCAGTCTCGGTACAGTGCCTCCCCAGAGAAGTACGACCAGGCACGTCAGAACACCTCTGCTGATTCCTCCACAGAAACTCTCGTACCTCCTGTTTTTGGGGCACTGACCCTGTGTCACCAACTGTCACAGGAGGTATAGGGGTTTTTTCACCCTTCTCTAATTCCCCCTGAACCTTCTTTAGCACATCTACTTTCTTAAATATCAGTTGGTTCATAAATTCTATTTCACAGAACTTAAGCACCTCTGCCATGGTCTCTAACCATTTTGAGCCACACTGTTCAAACGATTGGCACTGTAGAGGAAGCTGATCGTTTTTCTTTTTCGGTACACATAATTCATCCTCTTCTTGTACAGGCTCACTTTGCATAAGACTCAGAGCTCTTACTTCTTTCTCCAGGAGATCCTCATGGCTCTGATCACGCTCCTTCATCACAGTTTGGAGTTTTTTCTGAGAAGTAATCAATTCATCTTGTACCTGTGCAACCACTTTTCCTTGATCCTGCAAGGTACTATATACACTTTCCCCTTCATTTCGTGCTCTCTGGAGCAACTGCTGGAACCGCTCCCGTTCCCGGCGAAAAGATGTCACATCCAGTTCACACTGCTGCAGCTGCTCGCGTAACACAACATTCTCAGTCTTCATTTCTTTGGTGGAGACCTCATGGAGACGCATCTTCTCCTGTAGCTGTTGGACGTTCTTTACGTCCTCGGCCCCTTCTTCAGGCTCTTCTGGTAGAACATGCTCAGAAGCCCTACCGTCAGTCTTACATTCTACCTCTTCAGTCACATCACTATGGTATCCAATATCTCCATTTATTCCAGCTTTCAAGTTCTCCTTGATAGCTGCATCTGTATACTCAGAACCCGCCTGGCTCTTCTCTTCCACCACGTTCTGCATCCCATCTGGGCTCCCGTGTATCTGCAGCGGCAACGGAGTGACACACCGCTTTTCCCATTTGTTGGGACGTGGCTCCGATGTAGACTCCATGAAAGTGCGCTTGAGCTCACCAATGCCAGCCTGATGTCTCAAAATCTCATCTTGTGATTTATCCAGATCCATGGTATCACTCGGGAACACTGCTGGGGCTCCGGGCGCCGAACTTCCAGCCTGAGCTTCACGAGTTGCAGCTACTGATCCGGACCGTAACCCGTCCACGCTGCTGTCTTCGGCAGAAACAGATTCCTGGACAGAGTCAGTCCCCATATCTTCAGTCTTGTTCCTCACAGCTTCACTTGAGACCTCAGCTTCTGATGAGGCATCTGGCTTGGTGACCACCACTTCCATGGCTTTTTCCACCTCTGCAGCATTACCTTCAGAGTCCTGGGCATGATGCAGCTCCATACCATACATTGATAACTTCTCATCTTCAACAGCATCCACTTGTGCTGTGTTCAGTTTGAGTCCTGCCTTTAAAGCTCAGCTCTCCTCCTTTCACCTTGGTCTTCGCCAGGGAACCGGCCAACTGTAAAACATCTTCAGATGCCATCTTCTGTCCGGCTGTAAGGTCAGCATCAGCTTTCTTCTCAGGACTCTCCACCTCCCCTGCTACCATGCCTTCCTCATTTGCACTGGTTGCTTTATTGTCATCAGATGATTCACTATCACTACCACTATCCCTGTCTGACCCCTTTTTCTCAGCCACATCCGGCTCACTTTCAGGGTTATACAATTCATTCTCATTCTCATCCTGCTCACTTTCAGGGTATACAATTCATTCTCATTCACATCCTGATCTGGAACCTTAGTTAACATCTCATCCACAACATTAACTTCACCATCTGGTCCCTCAAGTATGTGACTATGTGACATCCCCAGCACTATACTTCCATATAGCTCAGGTACTAGGAGCTGACTCACGACCTCTCCCTGGACTTCAGTGTCCCTATACAATAGGTTATTGTTCATGGCAGCATGAGGAAACCTCTCCTCAGAGCCAGGCTCTTGGGGAACCTCATTCAGAACAATTACATTTTCCTGTGCCGTTTCAAGAGTGGGGTCTCGCACCGGCTCACTCCCAAAATTGTCACAGGACACAGGCAGGTCAGGGACACTCGGTTCCCGAGAACCACCATCCTCGTCTCCCAACATCACCTGCAAAGGAATTTCATCTTTATCACGATCATCATCAGTATCATCACTATTATGATTAGCATCATCATCATTATCAATATCAGCATCATCATCATGGTCATCATCATTATCATGATCATCATTATCATTATCAATATCAGCATCATTATCATGGTCATCATCATTATCATGATCATCATTATCACACAAGATTAACGGCCCACTAACATTGTGTTCCGCCCCTCGGGACTGCGTACCCTCAGTAGGAGCTTCATCACACTGTCCAACAGAATCACCCTTCCCCCAGAGATCCTTAGACCGGGGAAAGTCATTACCCAATATAACGGGGTGCACCAGGTTCTTCACTACCCCCACTTCACATGAAACCTCCCCGAGTTTGGGGACCAAGTCCACGGCAGTCTCTGGGTAGACTTTGGTGTCTCCATGGATGCACACCACACTCAGGTGTTTATCAAGGATGAAGTCCCTATTAATCAGGCTGTCACGCACGGAAGTCACTGGACTCTCTGAGTCCAAGAGGGCCTGTGCTGGGCAGTCATTTACAACCACCGGGGACCCCTGTGGTCCAGTCTCTTCGGCTGAGGTGGACACACACACAGGCTCTGCGCAGGGAGAGAGGGATCGCCAACATCACAACATATAGGCTCCCCCTCTATTGGACAGTTGGCTGCAATTTCACGACATCTCCAACACTGTCCATCACACTCTCCCACCCACACGACCCCAACAGCTGGAACGCTCTTACCGGGAGAGTTCGGCGTCCAGGAACTCCGACGTGACGACCTCTCAGACGGCTGGTCACGGAGGCAGTCCTTGGTGGCGAAGGCCCTCTCCATCAGGCTGACCAGACGATTGGCGTCCTGGTGGTCTCCTTGTCCGACCTCTGGCTGTACCTCAGGAGGACGTGCTTGGGTGTAGCGGTCCACTATCACCTTTTCAACTCCATAATCAGGTTTGCTGACTGCAGACTCCCAACTGCATTTCCAGTCATGAACTCCCCTGGCACGGGCTGTCACGTAACACCCAGCCGGGTAAGAATCTCCGCTTTCAGCTTGGCATAGTGTCACGCGGTCTTATGATATATGTACGATGTCAGTAAACTATTCTTAAAAGAACAACACTCTATACAACATATAGATTAGCAACATCAGCATGTAAATATAGAATAGATTTACCTGACACGATATCCGTTGAACTCAGGTTAATCTTGAGGACTTGATACACTGTCACAGGAAAGAGGAGGACCGGGGTCTAACCTGACCCTAAACTGGGGTCCTAACTAATCCCTCACCTTGGAGGTACTGATAATGGTTCAGAGGTCCAAGTCTCCAGCCTAACCCTGTCTCCTATCAGTCCCTGAACCCTGTAATCAGTCCTAAGAAGGATTCTGATTACCACCAAAGGGATATGGGCTGATCTCTGCTAAATACACAGATTAGACATATAAGACAGACTGGAGAAAACACAGACTTGCATACACACTCAAACACAGAAGGAACATAAATGATCTGGGATATTAAACTCTAAGCAAGGTGAGCTTAAAACAACTAAGGAGCTCTTTAACTTAAGTCTATACAGATACAATCCTATCTGTGGTCTGCATGAAGAATTTCACTGGCAACTCCCAACACAGACAACCAGAGATTTAAAGGAAACCAATCAACAAATAATTAATTGCAGCCGGAAGAAACTGCACCCAGTCCCAGAACTGAGCACAGACAGAATTAACTCCCTAACTGCCAAACACAAAGAAACAGCAACTCAGCTGTGAGAAGTCAGAATGTGCAACCGCGACGATCTTCGTGGCGATGCACACATGACAGTACCCCCCCTTCTACGAGGGGCCTCCGGACCCTCAGGGCCAGGTTTGCCCGGGTGAGTTCTGTGGAAGGTCCGCACCAAACGATCTGCGTTAATGTCAGACGCAGGAACCCACGTCCTCTCCTCTGGACCATACCCCTTCCAATGCACCAAGTACTGAAGGGACCGGCGATTCAGACGTGAGTCAATGATCTTTGACACTTGAAACTCCAAGTTACCATTGACCACCACTGGAGGAGGAGGTAGAGGTGATGGTATGACTGGTGCCACGTACCTCTTAAGTAATGACTTGTGGAACACATTATGAATTTTAAACGTAGGAGGGAG
Organism: Oophaga sylvatica; assembly: GCA_033576555.1. Classification (NCBI taxonomy): domain Eukaryota; kingdom Metazoa; phylum Chordata; class Amphibia; order Anura; family Dendrobatidae; genus Oophaga; species Oophaga sylvatica. The sequence continues at coordinate 255,940,123 of JARQOD010000003.1, read as the reverse complement.
GTCCAGACGAAATGCCACAGGATTAATTATGGAACTGATCCTGTACGGCCCGATGAATCTGGGGCCCAGCTTCCAGGAGGGAACTTTAAGTTTTATATTCCTGGTAGACAACCATACCAGATCGTTCACATTAAGATCTGGACCAGAAACTCTCCTCCTATCAGCCATACGTTTATAACGGTTCCCCATAGCACTCAGATTATTCAATACACCTCTCCACACTGAAGCAAGTGACGACGAGAAACGCTCCTCCTCAGGAACCCCAGAAGGGCCCCCCCCATTGAATGTACAAAACTGGGGATGAAAACCATATGCCCCAAAAAACGGGGACTTACCAGTGGACTCGCTCCGCCTGTTGTTAAGAGCGAACTCTGCCAGAGGCAAGAAAGAAGACCAGTCCTCCTGGTTCTCTGAGACAAAACACCGAAGATAAGTCTCTAGGCTTTGATTCAGACGCTCTGTCTGACCATTGGTCTGCGGATGAAAAGCCGAGGAAAATGACAATTGCATCCCCCGACGTAAACAAAATGCCCTCCAAAACTTGGACACAAACTGAGACCCCCTATCTGACACCACATCAGAAGGCAACCCATGAAGTCTCACAATCTCCCCAATGAACACCTGCGCCAGAGTTTTAGCATTAGGGAGGGCAGGAAGAGCAATGAAATGTGCCATCTTACTGAACCTGTCAACAACCACCAGTATGACAGTCTTCCCTGACGACTGAGGAAGGTCCGTGATGAAGTCCATAGACAAATGAGTCCATGGACGCTCCGGAAGTTTCAAGGGTAAGAGGGTCCCAGACGGACGGGTATGAGGGGTCTTAGAGCGAGCACAAACCCCACAGGACGCGACAAAAGTTAAAACATCTTTATTAACGTTAGGCCACCAAAACCGGCGAGAAAGGAGATCTAAAGTAGCCTTACTCCCTGGATGTCCTGCTAAAGCAGAATTATGATGTGCCTCAATAACCTTTTGTCTCAACTGATTTGGGACAAACAGTCTCCCTGGAGGTCCTGCAGGGGCGTCCCCCTGAGCCTCTAACACCTCCTCCTCAAGCTCAGAACATACAGCCGACACAACCACCCCCTCCTGAAGGATAGGAATCGGGTCATCCATTTTCCCGGCCCCAGGGAAACTGCGAGACAAGGCATCCGCCTTAACATTCTTAGATCCAGGGCGATAAGTGACAACAAAATTAAACCTGGTAAAAAACAACGACCATCGAGCTTGTCTGGAATTCAGACGCTTAGCAGATTCCAAATACAGCAGGTTCTTGTGATCAGTAATGACGGTGACCGGGTGGACTGCCCCCTCCAAAAAGTGACGCCATTCTTCAAAAGCCAACTTAATGGCCAAAAGTTCCCTTTTGCCGATATCATAATTCCTTTCGGCGGACGACAATTTTTAGAAAAGAAAGCGCACGGATGCCATTTACCAGGGGACGGACCCTGGACAATATTGCACCCACCCCTACGTCAGACGCGTCCACCTCCACAACGAACGGCTGTGATGCATCTGGTTGGATGAGAACGGGTGCCGAAGCAAAACATTTTTTCAAAGAGGAAAAAGCTTGGCAAGCTTTGTCCGACCATTTAGAAAAATCCGTCCCTTTTCTTGTCATGTCAGTGAGAGGTTTGACAACAGATGAGAAATTACAAATAAATTTCCGGTAGTAGTTAGCAAACCCCAGAAAACGCTGCAGAGCCTTAAGATCCTCTGGCTGATCCCATTCAAGCACTGCTCTCACCTTTTCAGGGTCCATACGGAAACCGGAGGCTGACACCAAGAAACCCAAAAACTGAAGTTCCTGTACGGCGAATACACACTTTTCCAGTTTGGCGTATAGTTTATTGTCTCGCAAGATCTGCAACACCTGTCTCACATGCTCCTGGTGAGACACAAGATCTGGTGAGTAAATTAAAATGTCATCCAAATATACGACCACAAACAGCCCCACCAGATGACGATAAATGTCATTAACAAAATGTTGGAATACTGCTGGTGCAGTAGTCAGACCAAAAGGCATGACAAGGTTCTCATAATGTCCCTCTGGCGTGTTAAACGCCGTTTTCCACTCATCCCCCTCTTTTATCCTAATCAGATTATACGCCCCCCTGAGATCCAATTTAGAGAACCATTTGGCGCCAACAATTTGATTGAAGAGATCAGGAATCAGAGGGAGTGGATACGGATCTCGAACAGTAATCCGATTAAGTTCGTGGAAATCCAAGCAAGGGCGTAGGCCTCCATCTTTTTTCTTCACAAAGAAGAACCCCGCGGCCACTGGGGAAGATGAAGGTCTAATATGCCCTTTGGCCAGACTTTCCGAAATATAATCTTTCATAGCCTGCCTCTCAGGACCAGAAAGGTTATATAACCTAGCTTTAGGTAACTTAGCATCAGGAAGTAAATTAATAGAGCAGTCATACACGCGATGAGGAGGCAACTCCTGACACCCCTCCTCAGAGAACACATCCCCAAAGTCCTCCAAAAAAGGAGGCAAAGTACTAGGCACGACCGCACTGATGACTGTGTTCATGCAGTTACTTTTGCAAAACTTCCCCCATTGGCTTATATCTCTGGACTGCCAATTAATCACAGGGTTATGTTTAACCAACCAAGGAAGTCCCAACACAATAGGAGTAGGTAGACCCTCCAACACATAACAAGATAATAGTTCCCTATGTATTGCCCCTACCCGAAGGTCAATGTTATGAACCTCATGAACAAAGCTACCTTGGCCGAGAGGCCTGGCGTCAATGGAGAATATAGGGATCGGTTTGACCAATACACTCAGATGCATACCTTGAGTCTGAGCAAACTGAGCGTCAACCAGATTAGCCCCGGACCCACTATCAAGAAGAACAGAAAATCTCTCCACTCTCGTACCAACCACCACCTCCACTGGTACAAGGAACTGAGAAGAACTAGCGGACGAAATACATACTCCCAGGTTGTCGTCCACCACACAACCTGGGATTAACAGTTTTCCGGCGAATTTTTGCTCAACAAGGCACGGATTGACATCCCCCAACAAAATGTCCCTCTTTCCCGCAGAAGAAACACCTTCTAGTCCTGCGGCGTACCGCCAATCCCCTCCTACGAAATGATGTCCCTCCCAACTGCATAGGCTCCTCCGAACAGACAAGGGGAACCTCAAAATAAGGGACTTTAGTAGTAGGTGGAGTAACAACAGGGGGCGGAGTTACCTCGCACCTCTCCCGGAGCCGTCTATCAGTACGGATAGCTAGGGCCATAGCAGCCTCCAGTGATGGAGGAGAATCATACTGAGCCAAAACGTCCTTTAATTTGTCAGAAAGCCCATGACAAAACTGGCTCCTAAGAGCTGGGTCATTCCACTGAGTATCTGTGGCCCATCTACGGAACTCAGAAGCAAATTCCTCCGCCGGACGATCTCCCTGCTGTATCTTACGTAATTTTGTCTCAGCAAGAGAGACCCGATCTGGGTCATCATATACCAAACCCAGGGCAGTAAAAAATCGATCAACTGACTGTAGAGCCGGGGATCCCGGAGGAAGGGAGAAGGCCCAGGATTGAGGGTCCCCTTGTAAGAGCGAGATAACAATTCCCACTCTCTGCTCTTCACTCCCTGATGATCGAGGCCGAAGCCGAAAATACAATTTACATGCTTCCCTGAAGGTAAAAAATTTGTCTCCCCCACCAGTGAACCTGTCCGGGAGAGCTACTTTAGGTTCAAATCTGGTTTGCTCCGAGGGAGACAAAACTTTGGACTTAATGTCCGTCAGCTCCATGGATAATCCCTGCAACTGCAGAGCCAGCTGGGCTACTGGATCCATGGCAACTGGGAATAATTTTATTGGCCAGTGAAAATGTCACGCGGTCTTATGATATATGTACGATGTCAGTAAACTATTCTTAAAAGAACAACACTCTATACAACATATAGATTAGCAACATCAGCATGTAAATATAGAATAGATTTACCTGACACGATATCCGTTGAACTCAGGGTTAATCTTGAGGACTTGATACACTGTCACAGGAAAGAGGAGGACCGGGGTCTAACCTGACCCTAAACTGGGGTCCTAACTAATCCCTCACCTTGGAGGTACTGATAAAGGTTCAGAGGTCCAAGTCTCCAGCCTAACCCTGTCTCCTATCAGTCCCTGAACCCTGTAATCAGTCCTAAGAAGGATTCTGATTACCACCAAAGGGATATGGGCTGATCTCTGCTAAATACACAGATTAGACATATAAGACAGACTGGAGAAAACACAGACTTGCATACACACTCAAACACAGAAGGAACATAAATGATCTGGGATATTAAACTCTAAGCAAGGTGAGCTTAAAACAACTAAGGAGCTCTTTAACTTAAGTCTATACAGATACAATCCTATCTGTGGTCTGCATGAAGAATTTCACTGGCAACTCCCAACACAGACAACCAGAGATTTAAAGGAAACCAATCAACAAATAATTAATTGCAGCCGGAAGAAACTGCACCCAGTCCCAGAACTGAGCACAGACAGAATTAACTCCCTAACTGCCAAACACAAAGAAACAGCAACTCAGCTGTGAGAAGTCAGAATGTGCAACCGCGACGATCTTCGTGGCGATGCACACATGACACATAGTCTTGGCTGTCCTGCTCGCTCAGGTCAGCATAGGCCCTTTGGGGTTCTCCAATCAGATAGGGTGCGACCATCATGGCCCATTCAGATAGGGGCAGATTCTCCTTCTCTACCAGTCCCTCAAACCTAGTGAGATATACCTCCACATCATCACGAGGTGTCATCTTTTTCAGGGACCGTCTTACCGCCTTCTTTACAGCGGACAATGCAGGTGACTTTGCAACACCACTTTGGGACGATGCGCCGCAAGTCCCCTGCAGTGCTGCAACCTGCTCAAAAAACAACCGGTCATTCTCCTGCTGCTGCTGCAGGAATTGCTGCTGGGCCTGCTGCATGCGCTGCTGCTACCATGTCTTCTGCTGCATGATTCGCTGGGCCTGGACCAGGTACTCAACGAGCTCCTCCATACTGCCGGACTTATCTGTCTCAACCACGGCAGTCTTATGTTGCACATTAACTTGCGCCATTTGTTCAAACAGAGCCTCCATGCTGTCATCCATGCTGTCAGACTTCTCTGTCTCAACAACGGCAGTCTTCACTCAAGACATACACACTCCACAGTCTTTTCCACAGAAAATTCAGCTTTGCTGTGCAGACACTTTTTTTTTTTTTCTCTGCAAACTCTATTAGGGCCACTGTCTCTTTAAGACTGCTCCAACAGACGTTTCTCCTTTGCTGCTGCACACTCCACAGTCTTTTCCACAACAAGTTCAGCTTTGCTGTGCAGACACACTTTTTTTTTTTTTTTCTTTTGCAAACTCTATTAGGGCTACTGTCTCTTTAAGACTGCTCCAATCAGACGTTTTTGCTGACACACTTTTTTTTTTCTCTGCTGCTGCTTCAACAGACTTCACCTTTATTGCTGTCTCTTGCCACTGTGCTGCACACACATTCCAGCACTAATTGTATCAGCCACTGTGCTGCCCCAGCATTCTCCGCCAATTGTAACATTTTCAGGGGATATAGCTCTGGGATCGCCGTCCGGGTAGACAGAGTGGCACGGAAACAGTTCATTCACAGCAGTACTGGTGCAACTGGCCGCAACCAGTTTTATTTAAAGTCAAAAGCAAACAAGACATAAAACAAATCATAAACAGAAGACCTGGGCTTGTCTAGCCACTTACTACACTTAGATAGATTTCCCTATCTATCCGGGTCCCGACTCTAACAGCCGGGCCAAAACAACACATATGTTCAGCATTTACCAGCATGTAGGTTCACAGAGTCTCCTCCTTGTGTCTGAAGGCACCTTCAACGTCCAGACTTGAGAGAGCTCCCCTCCTATTCAGCAGCTATCCGCATGGATTCTCACAGAGACTACTCCTGTGTCCGGGGTACATCGAGCACCCAGACTGAGACAGCTCATACTCCTGGAGACACCTTCTGTGCCTGGACACCTCCTGTGTCCAGACTAAGCGAGCTCTCTGACTGTGCTCCCAAGCACCTACTTCTGGCTTCCTAATCAATACCTGAGTGTCTTCAGGTTTGAGCTGCAAGTGTGTATTGAATGGAAGGTGTAGTGACCTTTCTCCACCACTATTTTACAAAGCCATACATTCCCCTTATAGTAGTCAGCAAAGTAACTAGGTGAAATGTACATCCCATTCAACACATATCCCTTCACTGTCTCACAAATGGTATGCACTCCATACTTCTGATTGCTGCCAACCAATGCTGTACCATCTTGCAACATAGTTAATGTGCCTGGTAAAGCTTTGTATAATTCATTTTTTGCACTGTGCTTAATACTTACTTCTGTGTATTCCTGTGACTGGGGCCTCTGTAGATGCTATCAGGTGGAAGGTGCTATAACATATAGATGTTGCCAGGTCTAGTGCCTTTGATGATCTAACACCCCCTGGTGTGCTGGCCCCAGCTGCCAAATTATCCCAAAGCAGCTCCCACAATCCCACTTTCCTGACCCTGTAGTGTGGGCTATATATTTAGGAGTAGTCTAAGGGCGCATGCATTGGGGGCACATGCATCCCAGAAGCAAAGCATCACAGAAGACAAGCATCTTGAAAACGGCAGTTATTCATGCAAAGAATTAACATTCATCTTCTCTCTTCACACAGGTAACCAATCATTAATCCTCTGAATTGATCCTCTCTGCATGTATGCACTCCATTCATTGTTAGCAAGCAGCTGAATAACACAAGCCCTTTCTGTCTTGCATGTGGAAATATATAGCAATGGTAACCAAATCATTCATCCTCTGAATTGATCCTCTCTGCATGTATGCACTCCATTCATTGTTAGCAAGCAGCTGAATGACACAAGCCCTTTCTGTCTTGCATGTGGAAATATATAGCAATGATATGCACTCCATACTTCTGATTGCTGCCAACCAATGCTGTACCATCTTGCAACATAGTTTAATGTGCCTGGTAAAGCTTTTGTATAATTCATTTTTTGCACTGTGCTTAATACTTACTGCTGTGTATTCCTGTGACTGGGCCTCTGTAGATGCTATCAGGTGGAAGGTGCTATAACATATAGATGTTGCCAGGTCTAGTGCCTTTGATGATCTAACCACCCCCTGGTGTGCTGGCCCCAGCTGCCAAATTATCCCAAAGCAGCTCCCACAATCCCACTTTCCTGACCCTGTAGTGTGGGCTATATATTTAGGAGTAGTCTAAGGGGTGCATGCATTGTGGGGGCGCATGCATCCCAGAAGCAAAGCATCACAGAAGACAAGCATCTTGAAAACGGCAGTTATTCATGGCAAAGAATTAACATTCATCTTCTCTCTTCACACAGGTAACCAAATCATTCATCCTCTGAATTGATCCTCTCTGCATGTATGCACTCCATTCATTGTTAGCAAACAGCTGAATGACACAAGCCCTTTCTGTCTTGCATGGGGAAATATATAGCAATGGTAACCAAATCATTCATCCTCTGAATTGATCCTCTCTGCATGTATGCACTCCATTCATTGTTAGCAAGCAGCTGAATGACACAAGCCCTTTCTGTCTTGCATGTGGAAATATATAGCAATGGAATGCACTCCATACTTCTGATTGCTGCCAACCAATGCTGTACCATCTTGCAACATAGTTTAATGTGCCTGGTAAATCTTTTGTTTAATTCATTTTTTGCACTGTGCTTAATACTTACTGCTGTGTATTCCTGTGACTGGGACCTCTGTAGATGCTATCAGGTGGAAGGTGCTATAACATATAGATGTTGCCAGGTCTAGTGCCTTTGATGATCTAACCACCCCCTGGTGTGCTGGCCCCAGCTGCCAAATTATCCCAAAGCAGCTCCCACAATCCCACTTTCCTGACCCTGTAGTGTGGGCTATATATTTAGGAGTAGTCTAAGGGGCGCATGCATTGTGGGGGCGCATGCATCCCAGAAGCAAAGCATCACAGAAGACAAGCATCTTGAAAACTGCAGTTATTCATGGCAAAGAATTAACATTCATCTTCTCTCTTCACACAGGTAACCAAATCATTCATCCTCTGAATTGCTCCTCTCTGCATGTATGCACTCCATTCATTGTTAGCAAGCAGCTGAATGACACAAGCCCTTTCTGTCTTGCATGTGGAAATATATAGCAATGGTAACCAAATCATTCATCCTCTGAATTGATCCTCTCTGCATGTATGCACTCCATTCATTGTTAGCAAGCAGCTGAATGACACAAGCCCTTTCTGTCTTGCATGTGGAAATATATAGCAATGGTATGCACTCCATACTTCTGATTGCTGCCAACCAATTGTAAGGTTCTGTGTACATGTTCCTGAAACTCAGTTTGTTCGTCAGCCATTTTACTTTCTGTCTTGCTGCAGCTATCTTGCCCTCAGTCAAAATGGAGTTTCCAGCTTGCATGTTCCCGCCCTGATTCTCTCCTTTTGCTTCTTAAGCAGCCACAGCTGAGCAATCAGTGCTTCAGAATCTAGCCTGCAGTGAACCTGTGACCTGACTCCTAAAGCCTTGGACCTTGTACTCCAGCTATTCCTACTGAGGAACTCTGAAGCACTTGTGGACTCTGAACCCTGCTCTTTGAAAGACCCACGTTTGCATGGACTTACGGTAACAGAGAAGAAGATCCTGAACCTGTTGTGGAGAGTGATTGCTGAGCTTAGATTACTCTGGCCTGCTGTGTCTCCTGCTTCTGTGTCTGCAAACTGTGTGACTATTTTTGCCAACTTGTATGAAGTAATACAAGACTTTCTATATCAAACCTGTGTCTCATGTATTTTCATCGCACCCAAGCACAAGACGCTATATGAACTGTACTACATACATTACAAGATTCTGAAGCCAAAACGTTAGTGTCTGCTCGGTCTGGAAAGGCTGTGTCTGCTGTAACTGTGGATATCGGATGTCCGGTTGTACTTTCTGTGATGACAGTGGTTGTGACTTCTCACAACCATTCCAGATGTCCGGGTGAACTTTCTGTGATGATAGTGGTTGTGACTTCTCACAACCATTCCAGGTGAGCAGTTCCCTTAATTTTTTTTCTCTCTGCAGTGTTACCACAGGTAAACACTATTGTTTTTTTTTTCTCCTCTCCTCTTCTTCCAGTACTCCTGTCTTAAAAGATCTGGAAAATGGAGGCCCGCATAAAGGAACTTTGCGGAGTGACTGATAATATCCTTGCAGATTTGCAGAATATAAAGACCCGTTTTTCAAGCCTACAGGACCTCACTAATCACAATTTGCAAGTGTTTGGACAGACTGCCCAGGATTTGCGAGCCAGGATTGAGGTTCTAGAAGAGCGAGTCCAGGCTCCTGCCGTAGCCCCGAGTTCTGGGATTCCCAAGTTGCCCCCTTTTCGTTTTGGCGGTGAACGTGAGAAATTCAGGGGATTTATTAATCAATGCAATCTTTTTTTTCTGCACATGCTTCACAATTTCCCACTGAACGATCTAAGGTGCTTACTATAATTATGTTGCTTACCAACAAGGCTTTGATGTGGGCAAACCCTCTGATTGAGACTGAGGATGATTGTTTGAATCACCTTGATGCTTTTATTTCAGCCATGGGGCAGGTGTTTGATGACCCCAATCGAGGTGCAACAGCTGAAGCAGCCATGTTAGCTTTGCGCCAAGGTAAGCACTCGGTAGCTGAATATGCCTTGGATTTCAGGAGATGGGCCCTTGATACCACCTGGGACAGTTCCGCCAAAAAATCTATTTTTCGAAAGGGGTTATCTCCACTGATTAAGGATGAACTTGCTCGTGCCGACCCTCCCACTGCGTTAGGTGACTTTATTAACTACTGCATCCGTATTGATACTCGTCTGACTGAACGCAGGCAAGAGAGATGGTTCGAAAGCAATCGCACTAACCTTTTCCTACCTTCCTCTCCAGCTAAGGAACCTTTGAGTAGGATTACACGGAACCTGAACCTGAACCCATGCAGGTAGACTCTTTACAACGACGGGTTAGTGATGCACGCAAGGAACATCGTTTTAAGGAAAATCTATGTTTCTATTGTGGTAAGTCAGGGCACTTCATTATAAACTGCCCCAGCCGTTCTCGTAAGACTACTGCAGCACTCATTCATTGTGAGTGTTGCGAGAGGGGATCTGTCAGGTCCGAGCCTCAGGCTCCAGAGAGATCTGCAGCAACAGATCTTGATTTCTCGGACTTAAACTCCGTTACCTCTGAGGACGTTGACTGTGTAAACGCTGCCATTTTTCAAGTTTCCTCAGCGGTGTCCCAGCTGAGTTGTAAGAAAAACAATTCTCATTGCTTTCTTTCCATCAAACTCTGGGTTGACTCAGCTTGGGTGTCTAGCTCTGCTATGATCGACTCAGGGGCAAGTGGAAATTTTATGGATGTCTCCTTTGCTCTGAAACAGGGGATACGTTCAGTGAAGAAGGCTACTCCAGTACAGATGGAAACTGTGGATGGCTCCCTGCTGACCTCTGGACCAGTGGATCAGGAAACAGAGCCTTTGAGGGTTCTTATGGGTAAAGATCATCAAGAGAAACTGTCCTTTATGCTTATCTCTTCTCTCCACTTTCCCATTATTCTAGGGCTACCATGGCTGCAGGCTCAGAATCCTACCATTAACTGGGAGACCAAGGAATTACACTTTCCAGAGAAACAGATGAGTCCAAAAGTTTCAGCTTGCTCTGTTCCTAAAGGAACCATGTCAGTCCCTGAACTACCAGCTGTATACCAGGACTATGTGGATTTATGTGACAAGAAGAACGCTGACCAGCTTCCTCCTCACCGTCCATATGATTGTCCAATTGAATTATTGCCTGGAGCAGAGATACCTTTTGGTAAGATCTACCCCCTGGCGGGGCCCGAGCTAAAGGCTTTAAAGGATTACATAGACGAAAATCTAGCCAAGGGCTTCATACGCCCCTCTTCATCTCCTGCAGGTGCACCCATCTTCTTTGTAAAGAAGAAAGATGGATCTCTGAGACCATGCGTAGACTATAGGGAACTCAATAAGGTTACTATTAGAAACCGTTATCCATTGCCTTTAATCCCTGAGTTATTGGAGAGAGTGCGACATGCCAAAATTTTCTCTAAACTAGATCTTCGTGGGCCTATAACTTAGTCCGTATTAGACCTGGAGATGAATGGAAGACTGCATTCAGGTCACGCTATGGACACTTTGAATATCTAGTTATGCCTTTTGGTCTGAGTACCGCCCCAGCCACTTTCCAACACTTGGTGAATGACATCTTCAGGATCTCCTAGATACATTCGTGGTAATTTATTTGGATGATATTCTAATTTTTTCTAACTCCACAGAGGAACATCATGGACATGTGAGAATGGTCTTGGAACGTCTAAGACAAAATCATCTTTACATCAAACTTGAAAAGTGTGAATTCCATAGGACCGAAATTCAATTTCTGGGGTATGTACTGTCTACACAAGGAATTAGTATGGATGGAAGCAAAACCCAAGCCATCAAGGATTGGCCAAGTCCTAGAAATGTGAAGGAGGTACAGCGCTTCATCGGGTTTGCCAACTTCTATAGACGTTTCATTAGAAATTTCTCTGAGGTAGTGTCACCTATCACCCAACTTACCCGGAAAGAGTCTAGGTTCTCCTGGACTCCCCAAGCCCAGGAAGCATTTTCCCGTCTAAAAGATAAATTTACCACTGCACCTATCCTAGTACATCCCAACCTCGAGCTTGCCTTCATAATAGAGGTGGATGCTTCAGACTGTGCCGTTGGAGCTATACTCTCTCAGAGAACAGGTGAGAAGAATGTCTTGCATCCCTGTGCCTTCTTTTCCCAGCAGTTGTCTTCGGCTGAGAGGAACTACGATGTGGGCAATAGAGAGTTGTTGGCCATTATTGCCGCCTTCAAAGAATGGAGACACCTTCTTCAGGAGCTGCACAGCAAATAGTCGTCCTGACAGATCATCGTAACCTTGAGTTTATCAGGTCGGCTAAGTGCCTGACTCCTCGCCAGGCTCGCTGGAATCTTTCTTAAACCAATTTAATTTTATCATTTCTTATAGACCAGGATCGCGCAATGGAAAGGCTGATGCACTCTCTAGGATTTACTCAGCAGAGACACGTCCAATTACTCCTCCTAAGACTATTCTTCCTGACTCTAGATTCCTAGGAGTAATTCATAATCAAGACCTACTTAAGGACATCAAGGAAGCATACCATGCGGATTCCTTTTTGGCACAACCCCCAAGGGACGTAAGTCTTGTCTTTAAGAATGGTGTGTGGATTCAGGGACAACGCCTGTATATTCCTGAAACAGTCAGATTGAGAGTATTGCAACTCATTCACGATTCCAAGATAGCTGGGCATAGAGGAATTCTAAAGACACAGGAATTTCTCTCTCGTTTCTTTTGGTGGCCCACTTGCAGGAAGGATGTTTTAAACTATGTCACTTCATGTGAAGTCTGTGCAAGATGCAAAACACCTCGCTCCTCACCAACTGGTCTGTTACAGCCTCTTCCCACCCCGTCCCCCCGTGGGGATCCATTTCTATGGACTTCATTGTGGAGTTACCAACCTCTCAAGGGAAGAACACCATTCTAGTGGTGGTTGACCGTCTAACAAAGGCAGCTCATTTTATCCCTTGTGTCGGCTTACCCACTGCAAAACAGACATCAGATTTGATGATTAAAGATGTGTTTCGCTTACATGGAGTACCGGATGAGGTTATTTCGGATCGAGGGGTGCAATTCACTTCTAGGTTTTGGCAAAATTTCTGTGTAGCATTGGACATTAAAGTAAACCTTTCTTCTGCTTTTCATCCCCAGACTAATGGACAGACCGAACGAACCAATCAAACCCTGGAGCAGTATCTCCGCTGCTTTATCTGCCACCTACAGGATGATTGGGTGGATCTACTTCCATTAGCTGAGTTCTCGTATAACAACTCTCAGAGTGCCTCCACTAAGCAGTCTCCTTTTTACTCTAATCTAGGTTATCATCCTAACATTCTACCACGATTTCCCATAGAAACGCCTTTACCAGCAGTGGCTGAAAGAATCACGTCTTTACAGAAGAATATGGATCTTCTAAAGGAGAATCTGGAATCGGCTCAGGAAAGGTACAAGAAAGCAGCAGATAAATTTCGTAAACCTGCACCAGCTTTCAAGGTAGGAGACTTGGTCTGGCTGTCAACCAGAAATCTTAAGTTAAGGATTCCATCGTCTAAGTTGGGACATAAGTACATTGGACCCTATAAAATCAGTAAAATTATAAGTGCCGTTGCTTGTCGTCTTCAACTGCCCAGAACTATGAGAATTCACCCTGTCTTTCATGTATCCCTACTAAAGGCTGCGACACCCAATACGTTTCCTGGACGTTCTTCTCCTTGCCCTGACCCAGTGCTAGTCGATGGTCAGGAAGAATTTGTGGTGGAAAGGATTTTAGATTCCAGGTTGTATAGAAATCAGTTACAATATCTGATTAAATGGCAGGGCTACCCAGTGGAGGACAACTCATGGGAACCAGTCAATAACGTTAATGCTCCTCGCTTGCTCCGTCAGTTTCATCAGAGGTACCCACACAAGCCTGGCCTGAGGTCATCCGAGGTTGTCCCTAAGGGGGGAGTAATGTAAGGTTCTGTGTACATGTTCCTGAAACTCAGTTTGTTCGTCAGCCATTTTACTTTCTGTCTTGCTGCAGCTATCTTGCCCTCAGTCAAAATGGAGTTTCCAGCTTGCATGTTCCCGCCCTGATTCTCTCCTTTTGCTTCTTAAGCAGCCACAGCTGAGCAATCAGTGCTTCAGAATCTAGCCTGCAGTGAACCTGTGACCTGACTCCTAAAGCCTTTGACCTTGTACTCCAGCTATTCCTACTGAGGAACTCTGAAGCACTTGTGGACTCTGAACCCTGCTCTTTGAAAGACCCACGTTTGCATGGACTTACGGTAACAGAGAAGAAGATCCTGAACCTGTTGTGGAGAGTGATTGCTGAGCTTAGATTACTCTGGCCTGCTGTGTCTCCTGCTTCTGTGTCTGCAAACTGTGTGACTATTTTTGCCAACTTGTATGAAGTAATACAAGACTTTCTATATCAAACCTGTGTCTCATGTATTTTCATCGCACCCAAGCACAAGACGCTATATGAACTGTACTACATACATTACACCAATGCTGTGCCATCTTGCAACATAGTTTAATGTGCCTGGTAAAGCTTTTGTATAATTCATTTTTTGCACTGTGCTTAATACTTACTGCTGTGTATTCCTGTGACTGGGCCTCTGTAGATGCTATCAGGTGGAAGGTGCTATAACATATAGATGTTGCCAGGTCTAGTGCCTTTGATGATCTAACCACCCCCTGGTGTGCTGGCCCCAGCTGCCAAATTATCCCAAAGCAGCTCCCACAATCCCACTTTCCTGACCCTGTAGTGTGGGCTATATATTTAGGAGTAGTCTAAGGGGCGCATGCATTGTGGGGGCGCATGCATCCCAGAAGCAAAGCATCACAGAAGACAAGCATCTTGAAAACGGCAGTTATTCATGGCAGTTAATCAGGGCTGGAATCAGGTACCCCACACTTTGCCTTCTTTTTCATTATGTACTTTATCTATTTCCTCCTGTGTTCCCTTGCCATCCACATTCACCGACCCATCCCCCCTCCATCACGACTCATACACATCAGCCCCTCTATCCTTCCCTCTCCCATGTACAGCTCCCATGCACTCCTCACCTTCCTGAAAAACCTCAGCCCATCTTGCCCAAACACATCACAGAAAAAACCTACTTACAATTCCAACAACTACTTGCTCTTTATCTTCCTACTCCTACTGATTTCAGGGGACATCTCCCCCAACCCTGGTCCACCATCCCCCAACCTCAATCCCTACCTACCTCATTCCGAAAGCATAATAATCTTATTAATATTACTTGCACTCCCTCATCTCCTTCTTTCAATTGTGCCCTCTGGAATCCACGGTCTGTATGCAACAAGCTATCCTTCCTGCACAACTACTTTCTGAACCACTCTCTTAATCTGTTGGCCCTCACTGAAACCTGGATTCAGGATTCTGACACTGTCTCCCCTGCTGCCATTTCCTATGGTGGTTTACAGTTCTCCCATTCCCCGAGACCCACAAACAGACATGGTGGTGGAGTTGGCATACTCCTGTCCCCACAATGCACTTTCCAGGTCATCCCCCCAATTCCATCACTCTCATTCCCTTCTTTGAGGTCCACACCATCAGGCTCTTCCATCCCTTCTCCCTCAGAGTAGCGGTCATATATCGGCCCCCAGGCTCGCCCACCCAGTTCCTTGACCACTTCTCAGCCTGGCTGCCGCACTTCATGTCCTCAGAACTACCAGCCCTTATCCTTGGAGACTTCAACATCCCCATTAACAGCCCTACTTCCACATCTGCATCTCAGCTTCTATCACTAACCACTTCTCTAGGCCTCTCACAGCTTTCAACCTCTGAGACACACAAGGATGGTAACACCCTTGACCTGGTCTTTGTCCGCCTCTGTTCAATCTCCCACCTAAATAACTCACCGCTTCCATTCTCTGACCACAACATTCTCTCCTTCACGCTCACAAATCCTCCACCACCCCAGCGCACTCCTACCTACCACATATTCAGAAATCTACAAGCCATTAACCCTCAGACACTTTCAGACTCCCTACACTCATCGCTGTCCCCAATCTCCTCTTTTTCCTGTCCTGATCTGGCTGTTCATCACTACAATGACATTCTTAGAAGCACCCTTGACCAAGTAGCACCGCTCACACTCTCAGAACCTCCAAACACACAGTAAAACAGCCCTGGCTCACATTGCAAACTCGACTTCTTCAGCGATGCTCTAGGAGTGCTGAACGCCTCTGGAGAAAAACCCGCACACCAGAAGACTTCATCCACTTTAAATTCATGTTAAGAACTTATAATGCTGCCCTTCACCTCTCCAAACAGACCTACTTCACCACCCTGATCTCCTCACTAGCCAACAACCCCAAGAAACTTTTTGACACTTTTCACTCCCTCCTCAGGCCAAAAGCACAAGCCCCTATCACAGACATTTGTGCTGAAGACCTGGCCTCCCACTTTATAGAAAAAATAGATACTATCCGTCAGGAAATCTGCTCTCAACCACCAAGTGCTGTGACTCCCATCCCACCCTGCATTTCCCCTGCTCACTTTCCACATTTGATCCCATCACAGAAGAAGAAGTCTCCAGACTCCTCTCTTCTTCTCGTCTGACTACATGCACTACCGACCCCATCCCCTCACATCTCCTCCAGTCTCTCTCTCCAGTTGTCACAACTCACCTAACTACAATCTTTAATCTCTCACTCTCCTCTGGCATTTTCCCATCCTCCTTCAAACACTCCATCATTACTCCGCTACTAAAGAAACCCGCTCTCGACCCTTCCTGCACAAACAACTACAGACCGGTCTCCAATCTCCCCTTCATCTCTAAACTTTTGGAGCGCCTAGTCTACTCCCGCCTTACCCGTTACCTCTCCACTCACTCCCTCCTAGACCCTTCACAGTCTGGCTTCCGCCCCCTACATTCGACTGAAACTGCACTCATCAAAGTGACCAATGACCTTCTGACAGCAAAACGTAACGGCGACCACTCTCTGCTCATTCTACTCGACCTTTCTGCAGCTTTCGACACTGTTGACCACTGTCTCCTACTGTCTAGGCTCCAGTCACTAGGTATTAAGGACACTGTTCTCTCCTGGTTCTCTTCCTATCTTTCTGACCGCTCCTTCAGTGTTTCGTTCTCTGGCTCCACATCATCTCCTCTTCCTCTCACTGTCGGTGTACCCCAGGGCTCAGTCCTTGGCCCCCTTCTCTTCTCTCTCTACACGGCCCCAATTGGACAGACCATCAGCAGATTTGGCTTTCATTACCATCTTTATGCTGATGACACACAACTATACACGTCATCCCCCGACCTTACCCCCGCTGTTCTACAGAACGCCACCGACTGTCTGTCTGCAGTCTCCAACATCATGTCCGCTCTCTATCTGAAACTTAACCTCTCCAAGACTGAACTCCTTCTGCTCCCGCCGTCAACTAACCTCCCTAAATCTGACATTTCCCTCCCTGTGGGCGGCACCATAATAACACCCCGGCAGCAGGCTCGCTGTCTGGGTGTTATGTTTGACACCAATCTCTCCTTCACCTCCCATATACAATCTCTTGCCCGCTCTTGCCGTCTACACCTAAAGAACATCTCTAGAATCCGCCCTTTTCTCACCATGGAAACAACAAAAACCCTCACTGTAGCATTGATCCACTCCCGCCTGGACTACTGCAACACTCTATTACTTGGCCTCCCCATTACTCG
Source organism: Oophaga sylvatica (assembly GCA_033576555.1). Classification (NCBI taxonomy): domain Eukaryota; kingdom Metazoa; phylum Chordata; class Amphibia; order Anura; family Dendrobatidae; genus Oophaga; species Oophaga sylvatica. The sequence continues at coordinate 255,922,769 of JARQOD010000003.1, read as the reverse complement.
ACTATCCCCTCTCCAGTCCATCCTTAATGCAGCAGCCAGGGTCATCCATCTGGCTAATCGGTACTCGGACGCGTCCGTTCTTCGCCAGTCCTTACACTGGCTGCCCATTAATTATAGGATCCAATTCAAAGTACTGGTTCTCACCCACAAAGCTCTCCACAGTGCAGCACCCCCCTACATCTCCTCCCTCATTTCTATCTATCGGCCTAACCGACTGCTGCCCTCTGCAAACGACTTTCGACTAACCTCTGCACTAATCCGTACCTCCCACTCCCGACTCCAAGACTTCTCCCGCGCTGCGCCAATCCTCTGGAATGCTCTACCCCAAGAAATTAGGACTATCCACAATTTGCATGGTTTCAGGCGCTCCCTCAAAACACATTTGTTCAGAGTGGCCTATCACATTCACTAATCAAAGTCGTTCTATGTTTAAGTGTGTATGTGTAGCCCATTCAATATCTTCATCCATCCCTCACTCCCTCAAGATGGCTGGACCATCATTGTAAATGCACCATTGTATATACACACCTGTACTTTGTATTTCCCCCACCTCATTGTAGATTGTAAGCTCTCACGAGCAGGGTCGGCTTATTTTGCTTTAATTATTGTATTGTTAACGTTGTTACTTATGACTTATGTTTTGAAACTGTTACACTGTAAAGCGCTGCGGAATATGTTGGCGCTATATAAATAAAGATTATTATTATTATTATTATTAAAAAATCTCGGCTACAGGGGGCGGAGCCTGGCTGCATATGAGGAAGGAAGCTTAGGTCTGAGCTCCTCACCGTGCTGCTCCTTCTAAAAGCCTTTTCAGCCAATTATTCACCCCAACATGGGCAAATCAACTCGAGATAAGTCTAAAGGAACCTTGAACTCCTCCAGGACTACCAAAAACCAGAGAGACATGGATTCTTACATCACAAAGCACAAATCTGCTTCTGGCCGACCGCTGAACTTAATGGAGGAAGTTCCCGCCATAGACTCTGAGTGTGCAGGGGACTCTTCAGACGATGACAGCTCCACACATACTTCCACGAGAGGATCCAGCCGCATGACAATGAGTAATTTTAAGAAATTACTTGACCAAGCACATGCTCCTATTTTGTCTGAGCTGAAGGACATCAAGCAAGAACTTCAGAAACTAGGGACCAGAGTGGACTGCCTGGAGAAGACTCAGACATCAGTGGTCCGTTTTGGCCGAGCTCTGAGGGCTAAATTTCAAGAACAACAGCGCCATATGAATAAGGTGATCACTATGGTTGAAGACCTTGAAAACCGTAATCGTCGCTCAAACATCCGGCTCAAAGGCATCCCCGGAGACGGTTACCGCTGCTGAACTAGAGGCTACGGTGCAAGTGATATTCAGCTCACTGATCGGCACTGACAAAGACTAAGGTACTGCGATTGAAATTCAGAGGGTACATAGGGCCCTCCGCCCCAAACCTAACGAGGATAACCCGCCACGTGATGTGGTTTGCGGCCTCCTGCGCTTTGTAGATGCAGCGGCGCTACTGGCGGCGGCTTGTAAAAATGGCTCCCCGAAACTGGGAGAACATACTATTGCTCTTTATCCGGACCTATCACAAGCTACTTTAGCCAAGAGACGGATTGTCAAACCACTCCTGGACCATCTACGGGCTCATAACCTTATCTACAGGTGGCAGTTCCCATTTGGTTTGTTGATCAGTAAAGGCAGCCTCAGGGTGTCAATCCGGACCCCTGATGATTTACTGGGAGCCTGGGAGAAGCTTGACATACCTCCAATCAGAGTACCGTCTTGGCTTCCAATTCCCCTTGACGAGGATCTGCCTCCGCTTCCAGATTCAGACATTTGGGTAAATGCTGAAGGTAAATCCAAGTCCTCTAAAGCTAAACGTAAGTTAGCGGCAGCTCCAGAGCGTATTCGCACTGAGCCCTGCTCCGACACTGCCTGACTCAAGTTTGCGGTTTCTTCCCTCCTCGTTTGTGAATTCTAAGGCTCTCTTTATTTGCATCTCAGATCTTCTGTAGACTTTCCGTGCCGGATCTCCCTGTACTCCTTCCTTTTTATGATTACACGGAGTATCAGTGTCTGTGCAATGATTTCTGACATCTGATGTCACCTATAAGACAATTAGTAGTCTGATGATTGCCACTTACCTATAAACGACTGAGAAGTCAGGACCTGGAGATCGCTTATGTACAGTCTTCACCTGTTTCTACTGTCCGGATTTGTCCCTGGATTACTTGTTCTGTGAACTGGATCTTTTAGAAGCGAGGCTTTGCCAGTCTTTTTGTTCTTATGGTCCGCGTTGTACACTTCCCGTAGACGTCATCACTATAACCCGGACCCCTCTTCACTTGTTAACTGAGCGGTTGGACGAGGTCGTTATCAATCTTTCACATTTGGGAACCGTGAGTTATATATTTATAGTTCCCCCTTGGATTCTCCCCGCGGCTACATATGACTGTTGGAGTTTTGCGTTACCAATGAGAAGCTCCTATTACATCTTGACTGCCCTAACAACAATGTACCTAATTTTCAATCCCAATTATTGTTGGTTGATGTAAGATGTTATTTAATTTGGGAGGTCACTGAGGTACCCTGATGGTGAAGATGCTGATCTTGTTCTCTTCTGGTATCTATAAGGGAATGTTCGGTTTTGAGCATCTGAGGGCTAATACGTACATTTAGTGCTGATTAACCGGGAGGTGTATGGTTTTGTATCATGCCCTGCCAGTTTTGTGGGTATACAGTTGTTTTTAAGTATCTATATGTTAAGAATGTGCATTGCTATGCTTAATCAATATATGCCTCTCCTCTCAGAGATAGCCCATGTTGGGGTAATGTTGCATTATTAGGGGTGGGCGGTACAGCTGGGGCTTCGTGTTCCAGGTTGCTATTGCACTCATACCCCCTTGGTCCTTGTTGGCGACGCAGTCGGGCCCCTCCTGGTGGCCCGGGGTGTTCGCCCGGCGGGACATTTTCATGTGTCCGACCCCTACTCCCTCCCATCTGTCTTCCTATGGGGGGTCAATACGGGACACATTTATCTCTTCTCCTTCTCTCTTTTCTGTCTCTTACTCTCTCTGTTTCTCCCTCTTCCCTACTCCAACTTACTCCTTCCCTTCCCCGACGGAGTCCGGTGATACGGTTACTCATATTCTACTGGTCTATCCTCTTGGCGTTTTAAGTTGTGGATGGCAAAGACATTATGATGCCTGACCTAACAACTATTTGCTCCCTCAATGTTAAGGGCTCAATACCGCACAAAAGCGCTCACAAATTTTTGCCCTGTTGAAAAAGCAGAAGCGATTCTCCTTCTACAGGAAACCCATTTTAAAGAATCGAATATCCCTACGCTCACTAAATTTGGCTATTCCTCCTGGTTTCACAGCCACTTTGGTTCTAAGGCCGCAAGAGGGGTTAGTATTGCCTTCAGGTCTGGTCTCCCCTTTGTTCCCCAGACACATCTGACGGACTGTGAAGGTCGATATCTTTTTGTTAAAGGTAAGCTAGGCCCCATGACGCTGACCATTGTGAATTTATACGCTCCAAACACCAACCAAACTCCTTGGATTCTGTCAGTGCTCCCCAAGGTTCGGGCCTTTGCAGAGGGTACGATTGTGTTGGGTGGGGACCTAAATCTGGCGTTGTGCCCCCTTGTGGATTCCTCCAGCAGGAGGCCTCTCGTGGGGAACTCTAAACTTTCCGCTGTTAAACGGGCACTGGCGGCTTTGGATCTGGTGGACACCTGGAGAGCCGCCCACCCTCTGGCGAGAGATTACACCTTTTATTCTATAGTACACAAATCTTACCACCGCTTGGACTACGTCTTTTTATCTAAGCGTTCTCTGTCTTGCGTGGAAGGAGTCTCCATTGGTAATATAGCAATTTCGGATCATGCTCCTGTAACTTTGAAGTTACGCCTTCCTACTGAGTTCAATCGTCCTTTCACTTGGAAACTTAATGAATCCTTTTTAAATGACGAAAGTACTGTGCGAGACTTTAGTGGGAAACTTAAAGAATATTTTACCCTAAATGACAATGAAGAAGTCTCTATCCCGATACAATGGGAGGCCCATAAGGCTTATGTACGTGGTTTGTTTATGTCTCTGGGTTCCTTTAAGAAAAAACAACGCAATGAGGAGATTGATGCGCTTCTACGCACAATCAACACTCTTGAACAAACACATAAGTTATCCAAAGCGGAAAGTACATTGGAGGAACTACTGTCAGCTAGGACCAAACTTAAGACATATTTGTCCTTGAAATTCATGAGGTCCCTCCTCTACGCGAGACAGAGACTGTATGCTCACGGGGACCGCGGTGGTAAGTTGATGTCCGCTTATGTTAGAGCCACCCGGCCGAACACATTAATCTCCGCGATTCGCAAACCGGATGGTTCCCGGGTGTCCACCTCTAAATTGATAGGGGAACAGTTTTGTTCCTACTATGAAACCTTATATGGTCTACACCCTAACAGATCCTCATCCCAACAACGTGCACATCTGGGAAAGGTCAAATCCTTTTTAAACTCATTGCAACTTCCATCTCTCTCTTCGGAAGAACAGGCAGCTCTTATGAAACCCTTCAGCGGGAGGAGATCTTGCAGGTACTTAAGTCCATCCCATCGGGGAAGAGCCCAGGTCCTGACGGTCTTCCGATAACTTATTACAAAAAATTGAGCCAAGTATTACTGCCGCAATTGGAGCGATGGTGCGGGTCTCTAGCACAGGGTGAAGGGCTTCCGGCGCAGGCCCTGATGGCCCATATAGCTGTGATACCAAAAGAGGGGAAGGACTCCACCCTGTGCAGTAGTTATAGACCAATTTCCTTGCTAAATGTAGACGTAAAATTATGGGCAAAATTATTGTCTTCCCGCTTGCAGAGTCTCCTACCCCGCTTGATTCACCCAGACCAGACGGGGTTTGTCCCTGGGAGAGAGGGCAGGAGTAACACATGCCGAGTTCTTAGTTTAATACATTATGCTGGGAGTCGGGGAGTTCCGTTGGCATTGCTGGGGACGGACGCGGAGAAGGCATTTGATAGAATCGATTGGACTTTCATGAGATCGGTATTGCTGAGGTTTGGTCTGCCGCCGGCCTTTGTGACATCGATTTTCTCGCTCTACAATCAACCGACGGCTTCAGTCAAAGTGAACGGTGCCTTCTCGCGTTCGTTCTTGGTCGCCAACGGAACCAGGCAGGGATGCCCATTGTCTCCATCCCTATTTGTTCTTTGCATGGAGACTCTTTTGCAATGGATCCGAACTCGGAGTCAGTTGCGGGGTCTCATAGTTGGGGAGCGACACCATCTAACGGCTGCATATGCTGATGACCTGTTACTATTCCTCTCTGACCCACAGCAAGCATTTCCCGAGTTGATGAAGATTTTCGAGATGTTCGGTGAGATCTCGAATTTCAAAGTCAACTACCAGAAATCTGAGGCCTTAAATGTGTCGGTCCCCTCATGTCACATTGCTACTTTGCGCAGTATGTTTCCCTTCCAATGGCCGTCACGAGGTATTATATATCTTGGTATAAAGTTGAGCAGAGATATTTCTGCGATCTTCCCGAATAACCATATCCCGGCGCTGGAAAAGATTAGGAAGAGACTTGAGTCACTACGAGTCCCCTTCATGTCTTGGCTTGGCCGGAAAACATATTTGGTCTCTTATATAATGCCCAAACTGCTGTACATTATCCAGGCTGCTCCTGTGTTTGTACCAAAGTCCTTTTTTAAGGATGTACGGAGCCTCTTTCTGAACTTTTGTGGAGGGGCGGTAGAAGTAGAGTTGCTTATAAAATTTTGAGGCTACCTCGTAGAGCCGGAGGTATTAACCTCACGGATTTGGAGACCTACTATGAATCAATACAGCTCTTACGCTGGTTAGACATCTGCAGACATGTTGGGAACTCGGACTCAGCCATAATAGACCTGGAATTACTGTCGAGCAGGGATAGAGCTGCTTTTTGGGTTCCCGCTTTGGGAAACACGACTAAGGTGCTACGAAATCCGATGCTGAAGGGGTTAATGACTGTATGGAAACGCAACGGGTCAGACTCACGTCTGTCGCCCTTCCCCTCTCCGCTGTTGCCGGCCAGTCTTATCCCGTTCGCTAACTCGTCATCTGATATAGACGCCATTTCCTTAGACCTGTGGTCCCGACTGCGTGTTCCCATATCATTCTTCATGCCGCATGGTTCGCCGCCCTCTGAGACGTTTTTCTTGGAACACCTCTTACCTTTTGTCCCAAACTTTCTACAACGACGACATTTTCAATTCAATTGTAAAACCTTTAATTTAAACCATTCAACTACACGCAGCGCCACCCAGTTTGAACAACAACTACTTGAGGCCTCATTTCCCCGATGTTCTCTCTCTACTATGTACGCATCTCGGATAACACCTGCTGAAGTGTTTAAGCCTTCCTACTTAATTGAGTGGGAACGCGAGTTGGGTTGTTGCTTTTCAGAAGAAACAACACAGCAGATCTTGAACCGCTCACACGGATTCTCACGTTGTGTACGGCTAAAAGAAAATTCGTTAAAATTGTTGACCCGCTGGTACATAACACCGGAGATGTTGCAGAAATGGGGCCTCACTGTTGATGCTTTATGCTGGAGATGTAGATCTGCCAGAGGTACTTTGTCACATATTTGGTGGCACTGCGCTGCGGTTGCCCCTTTTTGGAAAACAGTAGAAGACACCACCCGTAGGATCTGTGATCCGAACTTTACACTCACCAGGGACTTGGTACTGCTCTGGTGTAACACCCCTAATTATACCCCACATAAAAAGAAACTTAGCACTCACCTTCTGATGGCAGCCAGATGGTTGATCCCTCTTCAATGGCGATCGGTGACTCCGCCGACACTAGATATGTGGCTTGCAAAAGTGGACGACATATACAAATTGGAAGACCTCACAGCCAGATTGGAATTGCGTTACACGGCATTTGAGAAACTTTGGGCTCCTTGGGTAGACTACAAGGCTTCAGACTAGCTCTGAATCCAGTGCCACTTGGATGGTTGAGTGGTTGAATGGTAGACATCGGACTCCGTCACCTCCTTTCCTTCACTCCTTCCCCCCACCCTCCCCACCGCTTCTCCATTTCTATATCTTCACTCATTCTATCTTTCCTCTGATTTGTACTCAAGTCGCCCTTGACTTATTCTCCCACACATTGGGCTCTCTTCCTTATTTTCTTTCTTCTCTGTTTTCTTCTTTTTCCTTGTTCTACATGAGGTTTAATTCATTTGGTTTTAATTTGTTTTTGCTTAAACGTGATGTAACGTAATGTTTGTTTCTTTGTTTCTTTGCTTTATACTGTTGTACTCTCTTTGTGAAATAAACAGAGAATTTACAAAAAAAAAAAAAAAAAATCTCGGCTACAACCCTTGAAAGTGCAACAGTTTCTGAGGCTCATTCTGGACTCAGAGAGGCAGGAGGGTCGTCTGCCGCCTGATAAATTGATACACCTCCGACACCAAGTATTAAAAGCATCAAAGCAAACCACTCTGTCCCTTAGGCAGGCTATGTCCCTGTTGGGTTCGCTAACCTCCTGCATCCCAGTGGTCCAGGAGGCACAGTTCCATACAAAAACATTACAATGGGACGTGTTGGTTAATGATAGATAAAGATTTTTTAAGCGGCCACCACAAGGTAGACTCTTTTGGCCGGGCACTACTGTACTGTAACCTATTAAAAATTTCTTAAAATATCCAATATTCTTTTTAGGTATATTTTTATGTACTTTTCTTTAAGAGAATGAGTCACATACATTTTTTTTAAATGACCATTAATACCACATACAAGGGATAAATACCATCACACCATGACCAGACCACATATTACCACTACATAGTGACCGAATACTACTACATACAAAGGAAAAATACAGCCACACCATGACCAGACCAAATATTACCACCACATAGTGACCAAATAATACTACATACAAGGAACAAATACCACCACACCATGACCAGACCACATATTACTACCAGATAGCAACTGACTAATAGCACATACAAGGAACAAATACAGCCACACCATGACTAGACCACATATATTACCACCACATAATGAGCAAATACTACAATACTGATTATTAATAAAAAACCTGACAATACTAAGTGCCATTATACACAGAAGCTCTGTATTTACTGTCAGTGTACAGGTAATACTGTGATCACCAGTGACATTATGCACAGGAGCTCTGTATATAGTGTCAATGTACAGGTAATATAGGGATCACTGGAGTTCTGTATATAGTATACAGTGTATAGTGTCAGTGTACAGGGAACACACTGACTTACCAGAGACATCTCTAGCTGAAATCCTTCATCTTTGCTTTTCTTTAAAATGTAATGCAGACCGCCATCACTTCTTCCAGCCAGAACTCGCCTGTGCATAAAATAATACACTTATCTAGAGCCCCAGTTCCAGAGCACATTTTCCACTTTTTTGCTTTCTTCTACACTACACAGTTAAATACAGATGCACACCCACCATTCATATACAGTACAGACCAAAAGTTTGGACACACCTTCTCATTCAAAGATTTTTCTGTATTTTCATGGCTATGATAATTATAGAATCACACTGAAGACATCAAAACTATGAATTAACACATGTGGAATTATACATTACACTTTACAAAAAAGTGTGAAACAACTGAAAATAGTCTTATATTCTAGGTTCTTCAAAGTAGCCCCCTTTTGCTTTGATTACTGCTTTGCATGCAGAAAAGGTGAACGGATGGATTCTACATGCCTGGTTCCCACCGTGAAGCATGGAGGAGGTGGTGTGATGGTGCGGGGGTGCTTTGCTGGTGACACTGTTGGGGATTTATTCAAAATTGAAGGCATAGTGAACCAGCATGGCTACCACAGCATCTTGCAGCAGCATGCTATTCCATCCGGTTTGCGTTTAGTTGGACCATCATTTATTTTTCAACAGGACAATGACCCCAAACACACCTCCAGACTGTGTAAGGGCTATTTGACCAAGAAGAAGAGTGTTGGGGTGCTACGCCAGATGACCTGGCCTCCAAAAGCCACCAGACCTGAACCCAATCGAGATGGTTTGGGGTGAGCTGGACGCTCACCGCTTCAATTGTGAATAATCCCCAACAGTGTCACCAGCAAAGCACCCCCACACCATCACACCACCTCCTCCATGCTTCACGGTAGGTACTAGGCATGTAGAGTCCAGCTGTTCACCTTTTCTGCGTGCAAAGTAGTAATCAAAGCAAAAGGTGGCTACTTTGAAGAACCTAGAATATAAGACATATTTTCAGCTGTTTCACACTTTTTTGTAAAGTGTAAATGTATAATTCCACATGTGTTAATTCATAGTTTTGATGCCTTCAGTGTGATTCTACAATTTTCATAGTCATGAAAATACAGAAAAATCTTTGAATGAGGTGTGTCCAAACTTTTGGTCTGTACTGTATTATTAGTTATTATGCAACCCACTATTCCAAATATAAATTATAATCCACCACTGTGCCTCCACTAACTATAATAGCTCCTTTCCCCACCTAATACATACTGTATACAGTGGGTACGGAAAGTATTCAGACCCCTTTAAATTTTTCACTCTTTGTTTCATTGCAGCCATTTGGTAAATTCAAAAAAGTTCTTTTTTTTCTTATTAATGTACACTCTGCACCCCATCTTGACTGAAAAAGCACAGAAATGTAAAAATGTTTGCAAATTAATTAAAAAATAAAAATTGAAATATAACATGGTCATAAGTAATCCTTTGCTCAGTATTGAGTAGAAGCACCCTTTTGAGCTAGTACAGCAGAATCTTGCTTTGTGAAATAACGAGTCCTTGGACTAACGGACCGGGTGCAGCAACAGACTGTGTTCCAGGACCAGGAAGCACGCACGTGGCACACAGGACCGTGCCATAAACAAAGGGAGGGGACGCCTCCCTTAAAGAACTGTTGACCTTATGGAAGGGTCATACCCCTGTAAATATGTTGAATTCTGATAAACGAGACTGAACTGTTTATGTGCAATACAAATAAAAATAAAGATTATTATTATTATTATGTGCAAATTGGTGGTGTTAACGGAAGGACTGTCTCCAGGTACACATCAAAGGTACCGTGGAAAGAACAAATTTTTGTTTCCCACCATGGACTGGAGGTGTTATGTCCCATGATTTAGAATCATACAGACAGTATTGCATTTTATTATATTGTTGTGGTCATTACTGTGTATACACTGTGTTCCAAATTATTATGTAAATAATATTTTCTCAGATTTTCCCAAATTACCTATATGAATTGCAGTCATTGTAATTTTCCAGTCAAATAACTATTAGAGTACAATTGAAAGGTTTTTGTACAAACTGCCTATGATAACAGTATATTTTTTAAAAAATAAAACACTTAAACTGCACTCAAAATGCATGTTCCAAATTATTATGCACCGCAGAGTTTTCTACCTTTTCATTTTAATAAAGAACAAAAAAATGGTCATTTTTGAAATTATAAGCATTAGCAGGTTATTACAAACTGAAATCAAACAGTTTTCAACTCAAAACTTTATTCTAGGTGATGTTACATTTGCACATAGGACCCCTTGTTCGAAAGGAGCTTCTGAACTCTCTCGTCCATTGAATTTGTCAGGTTTTGAATGGTTTCTGCTTCAATTGTTTTGCATGAGGACAGAATACCCTCCCAGAGCTGTTGCTTAGATGTGAACTGCCTCCCGCCATCATAGACACTCCTTTTGATGATGCTCCAGAGGTTCTCAATGGGGTTGAGGTCAGGGGAGCATGGGGGCCACACCATAAGTTTGTCCCCTTTTATGCCCATAGCAGCCAGAGATGCAGATGTGTTATGTGCAGCATGAGATGGTGCATTATCATGCATGAAAATGATCTTGCTGCGGAATGCACGGTTCTTCTTCTTGAACCATGGCAGGAAGTGCTGTTTGAGAAACTAAACATACACTATGGAGTTCATCTTTACCCCTACAGGGATCCTAAAGGGGCCGACAATCTCTCTCCCCATGATTCCAGCCCAAAACATTACTCCACCTCCTCCTTGTTGGCGCCGTAGCCGTGTTTGCATGGGGTGTCCATCAACCAGCCATCCTCCACTCCATCCATCTGGACCATCGAGCGTTACATGGCACTCATCGGTGAACAAAACAGTTTTGAAGTCAGTCTTCATGTATTGTTTGGCCCACTGGAGCCGTTTCTGCTTGTGTGCAGTGGATAGAGGAGGTCGACAGGATGGCTTACGCACAGCTGCAAACCTCTGAAGGACCCTGCATCTTGTTGTTCGGGGGATGTTGGAGGCACCAGCAGCTTCAAAAACTTGTCTGCTGCTATGACAACGCTTTTTTGATGCTGCTCTTTTAACCTGACGTAATTGCCTGTAGGAAAGAGTCCTCAATTTTTCCTTATCAGCACGCACACGTGTGTACTGTGAATCAGCTACATACTTCTTGATTGTGCGATGATCACGATGAAGTGTTTTGGCAATGTTGATTATAGTCATGCCTTGACCTAAACACTCCACAATTTGTTGCTTCTCAGCAGCCGACACATCCTTTTTCTTTCCCATTTTGGCCGAAAATGTAGGCTGCTTAATAATGTGGGACAGCCTTCTTAAGTAGTCTTGCCTTTCATTGGACACACCTGCCAAACTAATTAGCACAGGTGTCTGCAATTGCTTACAGTGATATAAAGAGCCCTTACATACATCACCATCAATGAGTTTAACTGACAAACAAAAAAATTCTTACCTTATCACTAGAGTTGAGCGATACTTTCCGATATCCAAAAGTATCGGAATCGGAATGGTATCGCCGATACCATTAAAATATCGGCGATACCCGATACCGATACCGGAAGTCCCATGTAAGTCTATGGGAACAAAATATCGCAACTAAAAAAACCTCTTTCTTTCCTTGTAAACACTAAATATACACACATAGAATACATATATATATATATGTCATTGTGACATATATATATACATATATGTATAGTTTATACACTTCTACATAGTAAAATATCCTCTGATTCAATTGCCGGGTAAAGCCGGCTTCTGTGAAAAGACAGAAGCACCCGACATGAAATGACACTTGGTGTACATAGGGTTAACCATGTCTTTTCATGTCGTTTGCTATCTGATTTGCACAAACAATTACATCAGTCTATGTGTGCAAAATTTCACACCTGTAGGGGTTAATTAAAGGTGTAAATTCATTGTAAAAAAAACTGACTTTTTTGCTACGAATTTACACCTTTAATTTGAAATGACACTTGGTGTACATAGGGTTAACCATGTCTTTTCATGTCCTTTGCTATCTGATTTGCACAAACAATTACATCAGTCTATGTGTGCAAAATTTCACACCTGTAGGGGTTAATTAAAGGTGTAAATTCGTTGTAAAAAAACCGGACTTTTTTGCTACAAATTTACACCTTTAATTAACCCCTACAGGTGTGAAATTTTGCACACTTACACTCATGTAATTGTTTGTGCAAATCAGATATCAAACTACATGAAAAGACATGGTTAACCCTATGTACACCAAGTGTCATTTCATGTCGGGTTCTGCATTTTCACAAAAGCCGGCAATTGAATTAGCGGCTATTATACTATGTAGAAGTGTATGAACTATAAATATAAATATATATATATATGTGTCACAAATTCAATGACATGTATATATATATATATATATGAGGTGTAAAATTGCTGAAAAAAAATGCGTGGGCTCCCGCCCTATTTTCGCAACCAGACAGACAAAGCCAGTGAGTGGGGCAGATAATAATAGCCCAGAGAGGGACCATTTTTTTTGGCCCCCCCCGGCTACTTAACATTGCCCCCAGACACCCCAGAAAGGGCAAATCTCTAATTAGATTTGCCCTTTCTGGCACTTTGCCCGTCTATTCCCATTGCCCTGTAGCGGTGGCGAATGGGTTAATAAGGGGTTAAAATGACCTTGCAATTGAAAGGTCACTTTAAGCCAGGTTAATAATTGAGAGCTGTCAATTAGACAACTATCAATTATTAATCCTATTGTATGAAAGAAAAATCAAACACACACACTTTAATAAAAAAGTTTAATGAAATAATCACACAGTTTTTGACCATATTTTATTTACCTGCTAAAACCATTTCCTGTAATAAAAATAAAATAATAAAGCAAAATTATTCTTACCAATCCGATGCACAGTCAGGTCCCACGGTGTAATCCTTCAGAAAGGGTTAATGTTTACTGCAGGGACCGCAGCTAATGCTGCAGCCTCACAGTAAACCCCCAAATGAATGAGCTCCTCTCCTGGCTGACAGGAGAGGAAGTGGAAAGCTTAATTGATTGCTTTCCACTTTCACTTCAGGTCAGCCAGGGACACCATCAGTGACGTCAGAGGGAACTGATTAACAAAAATAGGGGTTCCCTTCGAAAAAAAAATGGCGTGGGGTCCCCCCTATTTTTGTTAACCAGCCAGATGAAGCAGACCGCTGAGGCCTGGATTTTCAGGCTGTTAAGGAGCCAAGATCCATGGACCTTGCCAGCCTGATAATACCAGGCCACAGCAGTCTGCATATCTTGGCTGATTAACAAAAATAGGGGATCCCCTCGAAAAAAATTGGCGTGGGGTCCCCCCTATTTTTGTTAACCAGCCAGATGAAGCAGACCGCTGAGGCCTGGTTTTTCAGGCTGTTAAGGAGCCAAGATCCATGGACCTTGCCAGCCTGATAATACCAGGCCACAGCAGTCTGCATATCTTGGCTGATTAACAAAAATAGGGGATCCCCTCGAAAAAAATTGGCGTGGGGTCCCCCCTATTTTTGTTAACCAGCCAGATGAAGCAGACCGCTGAGGCCTGGTTTTTCAGGCTGGTAAGGATCCAATATCCATGGACCTTGCAAGCCTGATAATACCAGGCCACAGCAGTCTGCTTAGCTTGGCTGGTTAACAAAAATAGGGGATCCCCTCGAAAAAAAAACGGCGTAGGGGTCCCCCTATTTTTGTTAACCAGCCAAGTAAAATGCAGACTGCTGCGGCCTGGTATTAAAAGACTGTCAAGGCCCATGGATTTTGGCCCTCAACAGCCTGATAATACCAGGCTACAGCAGCCCCACATTTGGCGCATCAAAAGATGTGCCAATTGTGGCACTTTACCCGGCTCTTCCCACTGCCCTGTAGCGGTGGCAAGTGGGGTAATAAGGGGTTAATGTCACCGTTGATTGCACGGTGACAATAAGCCCGGTTAATAATGGAGAGGCGTCAATAAGACACCGATCCATTATTAATCCCAAAGTTTTTAAATGTGTAAAAAAAAGACACAGCAAGAAAAAAGTCTTTTAATGAAATAAAAGAGACAACACAGTTTTCATTTTTTTTATTACTCTCTCATTCCTGCGACGCCATCGATCTCCTGTAAAAAAATAAAAAAAACAAACCAACAGTATACCACCTGTCCGACGCAGTCCATAACGACAGTCCCACGACGATCCAGCTCTGCTACATCGCAATGACAGGCAGAGCCTGTCATCGCAACGCAGCACAGCTGATTACCTGCTTCCCCGGCGGTGACGTCATCGGACTGCTTTACGGCCGCGATTACCCAGCAGTCACTGCAGTTATCGCGAGAAACTGCATGTGACCGCCGGGGAGAAGAGGATGGCGGCCATTAAGCAGTCCGGGATGTGACCGCCGGAGATCTTCTGCCGGGTAAGTGCCGCTGACTCCTGACAGACCCGACAGACGGACACTGACAGTGACAGTGACATCCCGATTCCGGTATCCGATATGACGAAAATATCGGTACTCGGAATCGGAATTCCGAAACAGCCAATATCGGCCGATACCCGATATTTGCAGTATCGGAATGCTCAACCCTACTTATACTCCTAAATAATTTTTGCATAATAATTTGGAACACAGTGTAGATCTGTCCCATTTAGAGGTTGTCTCCTCTCCCCTCGCATGTGACCTTCATTTCTGTAACCCCTCCCTTCTCCATCTTTGAGTCTATATCCATCTTGGAAACACACGTTTTATACAGCTCTGTATAAGGAAAGTCTCTTTTTACCTACTGTAATTATGCAAGGATTCAGCTGAGAATAAACACTCTACTGGACTCTTCAAACGTGCTCTTTTCCAGTCGAGTTATCCTATCTGCGGACATCACTAAACGTGAGTAATGGTAAACAGAAGCCATGAAATGGCAGACTAAGCGCCCAACACTTGCAGTTTAGCTATGGAGGCAGAATAGGAGGTGTAACCTGGTGGACTGTGAGCCAGGTGCCTTTTTAAAAAAAAACTTTGCTCATGTTGAGCTAATGCATGTATATTTCTACCTCAGTTGATCTCCCTGTGTGGAGTATTTCCTGTACATAATAAACTTTTAGGTAAATGGTCAGGGATGACCATTGTTAAAGGGAGGGGGAACGTAAGGGGTACCACGCCTCTACCCACTTAAAGTAGAGTGAAGTGTTTGATTGCTAATGTGTATATATACAGTATATGTTCATTCCCCTTTAAGAATATTAATGCCATTCTAAATTGTACATATGTATCTAATTCTGTCGTGTGTATAGTTATGTGTATATTTTACATTATGTCTGTTATGTATACTTTATCTGAGCAATGTTTGTTATAGGGAACCGTAGTGCTCATGTTTAGCCACTAGATGGGGGCACGTTAGTTAGACTGAGACAGTACTGTAAATAGTTAACTTAGGAGGGGCTGACCGTGGATAAGTGTAGAAGTCTTCCTGTTTGTATTCAGTTAGGGCCTAGTACCCGTGTGGAGCGGTCAGCTCTGTAACGTTTAAGCAAACTACCCAGCCATTCAGAGTCCGGATGGACAGAGGTGCAGCAGTACTACTACAGAAGGGAAGCTTGAGAAGAGGTCTTAGAGCAGTACAAGGGACTCCGGTCGCTCACCATGTGGCAGGTCATCGCATGGGCTGATGCCCTCATAACTGGGGCGAAATGGGTGAGGCAACTCCCAAACCCAGTGAATGTGGACAGGGAGGACTCTGTTACCGCAAGCGGGGTAAGACCCAGTAATGTACTGAAGGACATAGAGAGGATTGCAGGAGAAGTGATTAATGTGAACTGTGTGGAACCGTATGCTGATGTTACTGACAAGGATGTGCTGCGACAAGTAAAGTTCAGTGTTAGAAGTTGGCAAAGGACTCTGTCTCTTTATGTGCCACAATGCAAGCAGTGGAGCTTCAGCAAACCCGATGGGACCCTGATGGTGCAGAGGGTGATACAGAAGGTATTTTGCTTAAGGGACAGTATTTTCCTGTGATTGGTTGCCAGGGCACACCAAAGCACTAGGCTCAGCCATGACTACAGTCATGGCTCTGCCTCTCACAATAACACACACGCTGGTGTCTTGGGCATACTGAGCGAAAAAAACATGGAAGTAGGGTCCATCAAAGGCATATTTGCATGGGGTACCATTTAGCCTAAGGTCGGCCCTGTTCGTTAGGGTTAAGAAGGTAAGAGATAGGTAGACAGACTAGACAGATGATAAAAAGAGGGGAGTTATGAAAGAAATAATTCCTTTTCAATTTCAGAGTGGAGACCAACCAGAAATATAAGGTGGTTATCAGTTGTCTTAATATCTTGTAATATTGGCTTTGAGGAAGGGCATTATAAATGCTAATATAGGGTAATTATAATATGCATTCCCATTATTTGTGGTGTCCAAGCTTATGTTTCCGGAATGATAAAGTCTGTCCATCAGATCACGGATATGTGTTCCTGACAATTTATTGCTTTTACCAAAAATTATGCAATTATTATCAAACACCTTATGTAATCACCAAAAACCCTATGAAAGGATGTGTCTTTGCCACAATAAACAAGACTCTCTGTAAGACAACTAGAGTGTACGTTTTTATCTCCCGATCTAACACCCGATAATACCGTAAAGGGAATCTGTCACCCTAAATTGGCGGGATATTTAAATGATGGCAGTCAGGTCAGATGGGCGGTGTTTTGGGTACTTACCTTAACATGTTGTTTGCCGCTGTCTCCATTATTTCTGGAATTGTAGTCGTTGCCCTCCATATAATGCGCCTGCGCATTGCAATCTTGAATTGCGCACACGCAGTATGCTTTGCCCGCAGATTGCAATGCGCAGGTGCGTTATATGGAGGGCAACGACTACAATTCCCAGAAATAATGGAGACAGCGGCGAACAACATGTTAAGGCAAGTACCCAAAACACCGCCCATCTGACCTGACTGCCATCATTTAAATATCCCGCCAATTTAGGGTGACAGATTCCCTTTAAGCCATTCTACCTGATGAATTATTAATTATCTCCCACATTTCACCAGATATATTCAAAGCATACTTCCAAAAGAAATCTAATTTTACCGACAAAACAAAGGAACAAAACAGAAATGGCACAAAAATGTTGAAATCAGTCAAAACAACTGCAGAAAACAGCCCACGACACAGGATACCGAAACCCAATGGTGGGACCCTACATACAGGTGTATCTCACAAAATTAGAATATCATCAAAAAGTTAATTTATTTCAGTTTTTCAATACAAAAAGTGAAACTAATATATTATATAGAGTCATTACAAACATAGTGATCTATTTCACGTGATTATTTCTGTTAATGTTGATGATTATGGCTTACAGCCAATAAAAAAACAAAAGTCTATCTCAGTAAATTATAATACTTTATAATAACAGCATGAAAAAATAATTTTAAAATCAGAAATGTTGGCCTACTGAAATGTATGTTCAGTAAATGCACTCAACACTTGGTCGAGGCTCCTTTTGCATCAATTACTGTATCAATGAGGCGTGGCATGGAGGCGATCAGCCTGTGGCACTGCTGGGGTGTTATGGAAGCCCAGGTTGCTTTGATAGCAGCCTTCAGCTCGTCTGCCTTCTTGGGTCTGGTGTCTCTCATCTTCCTCTTGACAATATGCCATAGATTCTCTATGGGGTTAAGGTCAGACGAGTTTGCTGGCCAATCAAGCACAGTGATACTGTTGTTTTTAAACCAGGTATTTTTACATTTTGCAGTATGGACAGGTGCCAAGTCCTGCTGGAGAATTAAATTTCCTTCTCCAAAAAGCTTGTCAGCAGAGGGATGTATGAAGTGTTCTAAAATTTTATGGTAGACGGCAGCGTTGACTTTGGTCTTGATTAAACACAGTGGACCTATACCAGCAGATGACCTAGATCCCTAAACCATCGCTGACTGTGGAAACTTCACACTAGACCTCAAGCAGCTTGGATTATCTGTCTCTCAACTCTTCCTCCAGACTCTGGGACCTTGATTTCCAAGGTCAAATGTGAAGTATCCACAATCAATGATGGTTTCGGGAGTCATGTTATCTGCTGCTGTAGGTACACTGTGTTTTATCAAGACCAAAGTCAGCGCAGCTGTCTGCCAGGAAATTTTAGAGCACTTTATGCTTCCCTGTGTCGACAAGCTTTTTGGAGATGGAAATTTAATTCTCAAGCATGACTTGCCACCTGTCCACACTGCCAAAAGTACCAATTCCTGTTTAAAAACAACAGTGTCAGTGTACTTGATTGGCCAGCAAACTCGTCTGACCTTAACCCCATAGAAAATCTATGGGGTATTGTCAAGAGGAAGATGAGAGACACCAGACCCAACAATGCGAACGAGCTGAAGGCTGCTATCAAAGCAACTTGGGCTTCCATAACACCTCAGCAGTGCCACAGGCTGATCACCTCCATGCCACGCCGCATTGATGCAGTAATTGACGCAAAAGGAGCCACGACCAAGTATTGAGTGCATTTACTGAACATACATTTCAGTAGGTAAACATTTTGGATTTTAAAATAATTTTTTCAAGCTGGTGTTATAAAGTATTCTAATTTACTGAAATAATGACTTTTGGGTTTTCATTGGCTGTAAGCCATAATCATCAACATTAACAGAAATAAAGACTTGAAATAGTTCACTCTGTAATGACTCTATATAATATATTAGTTTAACTTTTTGTATTGAAGAACTGAAATAAATTAACTTTTTGATGATATTCTAATTTTGTGAGATGCACCTGTAGGTAAAATAGACAAAATCCCTTATTTTCAATTAGCCATTAGGGGAACAGTATCCAGTTTGATTGCTTTTGTTGCCACTAGAGATGAGCGACTTTGCTCCAGGAGGGTCGAGTCGGGTTTCGGACCACCCGACTTTCGCAAAAGTCGAGTCTAACGAAATCGGCCGACTATCAGAAAAAGTCGAAGGTCCGACTGAAACACGAAACCCAATGCAAGTCAATGGGGAAGCAAAGTCGGCAGGGAGTGAAGGACAGTAAACACACCTACAGTGCCCATTTCACTGCCAACGACATCAATTCTTATTACTTAAGCTTGTCAACCTTAATTTACTTTATAATAATAGTTACGCATTGAAAACTGGGGGTTATTTGGCTTAAGTTGGGGGGGCAGGGCTGGCTCCAGGTGCTCGTAGGCCCCGGGTGAAAGAGTCTCAGTGGGCCCCTTTAACACATACCACAATTCATGATGCTTCGATACGGCAGAGAAATATAGGTATACAGTCATGGCCAAAAGTTTTGAGAATGACACAAATATTAATTTTTACAAAGTCTACTGCTTCACTTTTTCTAATGGCAATTTGCATATACTCCAGAATGTTATAAAGAGTGATCAGCTTAACAGCAATTACTTGCAAAGTCAATATTTGGCTAGAAAATGAACTTTATCCCCCAAAACACATTTCAACATCATTGCAGCCCTGCCTTAAAAGGACCACCTAACCTCTTTTCACTGATTGCTCCATTAACACAGGTGTGGGTGTTGATGAGGACATGGCTGGAGATCAATCTGTCATGATTAAGTAAGAATGACACCACTGGACACTTTAAAAGGAGGCTGGTGCTTGGCATCATTGTTTCTCTTCTGTTAACCATGGTTATCTCTAAAGAAACACGTGTGGTCATCATTGCAATGCACAAAAATGGCCTAACAGGGAAGAGTATCGCAGCTAGAAAGATTGCACCTCAGTCAACAATCTATCGCATCATCAAGAACTTCAAGGAGAGAGGTTCCATTGTTGCCAAAAAGGCTCCAGGGCGCCCAAGGAAGACCAGCAAGCGCCAGGGCCGTCTCTTAAAAGTGTTTCAGCTGCGGGATCGGGCTACCAGCAGTGCAGAGCTTGCTCAGGAATGGCAGCAGGCCGGTGTGAGTGCATCTGCACGCACTGTGAGGCGGAGACTCTTGGAGCAAGGCCTGGTCTCAAAGAGGGCAGCAAAGAAGCCACTTCTCTCCAGAAAAAACATCATGGACAGACTGATATTCTGCAAAAGGTACAGGCAGTGGACTGCTGAGGACTGGGTAAAGTTATTTTCTCTGATGAATCCCCTTTTCGATTGTTTGGGACATCAGGAAAACGCCTCATTCGGAGAAGACAAGGTGAGCGCTACCACCAGTCTTGTCTCATGCCAACTGTTAAGCATCCTGAAACCATTCATGTGTGGGGTTGCTTCTCAGCCAAGGGAATCGGCTCTCTCACAGTCTTGCCTAAAAACACAGCCATGAATAAAGAATGGTACCAGAATGTCCTCCAAGAGCAACTTCTCCCAACCCTCCAAGAGCAGTTTGGCGATCAACAATGCCTTTTCCAGCATGATGGAGCACCTTGCCATAAAGCAAAGGTGATAGCTAAATGGCTCAGGGAACAAAACATAGAGATTTTGGGTCCATGGCCTGGAAACTCCCCAGATCTTAATCCCACTGAGAACTTCAAGAGACGGGTGGACAAACAAAAACCTAAAAATTCTGACAAAATGAAAGCATTGATTGTGCAAGAATGGACTGCTATCAGTCAGGATTTGGTCCAGAAGTTGATTGAGAGCATGCCAGGGAGAATTGCAGAGGTCCTGAAGAAGAAGTGTCAACACTGCAAATATTGACTTGCTGCATTAACTCATTCTGTCAATATAAGTTTTTATTAAGGTACTGCCACACTACACAATCCCGCTAGCGATCTCGTTAGCGTCGCATACTAATGAGATCGCTAGCGGGATTGTTTCTAAATCGCTAGTAGCTACCTAATTTAGCGATATCGTTAAGGACGCTATCGCGGTTAGCGATCTCCTTAACGACTTTAGCGGTACAAAAGTACCGCTAAATCGCTAAAAAAGGTGCCACACTCAGCGATTAGATACTTACCAGCGGGACGCCAGCGATAAAAATAGGGTCCGGAACGATCAGGACGACGGACGAGATCACAGCAGGGGCCACGTCGCTGGTAGAATGCCGCACACAACAACATCGCTAACGGGATCGCTAAATAG
Organism: Oophaga sylvatica; assembly: GCA_033576555.1. Lineage (NCBI taxonomy): Eukaryota > Metazoa > Chordata > Amphibia > Anura > Dendrobatidae > Oophaga > Oophaga sylvatica. Next base: position 255,901,455 of record JARQOD010000003.1, on the reverse strand, counting down.
TGACGTTTTTTAGCGATCCCGTTAGCGATGTTGTTTAGTGTGGCATACCCTTTACTCATATGTTTGCAATTATATTTCTGTCTGTGATAAAAACATCTGTCAAAACACACATAAAAACCAGAGGGCAGCAGATCATGTGAAAATATAATATTTGTGTCATTCTCAAAACTTTTGGCCATGACTGTAGTACAATGCCAAATACTTCACTTCTAGCATTACATGACTGATATCTATTTTAAATTCTACAATAGCTCAAAAACCGGACAGCATATTTCTCCATACAGTTGTCACGGGTGTGTCGCGGCGAAGATCGTCGCGATTGCACACCCTGACTTCGCACAGCTGAGTTTCTGGTGCTGGGTGTTTTTCGGCACTGAGGGAGTTAATTCTTTCTCTCTCGGTGCTGGACTGACCAGCCTCGCCCAGCTGCGATTGATGTTTTGTTAATTAGCTTCCTTCATATACCTGCTGGTCTGCTGGGGAAGTTGTCGGTGAAAGCATTCATTCAGACCAGCAGAGCGGATCGTTTCTGAGAAGACTTAAGCTAAGAGTGCCTGTTGTGGTTTTTCCTCTCCTCGCTTATTGTTTATCTCCTTAACCTTTTGTGTTCCTCTGTAGTGGAAGTTTTGTATGCAAGGCAGTGTTTTCTTTACCCCTTGTCTGTCTCGTTTGTCTTAGACTGTGTGTAAGCTGTGACCTGCCCATTCCCTGTGGTGGTAATCAGGGTCCTTCTCAGGACTAGATTACAGTGGTCAGGGATCTACAAGAGACATGGTTACGCTGGCGGCCTGGACCTCTGTACCATTAACAGTACCTCCAGGTAGAGGGACTAGTCAGGACCCCAGTTCAGGGTCAGCATAGACCCCGGTCCACCTCTATCCTGAGACAGCGTGACACATACACAGTATAGACCCACAATACATAGGATATTATGTCAGGTAAGACATTGCTGGCAGATACTATGTATACATGTTGATATTTTCTATTATATGAAATATAGAATGTTGTCACATTAGATATATGTTACTATCATAGAATATATCTGTTATACGTCGTGACATTTTCACCGACCACACTAAAAGATTCTCCCCAGCTACCATGGATCCAGTAGCCCAGTTAGCTCAGCAGTTGCAGAGTTTGTCCATGGAGCTGACGGACGTTAAGTCCAAGGTTTTGTACCCCCGGGAGCAAACCAGATCTGAACCTAAAGTAGCTCTCCCGGACAGGTTCACTGGTGGGCGGGACAAATTTTTTACCTTCCGGGAGGCATGTAAATTATATTTTCGGCTACGGCCTCGGTCTTCGGGAGTGAAGATCAGAGGGTGGGAATTGTCATCTCGCTCTTACAAGGGACCCTCAATCCTGGGCGTTCTCTCTTCCTCCGGACTCCCCGGCTCTCCAGTCAGTAGATCGATTTTTTACAGCCCTGGGTCTGGTATATGATGACCCGGATCGGGTCTCCCTTGCTGAAATAAAGTTACGTAAGATACAGCAGGGAGATCGTCCGGCGGAGGAATTTTCTTCTGAGTTCTGTAGATGGGCCACAGATACTCAGTGGAATGACCCAGCTCTTAGGAGCCAGTTTTGTCAAGGATTATCTGACAAATTAAAAGATGTGTTGGCTCAGTATGATTCTCCCCCGTCACTGGAGGCCGCTATGGCCCTTGCTATTCGCATTGATAGACGGCTTCGGGAGAGGTGCGAGGTAACTCCGCCCCTGTGATGACTCCACCTTCTACTATAGTCCCTTATATTGAGGTTCCCCTGGTTTGTTCTGAGGAGCCTATGCAGTTAGGAGGGACATCGTTTCGAGGGAGGGGATCGGTGGTGCGCCGCAAGACAGGAAAGTGTTACTTCTGCGGGAGAAAGGGACATTTTGTTGGGGGGTGTCCATCCCGTACTTTGCTGAGCAAGGAGTCGCCGGAAAACTGTTGATCCCAGGTTGTGTGGTGGACGACAATCTGGGAGTATGTTTTTCGTCCCCAAGTCCGTCTCAGTTTCTCGTACCAGCGGAGGTGGTGGTAGGTACGAGAACTGAGAGGATTTCTGTTCTTCTGGATAGTGGGGCCGCGGCTAATCTGGTGGACGCTCGGTTTGCCCAGGTGCAAGGTATGCAACTGAGTGTATTGGCCAAACCTATCCCTATATTCTCTATTGACGCCAGGCCTCTCGGTCAAGGTAGCTTTGTGCAAGCCGTGCATAACATAGACCTTCGAGTGGGGGCAATACATAAAGAACTATTGTCTTGTTATGTGTTGGAGGGCCTTCCCACTCCTATTGTGTTGGGACTTCCTTGGTTAACTAAACATAACCCAGTTATTAATTGGCAATCCAGAGAGATAAGCCAGTGGGGTGAATTTTGCAATAGTAACTGCATGAACACGGTCATCGGTGCGGTCGTGCCTAGAACCTTACCTCCTTTTCTGGAGGACTTTGAGGATGTGTTTTCAGAGGAAGGGTGTCAAGAATTACCTCCTCATCGCGCGTATGACTGTGCTATAAAATTGCTTCCTGATGCTAAGTTACCAAAATCTAGGTTATATAACCTTTCTGGTCCTGAGAGGCAAGCTATGAAGGATTATATTTCGGAAAGTCTGGCCAAGGGGCATATTAGACCTTCATCTTCCCCAGTGGCCGCAGGGTTCTTCTTTGTGAAGAAAAAAGATGGAGGCCTACGCCCTTGCCTGGATTTCCGTGAGCTTAATCGGATTACGGTCCGAGATCCATATCCGCTCCCACTTATTCCTGATCTCTTCAATCAGATTGTGGGCGCCAAATGGTTCTCTAAGTTGGATCTCAGGGGGTGTATAATCTGATTAGGATAAAGGAGGGGATGAGTGGAAGACGGCGTTTAACACTCCGGAGGGACATTATGAGAACCTTGTCATGCCTTTCGGTCTGACTACTGCCCTGGCGGTGTTTCAACATTTTGTTAATGACATCTTTCGCCACCTAGTGGGACAGTTTGTTGTCATTTATCTAGATGACATCTTAATTTACTCGCCGGATCTTGTGTCTCATCAGGAGCATGTGAGACAGGTGTTGCAGATCTTGCGAGACAATAAACTGTACGCCAAATGGGAGAAGTGTGTATTCGCCGTACAAGAACTTCAGTTTTTAGGATTCCTGGTGTCAGCTTCCGGTTTCCGTATGGACCCTGGGAAAGTGAAGGCTGTGCTTGAATGGGGTCGGCCAGAGGATCTTAAAGCACTGCAGCGTTTCCTGGGGTTTGCTAACTACTACCGGAAATTTATTCGTAATTTCTCATCCGTTGTCAAACCTCTCACTGACATGACAAAAAAAGGGACGGATTTTTCAAGGTGGTCTGACAAGGCTTGTCAAGCATTTTCCTCCTTGAAAAAATGTTTTGCTTCAGCACCCATACTCATCCAACCTGATGCATCACAACCGTTCATTGTGGAGGTAGACGCATCTGACGTAGGAGTGGGAGCAGTATTATCTCAAGGTCCGTCCCCTGGTAAATGGCATCCGTGCGCTTTCTTCTCTAAAAAATTGTCGTCCGCCGAGAGGAATTATGATGTCGGCAATAGGGAACTCTTGGCCATTAAGTTGGCTTTTGAAGAGTGGCGTCACTTTTTGGAGGGGGCAGTCCACCCGGTCACCGTCATTACTGATCACAAGAACCTGCTGTATTTAGAGTCTGCAAAACGTCTGAATTCCAGACAAGCTAGATGGTCGTTGTTTTTTACCAGGTTTAATTTTGTCGTCACATATCGTGCTGGGTCAAAAAATGTAAAGGCTGATGCCTTATCTCGTAGTTTCCCGGGGGCCGGGAAGACGGATGACCCGGTTCCTATTCTTCAGGAGGGAGTTGTGGTGTCGGCTGTATGCTCTGAGCTTGAGGAGGAGGTATTGGAGGCTCAGGGGACGCCCCTGTAGGACCTCCAGGGAAACTGTTTGTTCCAGATCAGTTAAGACAAAAGGTTATCGAGGCACATCATAATTCTGCTTTGGCAGGACACCCAGGGAGTAAAGCAACTGTAGATCTCCTTTCTCGCCGGTTTTGGTGGCCTAACTTAAATAAAGAGGTGGTAACTTTTGTCGCGTCCTGTGGGGTATGTGCGCGCTCTAAGACCCCACATACCCGTCCGTCTGGGGCCCTTTTACCGTTGAAAATCCCGGAGCGTCCATGGACCCATCTGTCTATGGACTTCATTACGGACCTCCCTCCGTCTTCAGGTAAAACTGTCATACTAGTTGTAGTTGACAGGTTCAGCAAAATGGCACATTTTATTGCTCTTCCTGCTCTTCCTAATGCTAAAACTCTGGCGCAGGTGTTCATTGGGGAGATTGTGAGACTTCACGGGTTGCCTTCCGATGTGGTGTCGGATCGGGGGTCTCAGTTTGTGTCCAAATTCTGGAAGGCATTTTGTTCTCGTCGGGGATGCAGTTGTCATTTTCTTCGGCTTTTCATCCGCAGACCAATGGTCAGACAGAGCGTCTGAATCAGAGCTTAGAGACATATCTCCGGTGTTTTGTCTCAGAGAACCAAGAGGACTGGTCTTCTTTCTTGCCTCTGGCAGAGTTCGCTCTTAACAATAGGCGGAGTGAGTCCACTGGTAAGTCCCCGTTTTTTGGGGCATATGGTTTTCACCCCCAGTTTTGTACTTTCAATGGGGGGGCTCTTCTGGGGTTCCTGAGGAGGAACGATTTTCGTCGTCACTTGCTTCAGTGTGGAGAGGAGTGCTTAATAATCTGAGCACTATGGGGAACCGATACAAACGTATGGCTGATAGGAGGAGAGTGTCTGGTCCGGACCTAAGTGTGAACGATCTGGTATGGTTGTCTACCAAGAATATAAAACTTAAGGTTCCCTCCTGGAAACTCGGTCCCAGATTCATCGGGCCATACAGGATCAGTTCGATAATTAATCCGGTGGCTTTCCGTCTCGACCTCCCTCCTACGTTTAAAATCCACAATGTGTTCCACAAATCGTTGCTTAAGAGGTACGTGGCACCAGTTATACCGTCACCTCTACCTCCTCCTCCTGTGGTGGTCAATGGTAATTTGGAGTTTCAGGTATCGAAGATCATTGACTCACGTCTGAATCGCCGGTCCCTTCAGTACCTTGTTCATTGGAGGGGGTATGGTCCTGAGGAGAGGATGTGGGTTTCTGCGTCGGATATTAACGCAGACCGATTGGTTCGGGCCTTCCACACTACTCACCCAGATAGACCAGGCCCTGAGGGTCCAGAGGCCCCTCGTAGAAGGGGGGTACTGTCACGGGTGTGTCGCGGCGAAGATCGTCGCGATTGCACACCCTGACTTCGCACAGCTGAGTTTCTGGTGCTGGGTGTTTTTCGGCACTGAGGGAGTTAATTCTTTCTCTCTCGGTGCTGGACTGACCAGCCTCGCCCAGCTGCGATTGATGTTTTGTTAATTAGCTTCCTTCATATACCTGCTGGTCTGCTGGGGAAGTTGTCGGTGAAAGCATTCATTCAGACCAGCAGAGCGGATCGTTTCTGAGAAGACTTAAGCTAAGAGTGCCTGTTGTGGTTTTTCCTCTCCTCGCTTATTGTTTATCTCCTTAACCTTTTGTGTTCCTCTGTAGTGGAAGTTTTGTATGCAAGGCAGTGTTTTCTTTACCCCTTGTCTGTCTCGTTTGTCTTAGACTGTGTGTAAGCTGTGACCTGCCCATTCCCTGTGGTGGTAATCAGGGTCCTTCTCAGGACTAGATTACAGTGGTCAGGGATCTACAGGAGACAGGGTTACGCTGGCGGCCTGGAACTCTGTACCATTAACAGTACCTCCAGGTAGAGGGACTAGTCAGGACCCCAGTTCAGGGTCAGCATAGACCCCGGTCCACCTCTATCCTGAGACAGCGTGACACGTACACAGTATAGACCCACTATACATAGGATATTATGTCAGGTAAGACATTGCTGACAGATACTATGTATACATGTTGATATTTTCTATTATATGAAATATAGAATGTTGTCACATTAGATATATGTTACTATCATAGAATATATCTGTTATACGTCGTGACAACAGTATTATGGCCACCACATAGTGCGCCATACAGAATAATGAGCCCCATATATTGCTCCATACAGAATAATTGGTCCCATATAATGTTCCATACAGTATATGATGAGCTCGACATAATGCTACAGTATATGATGGTCACCATATAATGTGCCATACAGTATGGGATGGTCCCCATAGAGTATAATGAGACCCACATATTGCTCCAAACAGTATAATGAGTTGCATAAAAAGCTCCATGCTGTTAGGGATCGAGTTCCCGCTTCTGCACAAGGGGAATCTCGAGCCGTCCCTGCTGCGGTCTCCCATCTGTCTCCGGGCGCAGTGGACTCTGCTCAGCTTAGACGTCGGTCCCAGCGTCTCGCCCAGTCTAACATTGTGCAGAGGATTACTGCTGCTCCTCCAGGCTCTGCTATTGTAGCCAGTACTGGTTAGCGGCGAGCAGACGTCTTTAGGACAAAGTCCTTGCTTTCCCCTTCTGAGCATGCCCAGAGTAAGATCTCTCATTGGAGATCAGAGGTCACATGCTCAGGTACTGCAGCAGCTCCTATTGGTCCGCCAAGAAGGTCCTGAAACCACTTGTGTTCTGGAGCAGGTTCCTATTGGTCCTTATCTGGCAGGTCCTGTAGTTACTACTATAAAAGGGTGGCATGGTCGTGCCGCCATACGCTAGTATCAATCACATTATGTGCTTTGCACCAGGGTGATCTTGCACGCATGTGTTAGGCTCGGCTGAAATAAGCCCCTAGAATACCAGCACCTCCGGTGAGGAGATTGTATGCACGTGTTTAGGGCTCGGCTGAAATAAGCCCCTAGAATACCGGCTTCTCCGGTGAGGAGATTGTCTGATTGCGTTGCTGATTGCGTTGCTACGGACTGCTGTCCGCACAGCAGTTGTCTGTGCATACCTGTGGCGTTAGCAGGACACAGTTCATATCTCTGCGTTTTTTCCATAGTTGCGACTCTGTGAAGTAACAGAGTTCGCCATTCCGCCATCCTACTAGCAGCAGGCTCTGCCTGCATGTTGGACCCCGGGCTGCGAATGCACTTATTATTTATATTTATTTTGTGCATTCCGCCAGCCCTAACACATGCAGTATATGATGGGCCCCATATATTGCTCCATACAGAATGGGCTCCATATAATGCTCCATACAGAATAGGCCCCATATGTGCTCCATATCATGCTCCATACCCTATATGATGCCCCATAAATAAAGAACCCCATATGATGCTCCAGTATATGATGGGCCCCATGGATGATGCTCCAGTGTATGATGGGCCTATATAATACTCCATATATAATGGGCCCAATATGATGCTCCAATGTATAATGGGCCCTGTATATGATGCTCCAGTGTATGATGGGCCCCATGGATGATGCTCCAGTGTATGATGGGCCTATATAATGCTCCATATATAATGGGCCCCATATGATGCTCCAGTATATGATGGGCCCCATGGATGATGTTCCAGTGTATGATGGGCCCCGTATATGATGCTCCAGTGTATGATGGGCCCCATTTATAATGCTCCAGTGTATGATGGGCCCCATGCATGATGCTCCAGTGTATGATGGGCCTATATAATGCTCCATATATAATGGGCCCCATTTATAATGCTCCAGTGTATAATGGGCCCTTTCTATGATGCTCAAGTGTATGATGGGCCCCATATATAATTCTCCAGTGTATAATGCTCCCCATATATTGCTCCAAACATTAAAAAAATGAAATACCGCTCCTCGCTGGGCACTGCTCTACTCTGGACTCCTCAGCGTCGCCATCTTCCAGCTCTCTGCACTGTGACTGTTCAGGCAGAGGGCGTACAGACGTGACGTCATCGCGCTCTCTGACCTGAATGTCACTGTCTGGAAACGCGGAAGACGTCACAGAGGTGGAGCAGGGAGAGGTAAGTATTGCAAGTACTGCGGCCCTGAGCAAGCAGGGGGGCCCACTCATGGGCGATGGCACTGGCACAGGGCCCCTCATAGTACACCGGTGTCTCTGACGGCGAGTAGGCCCCCCCACCGTCAGAGACACCGGTGTACTATGAGGGGCCCTGTGCCAGTGCAGTCGCCGACGAGTGGGCCCCCCCACCTGCTCAGGGTACCGGCACTTTGCCCGGGTGCACCACGTGCTGACGACGGCCCTGGGGGGTTTAGCCCAGTTAGGGAGGTGCATAAACTGACATGTGTTGAGGTGTAGGCTGGACGTTCAGCAGCTGCAAATGGAGGAATTGGAGAAGTCAGAGGAAGAGGAGGACAAAGCGAGCCATTTTGCTGGCAACCTATGTGTCATCAGGGGAAGGTGGTACAAAATCCTTTGAAAGCCAGGCATGGTTCATTTTAATGAAGGTGAGATCACCAACATTTTTGGTCGACAGCCGGGTCCTTCTTTCTGTCAGGATTGATCCAGCAGCACTGAAGACTCTTTCTGATAGCACACTACCAGCAGGGCAAGCGAGCTCCTGTAAGGCATATTGTGCCAATTCAGGCCAGGTGTCGAGTTTACAGGCCCAGTAGTCAAAGGGGAATGAACTGTGAGGGAGAAGATCGATAGGGAGGAGAGGTAATTTTGAACCATAGTTGACAACTTCTGTCTCCTGTCTGTTGCAATCTATTCAGTATTAACAGTCGTGTGAGCAGTCCTCGGGAATTCAGTCCGCAACATGGTCATGAAACCCCTGTCTCCAATGCCACTTCAGCTGTGTGCACCACGAACACCTCCTCCATTTGGCCCAGTACGGCTCGTGGTAGAACCTGCATCACTGCTGTGTGCTGGGAATTCCTCTAACAAACGGTTTCCGAGAGTTGCTTGTTTGTTCGCCAATATCAGCTTTAGGTTCTCCTGTGGCATGATGTTCTGTAATTTGCCTTTATAGCGTGGATCGAGGATGCTTGCCAACCAGTAGTCATCATCCTTCATAATTTTGGCAATGCGGGGGTCCCTTTTTAGCATTCGCAAGACATAATCGGACATGTGGGCCAATGTTCCAGGTGTCAATGATGCACTGCCAGTGGTGGGTGGAGGAGCACTTTCTGCCAAATCCACATCCCTCCAGTCACGCACAAACCCTGTACCTGACCTTGGCAAGCCAACATTTTCTCTTGCCCCTGAGAAGCAAACTCCTCCCCAAAATAATCATCCTCCTCCTCCTCCTTCTCTTCCTCTTCTTCCTCTACCTCATCCAGGACAGTTCCCTGAGCAGACAATGGCTGACTGTCATCAAGGCTTCCCTCCACCTCCTCCTCTTCCTCCTCCACTGCAGACGCCTGATGTGCGTAAAGTTTGCATGAGCAGACGCATAAGGCTGGAGTCAGACGGCCGTAAAACTCTTGCGATAATCGCATCGCACTGCAGGGACTGGCCTGACACCTCTCTTGACCTGAGCAAGACAGCGTGATGGATTACTATGCAGAGGTCAAGCTCAGGTCAGGAGAGCAAACAGCCAGAACGAGTTTTACGATGCGATTCTCGCACGTGAAATACGGCAGTGTGTCTCTGCCCTAAGTGGGATGCTCATGCTTATGATGGCGTCGTCTGCGCTTACCAGCCGTGTGCATTCCTCAAAACACTGATGGACTTTACACTGCTCACCCGACAACTCCATGTCTGCATTCAAACTGCCTGCCCGTGTATCCTCCCACAAATGAATTACAGCCTGCCTCTGTTCACACAGCCTCTCAACCATGAGCATGATGGTGTTCCACCTTGTTGAATGTCTATGATTAGGCGGTGCTTGGGAGTTGGAGCGATCGCTGCAGCCCCTGCATACGACTGGAGTCTACGGGCGAGCGGCGGATGTGTGAGCACAGTCTTCGCACCTTATGGAGCAGGGCTGTTAACTCCGGATAATTATGAAGCACTGCACCACCAGGTTCAAGGTGTGAGCCAGGCAAGGTACATGTCTGAGCTTTGCCAGGGCTATGGCCGCCACAAAATTACGGCCGTTATCACTGACTAACTTGCCTGGCTCAAGATGTAGACTGCCCAACCATGACTCAGTTTCTCGCTGCAAGTAGTCGGCTAGTACTTACGCGGTGTGTCTGTTGTCGCCCAAAGGCATCATCTTTAAAACAGCCTGCTGACACTTACCACTAACTGTTCGCTAGTGGGACACCTCGTGTGCAACACTGGCAGCTGCGGATGGAGTGCTCGTGTGACTGTGCTCTGTCGACGAGCTTTCGCTTCTGGAGGAGGAGGAGGAGGAAGAGGGTCGAACGCCTACAGCCAACTGTTGCCCATACCGTGGGCTAGGCAGCACTGTCCCACCGTCGCTGTCCCCTGTGGACCCTGCTTCCACCACATTAATCCAGTGCGCAGTGATGGACACGTAATGGCCCTGGCCATGCCTACTGGCCCATGCATCTGTTGTGAGGTGCACCTTTCCACTCACTGATTGTTTGAGTGCATGGACAATGCGGTCTTTCACATGCAGGTGGAGGGCAGGGATGGCTTTTCTAGAAAAGAAGTGCCGACTGGGTAGGTCATAGCGTGGGACAGCGTAGGCCATGAGCTCTCGGAACGCTGCGCTTTCAACCAAACGGAAGGGCATCATCTCTAATGAGATCAATTTGGCAATGTAGGCATTCAAAGCCAGTGTATGCGGATGAGAAAATGAGTACTTTCTTGTCCTACTCAGAGCGTCTGCTAGGGTGAGCTGGACTTGAGAGCTGCATATGGGGGAACTAGCAGTGGACATGACGGACTGAGAGGGGGTTGGTGATGGTGATGGTGGTGGTGATGGCCTAGATTCAGTCTTTCGTTGCAAAAACATTGTGATTCCCTGACGGCTTAGGCCGTGCGATGACACCTCAACATTTCTTGCTGGTGGTGTGCTAACCGGTGGGCTTACAGTGGGGGAAGCAATGTAGCGTTGCTGGCTACCTTCAGTCAGAGCAGGTGCACATGTGCTACCGGAGGTTTTGTAGTCCGTCTACGCTTGCAAGTGCATGGTGTTTAAATGTCTAAGCATGCAACTGGAATTCAAATTTCTGAGATTTTTCCCTCAGCTAAAGGTCCTTCCGCACTTCTTACAGATAACCTTTGCCTCATCAATAGGATTTTTGTCAAAAAAGTGCCACACTGCACTCTTCCTACTATGGGATAAATTTTCAGGGCTTGCACGCTGTGCTAATTTGACCATCTGGCCAAGCTGTTCTGCAACTCTTTTTGTTTTTTTAACAAGTTTTTTGGACTGCTACGGGCCTGCCAGATAACCGCTGCTGCGATGTCAATGCCTGCTGCGGATCCTTCTCCTGTTCTGAGTTATTGCCAGCGGCACCCTCTTCCCCCAATGGATGCCAATCCGGGTCAACAACTGGGTCATCCATCACCACCTCTTCAATTTCATCTGCACCTTCCTCTGTGTCACCGTGTAAGGTGGTATAGTATGCGGGAGGGGGCACCTAAGTTTCATCAGGGTCAGATTCTGGCTCAGTAGACTGCGAGGGCAATGTAGTGCTCTGGGTGAATGTACCAGCAGAATCATATAGCAGTGGCTATGCATCAGTGCACTCCATGTCAGATTCATCTTGGACTGGGGAATTCAGGATTTGACTTGATAACCCAGGCATGGTATGTGAAAAGAGCTCCATGGAGTAATCTGAAGTGTGGCCTGCCGCAACCTTCACTTTTGGTGGGGGTGAAGGACACAAGGAAAGGTGTTGTTCCTGACCAGGAGCCAGCACTGACGACTCAGTGCTTGCATTTTTTGAAACTTCAGAAGAGGAGGCGATAGAGCTGGAGGCTGTTTCGGCAATGTAAGCCAAAACCTGTTCCTGATGCTCCGGCTTTAAAAGCGGTTTACCTACTCCCAGCAAAGGGAGCCTTTCATGCCTTCTGGAGCCAGACGATGACTCATGTTCAACACCTCCTGCCTTATATGCTATTGTGCTTTTGGCACTTCCAGCAAATTCACCACCACCACCATCAGTACCAGCTGGCCCCCCGCCCACGTCCGCGGCCTCTTCCACCATACTTCCTCATGTTTGAGACAATTTACCAAAAATACCAGCAGATATATGGTACTGTATCAGAAGCGTACAGCTGTATACGTTGAAGGGGAAAATTGTAAATCTCTGTATATATTTCTGGAGTCACACACAGACGCTCTCAGGCTCAGTATGGATTAGACCAGAATATAAAAAGCAGAAAAAGGGTACTGTATCACAAGATACCAGGTGTATATAGTATAGGGGAAAATTTCAATCTCCGTATATATTTCCGGAGTCACACACAAACGCTCTCTCAGTATGGATTTGACCGTAATACAAAAAGCATAAAAAAGGTACTGTATCAGAAGATACCAGGTGTATATAGTGTATGGGAAAATTTCAATCTCCGTATATATTTCCGGAGTCACACACAGATAGTCAGCATGTATTTGTCCGTGATCCCAGCCGGTACACGGTAGTGTGTGAGGAGCATACAGCTCTATACGTTGTGGGAAAAAGTGAACGCTCGGTAACTGTGCAGAAAAAAAGAATAAAAGTAATTAGTGCTGTGTAAAAAGCAGTCTGCACAGCAGTGTACACACAGCAATACAGCTAGAAGGCAGCCTACTAACCAGCGCTGCTGCACACAAGAAAATCTTCCCCTGTCACTGGCAGGCAGCCTAATAACCAGCGCTGCTGCACACAAGAAAATCCTCCCCTGTCACTGCACACTAACTGTACAGCACAATTGCTATCAGCACAAGCACAGAAGAACTTCTCTTTCCTGCCCTAACTCTCTCCCTACTGATAACCAGCGTCAGCAACCTCTCCCTACTGTTAAGATTGGCAGAAATAAAATGTCGGTCGGCGATCAGGGCTTTTATAGCCACTATAACGCCACCCAAAGCAAGCCAATCACTGCAATGCCCTTCTCTAAGATGGTGGTGGACGCTGCCCATGTCATCTCGTTGCCCACAGTGTACGTCCTTGCTCATTGGCTGAAAAAAGGCACCTGCAAGCATTATGGGAAAACCGACTTTGGCGTTCGGGTCGACAACCGCATGGCCAACTTCACGCTATGGTCGGGTTTCGCATGGCGAATCTCGACTTTAGCGAAAGTCGGCGACTTATGAATCTGACCGACCTGTTTCGCTCAACTCTAGTTGCCACCACTCAATGAAACCTATGTTAATGCCTCTAATTATGGAATGTCTTAAAACGGTGGGGAATTTATTTTACACTCGTTAGATCAGTTTCTTTCTTTGAATTCCCATTGTCCAATACATATGCATATATTAAGACCCCGTCTCACACAGTGATCTAGCTAGCGAGATCGCTGCTGAGTCACTAGTTTTGTGACGCAACAGCGATCTCCCCTGCAATATCGCTGTGTGTGACACTGATCAGCGACCGGCCTCCCTGCCGGGTATCGCTGATCGTTGTCCAAAGGCCAGGACATTTTTTTGATTGTTGGTCTCCCGCTGGCCAGCACGCATCTCTGCGTGTGGCAGGCAGGAGACCAGCGATCAGCTGGTAACCAAGGTACATGTCAGGTTTCCAGGCGCTGGGCTGTGCTTGGAAACCCGATGTGTACGTTGGATACCAGCGCGCTGCTGCAGGGGAGCTGGTAACCAAGGTACACATCGGGTTTCCAGGCGCCGCGCAGCAAGTTGGTTACCAGCTCCCTGCACCAGCGGGCTGGTATCCAACGTACACTGCGGGTAGCTAAGTGACGTTACCCGCAGTGTCGCTGTCCTGATCGCTGCCTGAGCTGCCTGTTTGGCAGCTCACCAGCGATCATATAGCGACACACCAGCGATCCTGACAAGTGCATATCGTTGTCGGGATCGCTGGTGTGTCGCTATGTGTGATGGGGCCCTTAGTTTAGGGCCATTCTTTCCCAGTTTTTGGCCCTTCCTAGTATTTATTCGTGCACATACTAGAGGTTTTGTATTGCGTCTTTTGCTTTGTATGTACGTATACATTCTGTCTGATGTGTTGTGATTTTTTTGTATCTTTGCAGTACAGATCCCATCTTGTATCTGTTCTTACTTCAGCTATTGTTAGGGTTGTATTTGCTTTCATCATCACTCACTTGTCACTTATGGTTTGTAGTTATTTGCGCTATCACACTCACTTTATTGCACTGTCACATTACGAATTGCTTGATGTACCTGTTATGACAATATGATTATATGGGGCTCCGACTTGGAGCTTGAAATTTTGGGAACCGTGCCATGTACTTGCTATTGTCCTGTTGTACCTATGCAGCTTGTTTACCCTCTCCAATGACACAAAGGTCATATTGACCCTTACTAGGGCTCTACACTTCCTTTATGTCTGCTATATACATCTGATATACTGTAATGTTCACATCTCTTTATTACGTCTCAAGTCTCAAGTAGCAACTGATTTTATCACCAGACTGGCTAGTTGTCATGCCGGCTTTGGATGCTGTTCACACTGGGGAGTCTGTTGTGCAGTCTTAGACCTTCCTGTTGCTCAGTCTGAGTTTGGGCATTGGCGGTGGTTTGTTCACTGTTGTTCAGCTTGGCAGGAGTTAACTTTTTGATTAGTGGCTGAGGCTACTGGGAACGCCTTCTCCCTTTTAGTATGGCTCAGAACATTCCTGGATGCCGACTATAGCACTTGCGTGTCTCTTGCATACCGGTACAGTGTTGGAGTAGCTGTTGATACTCAAGTCTTTATATAACAGTTTGTAAGGTTCTGTATATCTGTTTCTGAAACTCAGTTTGTTCGTCGGCCATTTTGCTTTCTGTTTGCTGCAGCTATCTTGCCCTCAGTTAAAATGGAGTTTTCCAGCTTGCATGTTCCCGCCCTGATTCTCTCCGTTTGCTTCTTAAACAGCCACACCTCAGCAATCAGTGCTTCAGAATCTGGCCTGCAGTGAACCTGTGTTCTGACTCCTGAAGCCTTGGACTTTGTACTCCAGCCATTTCTACTGAGAAACTCTGGAGCTCTTGTGGACTCTGAACTCTGCTCTTGAAAGCCTCACGGTTGCATGGACTTGCGTATTTTCATCGCACCCAAGCACAAGACGCTATATGAACTGTATCACATACATTACAAGATTCTGAAGCCAAACGTTAGTGTCTGCTGGGTCTGGAAAGGCTTGTCTGCTGTGCTGTGGATATCGGATGTCCGGTTGTACTCTCTGTGATAACAGTGGTTGTGACTTCTCACAACCATTCCAGGTGAGCAATTCCCTTAAGTTTTTTTTTCTGCAGAGTTATCACAGGTAAACACTATTGTTTTTTTTTTTTTTTCTCTTCTCTTTTGTCTGCTGAAACTCTGGATATCAGATGTCTGGTTGAAAGCTTTCTGTGATGATAGTGGTTGTGACTTCTCACAACCATTCCAGGTGAGCAGTTCCCTTAAAGTTTTTTTTTCTTCAGTGTTGCCACAGGTGAACACTATTGTTTTTTTTTTCTCTCTCCTCTTCTTCCAGTATCCTGTCTTAAAAGATCTGGAAAATGGAGGCCCGCATGAAGGAACTTTGTGGAGTGACTGATAATATCCTTGCAGAGTTGCAGAATATAAAGACCCGTTTTACAAATCTTCAGGACCTAAATAATCACAATATGCAAGTGGTTGGACAGACTACTCAGGATTTGCGAGCCAGGATTGAGGTTCTGGAGGGGCGAGTCCAGGCTCCTGCCGTGGCCCCGAGTTCTGGGATTCCCAAGTTGCCTCCTTTTCGTTTTGGTGGTGAACGTGAAAAATTCAGGGGATTTGTTAATCAATGTAATCTTTTTTTTTCTGCACATGCTTCACAATTTCCTACTGAACGATCTAAGGTGCTTACTATAATTATGTTGCTTACCAACAAGGCTTTAATATGGGCAAACCCTCTGATTGAGACTGAGGATGATTGTTTGGATCACCTTGATGATTTTATTTCAGCCATGGGGCAGGTGTTTGATGACCCCAATCGAGGTGCAACAGCTGAAGCAGCCATATTAGCTTTGCGCCAAGGTAAGCACTCGGTAGCTGAATATGCCTTGGATTTCAGGAAATGGGCCCTTGATACCACATGGGACAATTCCGCCAAAAAATCTATTTTTCGAAAGGGGTTATCCCCATTGATTAAGGATGAACTTGCTCGTGCCGACCCTCCCACTGCGTTAGGTGACTTTATTAACTACTGCATCCGTATTGATACTCGTTTAACTGAACGCAGGCAAGAGAGATGGTTCGAAAGCAATCGTACTAATCTTTTCCTACCTTCCTCTCCAGCTAAGGAACCTCTGAATAGGATTACACGGGAACCTGAACCTGAACCCATGCAAGTAGACTCTTTACTACGACGGGTTAGTGATGCACGCAAGGAACATCGTTTTAAGGAGAATCTATGTTTTTATTGTGGTAAGTCAGGGCACTTTATTATTAACTGTCCCAGCCGTGCTCGCAAGACTACTGCAGCACTCATTCATTGTGAGTGTTGCGAGAGGGGATCTGTCAGGTCCGAGCCTCAGGCTCCAGAGAGAGCTGCAGCAACAGACCTTGATTTCTCGGACTTAAACTCCGTTACCTCTGAGGACGTTGATTGTGTAAATGCTGCCATCTTTCAAGTTTCCTCAGCAGTGTCCCAGCTGAGTTGTAAGAAAAACAATTCTCACTGTTTCCTTTCCATCAAACTCTGGGTTGACTCAGCCTGGGTGTCTAGCTCTGCTATGATCGATTCAGGTGCAAGTGGAAATTTTATGGATGTCTCCTTTGCTCTAAAACAGGGAATACGTTCAGTGAAGAAGGCTGCTCCAGTACAGATGGAAACTGTGGATGGCTCCCTGCTGACCTCTGGACCAGTGGATCAGGAAACAGAGCCTTTAAAGGTTCTTATGGGTAAAGATCATCAAGAGAAACTGTCCTTTATGCTTATCTCTTCTCCCACTTTCCCATTATTCTAGGGCTACCATGGCTGCAGGCTCAGAATCCTACCATTAACTGGGAGACCAAGGAATTACATTTTCCAGAGAAACAGATGAGTCAAAAAATTTCAGCTTGCTCTGTTCCTAAAGGAACCATGTCAGTCCTGAATTACCAGCTGAATACCAGGACTATGTGGATTTATGTGACAAGAAGAACGCTGACCAGCTTCCTCCTCACCGTCCATATGATTGTCCAATTGAATTATTGCCTGGAGCAGAGATACCTTTTGGTAAGATCTACCCCTGGCGGGGCCCGAGCTGAAGGCTTTAAAAGAGTACATAGACGAAAATCTAGCCAAGGGCTTCATACGCCCCTCTTCATCTCCTGCAGGGGCACCCATATTCTTTGTAAAGAAGAAAGATGGATCCCTGAGACCATGCGTAGACTATAGGGAACTTAATAAGGTTACTATTAGAAACCGTTATCCATTGCCTTTAATCCCTGAGTTATTGGAGAGAGTGCGACATGCCAAAATTTTTTCTAAGCTAGATCTTCGTGGGGCCTATAACTTAGTCCGTATTAGACCTGGGGATGAATGGAAGACTGCATTCAGGTCACGCTATGGACACTTTGAATATCTGGTTATGCCTTTTGGTCTGAGTACCGCCCCAGCCACTTTCCAACACTTGGTGAATGACATCTTCAGGGATCTCTTAGATACATTCGTGGTAATTTATTTGGATGATATTTTAATTTTTTCTAACTCCACAGAGGAACATCATGGACATGTGAGAATGGTCTTGGAACGTCTAAGACAAAATCATCTTTACATCAAGCTTGAAAAGTGTGAATTCCATAAGACCGAAATTCAATTTCTGGGGTATGTACTGTCTACACAAGGAATTAGTATGGATGGAAGTAAAACCCAAGCCATCAATGATTGGCCAAGTCCTAGAAATGTGAAGGAGGTACAGCGCTTCATCGGGTTTGCAAACTTCTATAGACGTTTCATTAGAAATTTCTCTGAGGTAGTGTCACCTATCACCCAACTTACCCGGAAAGAGTCTAAGTTCTCCTGGACTCCCCAAGCCCAGGAAGCATTTTCCCGTCTAAAAGATAAATTTACCACTGCACCTATTCTAGTACATCCCAACCCAGAGCTTGCCTTCATAATAGAGGTGGATGCTTCAGACTGTGCCGTGGGAGCTATACTCTCTCAGAGAACAGGTGAGAAGAATGTCTTGCATCCCTGTGCCTTCTTTTCCCAGCAGTTATCTTCGGCTGAGAAGAACTACGATGTGGGCAATAGAGAGTTGTTGGCCATTATTGCCGCCTTCAAAGAATGGAGACACCTTCTGCAAGGAGCTGCACAACAAATAGTCGTTCTGACAGATCATCGTAATCTTGAGTTTATCAGGTCGGCTAAGTGCCTGACTCTTCGCCAGGCTCGCTGGAATCTTTTCTTAAACCAATTTAATTTTATTATTTCTTATAGACCAGGATCGCGCAATGGAAAGGCTGATGCACTCTCTAGGATTTACTCAGCAGAGACACGTCCAATTACTCCTCCTAAGACTATTCTTCCTGATTCTAGATTCCTAGGAGTGATTCATCATCAAGACCTAATTAAAGACATCAAGGAAGCATACCATGCGGATTCTTTTTTGGCTCAACCCCCAAGGGACGTAAGTCTTGTCTTTAAGAATGGTGTGTGGATTCTGGGACAACGTCTGTATATACCTGAAACAGTCAGATTGAGAGTATTGCAACTCATTCATGATTCCAAAATAGCCGGGCATAGAGGAATTCTAAAGACACAGGAATTTCTTTCTCGTTTCTTTTGGTGGCCCACTTGTAGGAAGGATGTTTTGGATTATGTCACTTCATGTGAGGTTTGTGCAAGATGCAAAACACCTCGCTCTTCACCAACTGGTCTGTTACAGCCTCTTCCCACCCCGTCCCGCCCGTGGGGATCCATTTCTATGGACTTCATTGTCGAATTACCAACCTCTCAAGGGAAGAACACTATTCTAGTGGTGGTTGATCGTTTAACAAAGGCAGCTCATTTTATCCCTTGTGTCGGCTTACCCACTGCAAAACAGACATCAGACTTGATGATTAAAGATGTGTTTCGCTTACATGGAGTACCGGATGAGGTTATTTCGGATCGAGGGGTGCAATTCACTTCTAGGTTTTGGCAAAATTTCTGTGCAGCATTGGACATTAAAGTAAACCTTTCTTCTGCTTTTCATCCCCAGACTAATGGACAAACCGAACGAACCAATCAAACCCTGGAGCAGTATCTCCGCTGCTTTATCTGCCACCTACAGGATGATTGGGTGGATCTACTTCCATTGGCTGAGTTCTCTTACAACAACTCTCAGAGTGCCTCCACTAAACAGTCTCCTTTTTTCTCTAATTTAGGTTATCATCCTAATATTCTACCACGATTTCCCATAGAGACGCCTTTGCCAGCAGTGGCTGAAAGAGTCACGACTTTACAGAAGAATATGGATCTTCTAAAGGAGAATCTGGAATCGGCTCAGGAAAGGTACAAGAAGGCAGCAGATAAATTTCGTAAACCTGCACCAGTTTTTAAGGTAGGAGACCTGGTCTGGCTGTCAACCAGAAATCTTAAGTTAAGGATTCCATCATCTAAGTTGGGACATAAGTACATTGGACCCTATAAAATCAGTAAGATTATAAGTGCCGTTGCTTGTCGTCTTCAATTGCCCAGAACTATGAGAATCCACCCTGTCTTTCATGTATCCCTACTAAAGGCTGCAACACCCAATACGTTTCCTGGACGTTCTTCTCCTTGCCCTGACCCAGTGCTAGTCGATGGTCAGGAAGAATTTGTGGTGGAAAGGATTTTAGATTCCAGGTTGTATAGAAATCAGTTACAATATCTGATCAAATGGCAGGGCTACCCAGTGGAGGACAACTCATGGGAGCCAGTCAATAACGTTAATGCTCCTCGCTTGCTCCGTCAGTTTCATCAGAGGTACCCACACAAGCCTGGTCTGAGGTCATCCGGAGGTTGCCCCTAAGGGGGGAGTAATGTAAGGTTCTGTATATCTGTTTCTGAAACTCAGTTTGTTCGTCGGCCATTTTGCTTTCTGTTTGCTGCAGCTATCTTGCCCTCAGTTAAAATGGAGTTTTCCAGCTTGCATGTTCCCGCCCTGATTCTCTCCGTTTGCTTCTTAAACAGCCACACCTCAGCAATCAGTGCTTCAGAATCTGGCCTGCAGTGAACCTGTGTTCTGACTCCTGAAGCCTTGGACTTTGTACTCCAGCCATTTCTACTGAGAAACTCTGGAGCTCTTGTGGACTCTGAACTCTGCTCTTGAAAGCCTCACGGTTGCATGGACTTGCGTATTTTCATCGCACCCAAGCACAAGACGCTATATGAACTGTATCACATACATTACACAGTTTTTGTGAAGTATACTTTGTTGTTTGTACATTTCCCTATTGGTATTGTGTTCCCTCACACACATATTGTGTCATCCTGTTAATTTGCTTTGTGGTGCAGTTTACTTTATTCCCTGTCATTCTTTACCTGTGGTTTCCACTACTGTTCACCTCCTGGGGTGGGGGTTGGGGGTTTAGCTCAGGGCTAAACAGGAGATAGGGACAAATCGATGACCTGGGCCTCCCTACCATCAAGGGTACCCCCAACTTAAGGAAAGACTGGGCTCCCCCTAGTCTGAGGGGCAGTTCAGAGGCCCGGGTTCCTCAATCTCCTGTTTTGGCATTGCTCCCTGTGAAATTATAGTCGGCCCAAAACTTTATCTTCCGTGAATCCCATAGTTTCCCTGACTAGACAGTTGGAGGCTCTGTCTCTCCAGGTTACAGAGCTTAAAGGGGCGGTTCAGCAACAGGCAGTGTCAGATTCTGCGGTGCAGTCTGAGGCATCGACTAGGTCATCTGAACCAAAATTGGCCTTTCCAGACTGGTTTGCAGGAGATCGCAGTAAGTTTGTTTCTTTCCGTGAATCCTCCAAACTGTATTTCGGTCTGTGTCCTCTCTCTTCTGAGGGAGTGGCTCAGCGTGTGGGTATAGTGGTCTCATTGTTAAGTGGGGACCCACAAGCATGGGATTTTTCTTTACCCCTGATTCTCCTGTGTTTTGAATCAGTGGACGTTTTTTTTTCTGCACTCGGCTTTATCTAAGAGATCCTGATAAACTGGCTTTGGACAAGTCCAAGATTCGTTCTCTTGTTCAGGGGAACTTGCCGGTCGAGGATTATTGTGCTGAATTTCGCTGCTGGTCCGTGGATGCTCAGTGGAAAGACTCTGCTCTTAGGAGTCAATTTTTGCAGGTTTCTGAGAGGATCAAGCAGGCTTTGGTGATGTATGAGACTCCCGCCTCTCTGGAGGTTGCCATGGCACTTATAGTCCGTATTGACCGCCATTTTCGTCAAAGGTGTCAGGAAACCAAATTAGTATTGGAGGGGACAGCAACATCTATAGCAACCCCGGAGACCTCTGTAGAGCCAATGAAGATCGCATAAGAATAGAAAGCCTTTTTTCTCTAAAAGAGGGGAGGTCTGTTTTTTCTGCGGTAAGAAGGGATATTATATTAACGTTTGTCCCATGGTACCGAAAAAAGGGGCACCGGCAGAAAACTGGTAGGCTCAGGGGGTTTGGAGGTTCCCAGCCTGAGCCTACGTATATCCTCCATGATGGTGACTCAGTGTATTCTCCCCGCAAGGGTAATAATCGGGGTCAGGAGGTTTCTATTGAGGTTTACCTGGATAGTGGTTCCGCGGCGAATATTATTGACGAACATTTCGCCCACACAACCGGGTTAAGAGTCGACAAACTTCCTAGTCCTATACGGATTGTGGCCATTGATGCATCTTCACTCTCTCAAGGTGCTTTTAAGGAGTGTGTACTGGATTTGGAACTCCGGGGTCTTACATTCGGAGCATTTAACGTGCAGTGTGCTAAAGAAACTACCCGCACAGGTGTTTTTGGGGTTTCTTTGGTTGTCGGTTCACAATCCAGTAATTGACTGGAAGACACAGGATACAGTCCAGTGGAGCGCATTCTGCAAAGAGAACTGCCTTTGCAAGTGTATTTCTGCTGTGATTCCTAGTATCCCTGAAACGTTACTGGAGTATTCTGATTGTATTCTCTGAAAAGGGGTGTCAGGAGTTGCCAACACACTGGTCCTATGACTACACTATAAGGTTGAAACCAGGGGCCAAATTTCCTAAGTGCGGAATGTATAATCTGTCCGGTCCAGAGAGGCAAGCCTTTAAGGAGTACATTACTGAGAGTTTGAGCAAGGGTCATATTAGACCATCGTCATCTCCAGTGGCAGCCGGTTTCTTCTTTGTCAAGAAAAAAGAAGGCGGATTACGTCCATGTCTGGACTTTAGGGAGCTTAACCAGATTACTGTTCGTGATCCATACCCTATGCCGCTGATTCCGGATTTATTTAATCAGGTGTCGGGTTCCAAATAGTTTACTAAACTTGACCTCAAGGGGGCGTACAACCTTATAAGAGTCCGTCAGGGGGATGAGTGGAAGACAGCTTTTAATACTCCCAGGGCCGGCGTTAGGGGCAGGCAGACAAGGCAGCTGCCTAGGGCCCCCGCTCCCCCCAGGGGCCCCCAGAAAGTGGCACATTACCCAGCTGTTATGGGGCCCCTGTGATGCAGGGGGGCATGCCTGCCCCCAGGGCCGACTCCCCCCCACTGCCACATTGAACGGTACCTGCGTCATAGACACTGGTACAGTTCAAAGCAATGATGGAGGAGAACGCGTCAGCTGATGCTCCCTCTCCCATCATTCCCCGCTCTGCCTCTGACACACAGCGGGTGCGTGATGATGTCATCGCGCTCTCACTATGTACCAGGCAGAGCAGGAGCCGGGAGCAGCCAGCAGCGCGGGCGTGAGGAGAGGTTTTTTTTTATTGTAACAGTGCTGGACTGTGGGGCCATTCTCTGGTGGGGAGATGTGGCCTGTGCTGTATACCATGAGTCTGTGCTAGTGTTGTATACCATGTGGGGCTGTGATGTATACTAATGGGGGCTGTGCAGTATACCATGGGCCTCTGCTGTATACCATGTGGGACTGTGCTGTATACCAATGGGGGATTGTGCTGTATACCATGGGCCTGTGCTGTAAACCATGGTGCTGTGCTGTATACCATGTGGGGCTATGCTGTATACCAATGGGGGGCTGTGCTGTATACCAATAGGGGGCTGTGCTGTATACCAATGGGGGGCTGTGCTGTATACCAATGGGGGGCTGTGTTATATACCATGTGGGGCTGTGTTATATACCATGTGGGGCTGTGTTATATACTATGTAGGCTGTGTAATATACTATGTGGGCTGTGCTATATACTGTGTGAGCTGTGCTATATACTATGTAGCTGTGTATATACCATGGGGGTACATTATATTCTATGGGTAGGCTGTGTTATATAACATGGGGGGCTACATTATATTCTATGAGGAGATGGGCTGTATTATATTCTATTCGGGGCTACATAATATTCTATGGGGGTGCTGTATTATATATATTATATTCTATGGAGGGTGATCGTATCATACTCTATGAGAGGGCTACATTATACTATATGAGAAGGCTACATTATATTCTATGGGGGCTAGATTATATTATTTGGGGGCTTTATTATACTTTATGAGGGGGCTACATTATATTCTATTGGGGCTGCATAATAATATATGAGGAGGGCTACATTGTATTCTATGGAGGGGCTACATTATACTGTATAAGGGGTTGCCATATATTCTATGGAGGAGCTGGATTATACTATATGAGGGGGGCTGCATTATATTCTATGGGGGTTACATTATATTGTATGGCGGGGCTGCATTATACTATGTGGGGTGGCTGCATTATGCTCTATGGGGTGGCTGCATTATACTATCTGTGGGCTGCATTATACTATATCGAGGACTATGGGGATCACATTATACTATATGAAGAAATATGGGGTGCATTATACTATGGGAAGTGAATTGTACTACATGAATGACTGGCGGTGTATTATATTATATGGAGCACAATGAGGAGTGTAATATACTATATGGAGGACTGAGCAGTGCATTTTAATATATGGAGTAGTGTATTATATTATATGGAGGACTGAGTGTATTTTAATAAATGGAGAGCTATGAGGAGTGTATTATACTATATGGAGGACTATGGGGCATATTATATTATATGGAGGACTATGGGGTGTAAACTGTAGATGTGCTGCTGATAACATGATACTGTATGGTGATCTATTAGTGATCCATTAATGATTGTTCTGTCCCCATCATTCTTTCTCAGACGGTGGAAAGAGGCCGGGAAACAAGTGTTGAACGACTTCAATATTGTCGATCACACTCATTTAGTGGCCTGAACTCAGCGCATGTAAATACCATCGAAATGCTTCTGTGTGATGTGCAATATGTTAGCATTTGGGGCCCCATTTTAAACTTTGCCTAGGGCCCCACTTAGCCTAAAACCGGCCCTGAATACTCCTTAGGGTCACTTCGAAAATTTAGTAATGCCTTTTGGTTTAACCAACGCGCCGGCAGTTTTTCAGCATTTAATAAATTATGTATTCGTTCACCTCATAGGTAAATTTGTGATTATTTGGATAACATACTCATTTATTCGCTTGACCACTACAGTTGAGCGAACAGGTCGGTCAGATTCAAAAGTCGCCGACTTTCGCCAAAGTCGGGTTTCGTTGGCCGAAACCCGACCATAGCGTGCAGTCAGCCATGCGGTCGTCGACCCCAGCGCCCAAGTTGCTTTTCCCAAAATGCTTGCAGGCGCCTTTTTTCAGCCAATGAGCAAAGACGTACACTGTGGGCAACGAGATGACATGAGCAGCGTCCACCACCATCTTAGAGAAGGGCATTGCAGTGATTGGCTTGTTTTGGAGGGCGTCATAGTGTCAATAAAAGCCCTGAGGGCCGACCTCCATTTTATTTCTGCCGATATTAACAGTAGGGAGAGTTTGCTGACGCTGTTTATCAGTAGGGAGAGAGTTAGGGCTGGAAACAGAAGTTCTTCTGTGCTTGTGCTGATAGCAGTTTTGCTGTACAGTTAGTGTGCAGTGACAAGGGAGGATTTTCTTGTGTGCAGCAGCGCTGGTTATTAGGCTGCCTGATAGCTGTATTGCTGTGTGTACACTGCTGTGCAGACTGCTTTTTACACAGCACTAATACTTTTATTCTTTTTTTTTTCTGCACACTTACCGACCGTTCATTTTTTCCCACACCGTATAGAGCTGTCCGCTCCTCACACACTACCATGTACCGGCTGGTATTACGGACAAATACATGCTGACTATCTGTGTGTGACTCTGGAAATATATACGGAGATTGCAGTTTTCCCCAACACCGTATACAGCTGTCTGCTTCTGATACAGTACCGTATATCTGCTCTTTGTATTACGGTCAAATCCATACTGAGT
>JARQOD010000003.1:255842518-255876058 GCA_033576555.1 Oophaga sylvatica | reverse complement strand
GATCGTCTGTGTGTGACTCCGGAAATATATACGGAGATTGCAATTTTCCACTACACCGTATACAGCTGTCCACTTCTGATACAGTATTGTTGCGACCACGCACCACAATTGTGGATACCAGGGCTATGGGGTACTCGGAGCCGAGCCCATGGAAATCTATGGGAGTTGTCACTGGTAGCGGTGGCTCGGTCCGTGGCCCTGGCGGTCGTGCAATAGGGGAATATTTACAGGGGATTATTAGGATAGTTCGTGACGCCACCTGTGGTTTCTGGTAATTTGTACCAGCGCTGCTGTAAGGGTCTTCACAGGGGATGTTATGGGGCAGCTTGGTAGTAAGTCTCCCACAGGTGAGACGTGTCCCTGGAAGTCTATGGGGGTTATGATGCAGGGTGTAGTAAGAATTCAGCCAAACACAATGCAGCTTCTTTTCATACCTTTTACTGATGGTGGTTCAAGCAGATCCCGGGGAGCTGGTCGGGGTGGAGAGTGCACTTTCCGGTAACAGCTGAGCAGGTTAGAGGCCTCCTTAACTTCCAATACTTGTGAATCCAACTTGCCTGAAGCGAAGTTAATTCTGAATCTCCAGCTTTCTCTATAGCTGTACTGCCCGGCCAATATTGTGGTGGAGCCTTCTGAGTGGCGAAAACCAAGTCTATATTGCTGATCAGGCTAGACCCGTTATCCCTGTCTCCGGTTACGTATTGACACTTAGGGCTGCTCTCTGCGACCTGTAGTCCAGATGCCTCCGGTTTTCTTGTTACTATGCCTGAAACAGTAGCAACACTCCGGACTCCGGTGTCCGGCAATTTAGTGCAGGCAATCAAATACCTGGAGCACTTCTCTAACTTCTCCACTGTGCCCTTCGCCCTGCTCTAGCTCTTAGCATAAACACTTGGAGCTTCGTTGGTAATGTCAGCTTTCTCCTAGAGCTCGCTGAGTAGCTCTCAGTATCCTCCTAGCTTCGACTTCTGCTGAGGTACTGATTAAGGGTAGCTCTGACTAGGCTAGGATGATCCACTTCACCCGTACTAGCCTCCACTTGCTTGTCAGGTGAGCTACGCTAACTCTGCGAGGATCCAGTCTTTTCTCCTCTCCTTCCAAGTCCAGACTTCACTGGCACTGATCTGCACTGTCCGAAGACAGGAAACTGACTCTACTGTCCTGAGACAGGAAGCTTGACTCACGGGGAATGACTCACTCCTGAGTCTCCCAAGGCTTGAATGAGCTCTGCTACGTGTCACCACCTCCTATACCCCTGGTGGGTGTGTCTAGAAGTGTGAGTGAAGTGCATATCAAGCTTTGCTGTTACCTTCCAGTGCACTCTCCTGGATTTTTATGTGTGCCTGCGTAGCTGGGCTACACATCCCCCCTTGGTAAAACACAGCACTCCCGGGCTGTAAAAGACAAAAAGAACATTTTGTTTTGCAATAACAATAACATTTCAACATATTAACACTTCCCATCCGGGAGGTAAGACTCCTTAAACGTTACAATATGTACAGTAAAGAATACAAAAGTATCAAAAGTATCAAAATATGTTCATAAATACAAGATACTTGTGGAGGACCCGCACCAAAAACCTCCCACGTGGGTCCTGGGTGGGCTGCAGGACTTCTGACTGCAGACCTCACTCTAGGCCCACCATACGGGTTTTTCTTCAGAGGTTGATAGTAATGGTGGTTTTATGTCAAACCAAGATAATGCACCGTAGCGCAACTATTTACATGAAAGTTTTTGGGCTGGCATAGTCCACAGCCACGCAGTCTATTGGCATGGTTAAAACACATTTCAAATAATTACATTAATACTTTTTCAAACTTTATACAATTTTTCAGATGCAATAAACCCTATCTGGGTCTTGCTAACTAGTCTTGATAACGAATAGGTAGTTTACCTTTAGTGAGACGTTCTGACCTACGAGGGGTAGCATCAGGTATGGTATTCTCTAACCTTTCTGTTCTGCGTAATGGCAAACTATAATACTGTCTCAACCTTTCTATGGACCTGGCAAGCATGCTAGTGACTGGAGGAGGCGGTACTGCTTCACCAGCTTCACCAAGGGATTCCACTTCGGTTGGCGCTGCTTCTTGCGGGTCCGCTTCTTGGGGTTCCTCTGGTTGAGGTTCCTCTGGAACTGGCTCTACTGGCACAATTGGTATGACCGGTTGTAGAGACTCCTCTGGCGGTTGATAAAACTGCAGCACAGGAATAATTACAGCGTCTCCTAATCTGGGCCAATCTGCAGGTAAATCTCCCAAATCCGTGTGTATGACCGCTTCAGCACTCTCTTCTTGATGAACAACAGGGTTTTCTTCACGGAGCTTTAATGGGCCAGGACACAACTTCAAATGATCTCTAGACACAGTTGCCGTCGTTTTTCCTCCATCCTTGCTGATGGTACAGACCTTGCTGTTATCGAAATTGGAATTTTGCACGACGTAAGGCTCCTGTTCCCACTGATCATCCAACTTGTGTGTTCTTCTTTTCCTTTTGAGCACCATTTCTCCAGGCATTAAAGGCTTAGCGGGAGCATTTTTGTTATAATTCATCTCTTGCTTTTCTCTTACTTTGTTGAGACTGTCTTCCACGCAGGCTTGTACTCTCTTGTACTGTTCTTGTCGATTTTTGTCCCAATCTTCAGCGTTATTATCAGCCTCTGGTTCTACCACACCGAGTTCTAAGTCCATAGGCAGCCTTCCCGGTCTTGCTCTCATAAGGTAGGCTGGAGTGCAGTTGGTGGAACTAACTGGGATGTGATTGTACAAGTCAACCAGGTCAGGTAACAAGTCTGGCCACCGATTTCTTTCTTCCAGTGGTACAGTTTTCAGTAAGTCGAGGATAATGTGATTCATTTTTTCACAAAGGCCGTTGGTCTGAGGGTGGTATGGTGTTGTTCTGATCTTTTTACATCCATACAATTGACAAAATTCCTGAAACAATTCAGCTTCGAATACAGGACCTCGATCAGTCAGCACCTGCTCCGGATATCCGTGTGGTCTGCAGAAACTTGCTTGGAAGGTTCTTGCTGCTGTCTCTGCTGTCAGATCTTTGACAGGGGCGACCACCAGAAACCTGGAATAGTGATACACCATGGTCAGGGCATATGTGTATCCTGACCTGCTTGGGGACAACTTGACGTGATCCAATGCCACGATCTCCAAGGGACGAGTTGTCCGGATAGGCTGCAAGGGTGCCTTCTGGCTACTGTAGTCTTTTCGCCTGAGGCCACAGGGTCCACAGTTCCGGCACCACTTCTCGATGGAGCTGTGCATCCCTACCCAGTAGAACCGGCACCTCAACAGGGTCTCCAGCTTTATCCAGCCAAAGTGTCCTGCTTGATTGTGGTAGGCTTCCAGCACCATTTGGATGTCTGCTCTCGGGACCACTATTTGCCAAACCATCTCATGGGTCCTTGGGTCGACGTATCTCCTGCACAATTTCTCACGGTAAATGAATAACCGACTTCTCTCATTCCACAGGAGCTTTGCTGGCATGGATGCATCTTTCTCCAAGGAGGAACCTTCCTGTTTTATCAACTCCTTGATACGGCTCACCACGGGATCGCTGTCCTGAGTCTCTTTCCAGCTGTGATGAGGTAAAGGGTTCAACATCTCACCACACCGCTTCCTGTAGACCCGTTGCTCTTGGACCATCCCATTTCGGTGGAACGCAGGTAGCTCGATTTCTTCCAGATCGTCCGACTCTTCCTCCGTGTCAGATTCATGCGGCATTCTGGACAAGGCGTCCGCGTTAGCATTTTTACGGCCCGCTCTGTACTTGATGGTAAACTGGTAGTTTGATAACCGAGCCATCCAACGTTGCTCCATGGCTCCCAGCTTGGCTGTTTCCAGATGCGTCAAGGGGTTGTTGTCTGTAAACGCAGTGAACTTGTTGGAGGCAAGGTAATGTTTAAATCTTTCAGTAATGGCCCAGACCAGCGCCAGAAACTCCAGTTTGAAGCTACTATAGTTTTCCGGATTCCTCTCAGTTGGCCTGAGTTTTCTGCTGGCATACGCGATGACTTTTTCTTGGCCGTTCTGCTTCTGACTGAGGACAGCTCCTAATCCCTCGTTACTGGCATCTGTGTATAGCAGGAACAGTTGGCTGTAATCTGGGTAGGCTAAGATTTCATCGCCTGTCAGAATCTCTTTCATCTCTTTGAATGCCTCAGCTTGTTCTTTTCCCCAATTGAATGGAAGGTTTCTGCTCTTGAGAGGTTGTCCGACCAGGAGGTCCTGTAAAGGCGCTGCCTTCTTAGTGTAATCTTTCACGAACCTACTGTAGTAACCTGTTAATCCCAGGAACTGACGCACCTCCTTTAGATTCTTCGGCTCCGGCCATTTCTGAATAGCTGTGACCTTCTCGGGGTCCGGCGCGACTCCTTCGGAACTGACAATGTGTCCCAAATACTGTACCTTCCGTTTGAGCAGGTGGCATTTAGAGGGCTTTAATTTCATCCCAAACTTGGACAATGACTCAAATACCTCCGCCAGGTGCTTCAGATGATCTTCATATGTCTTAGAGTACACAATTACGTCGTCCAAGTACAGCAGCACAGTTTCGAAGTTGAGATGTCCCAGACAGCTCTCCATCACCCTCTGGAATGTTCCTGGGGCACTGCTGAGACCAAACGGCATCCTATCGAACTCGCAGAGTCCCATTGGGGTGGTGAAAGCAGTTTTCTCCCGATCCTCCTCAGCCACAGCTACTTGCCTGTATCCACTAGTAAGGTCGAGGGTAGAAAAGTAGTTAGCCGTTTTCAGAGCAGCTAAGGATTCCTCTATGCGTGGTAATGGGTAAGCATCTTTATGTGTTATACGATTTACTTGCCTATAGTCGACACACATTCGCATGCTACCATCCTTCTTCTTAACTAGCACTAGAGGTGCCGCCCAGGGGCTACAACTATCCCTTATCACCCCGGCTTTCTTCATGTCATGCAGCATTTCCTTAGCTTTCTGATAGTGGGCTGGAGGTATAGGCCTGTACCGCTCTTTGATGGGAGGATGACTGCCTGTAGGGATATGATGCTGTACTCCCTTAATGGTCCCAAAATCAAGTGGGTGCTTGCTAAATACTGGTGCGTATTCTTGTACTACCCGTAGTACCCCCTGTTTCTGGTGGACGGTAGTGGTGTCGGTCCCAATATGAAGCTGCTGACACCAGTCCGCTACCGGGGTTGCCGGATCATTATCCTCCGCTGGTTGGCAGGAGGCTAAGGACTCGGTTGTGAGGATAGAATTGTTATCTACGGCATATAATTTAGCAACTGTAGCATAACGTGGCAAATTTACTTCATCGTCCCCCCAGTTGAGAAGCCGTACTGGTACTCTCCCATTTATTACTTCTACTACCCCTCTAGCAATCATGAGTGTAGGTCTATGTTCTGAGCGATGGGGTTCTACTACTGCTTGGTAGTTCTGTCCCCTCAGACCCATGGCTGCTCTGCACCATATTAACATTTCACTCATTGGGGGTATTACAATGGGATTCGAGTCTGTGACCCGTACATTACCGATTTCACCATCTGTAAGCTCCGCTTGCTGCTGGCACATCAGGGCCCGGATCTCCCTCTGGATCACTCCCTTCTGCTTTGGCTTGGCAACTTCAGCGAGCTGTTGGAGCAAAAACACAACTTCTCCCAGACAGTTACTGATAATGTTAGTACCTAGTATCACATTTAGACCATTTTCCTCATTTACAGTCCTGAGTACTAGGAGTCCCTGATCCTTCAGCTCCACCCTGCCCACTTTTACGTCCACGTTTTTGGCTCCAATTACTTCAACAGGGAGACCATTGGTGGCGTACACTGTCAAGTCAGGGCTCGGGGGCTGGAGGTTGTCCATGGACCAAAATTTATTGTAAAGGACGTCAGGTATGATGGTCACCTGAGATCCCGTGTCCAGCAGTGCAGGGATTGCAATCCCATCCAGAATCATGGACAGGTAGGGCCGTCCACCCACGAACCTGCGGTTCCAGTCTAAGGGGCCTGATGAATCTACTCCTGGGTGTTGGCCCTCTGACCCAGGATCGGCTCGTTTAAAGGACATTGCTGAGCCATATGACCTTTTTGATTGCAGCGGTAGCAGACGATCTCCCGGCGAGGATGGTGTTGCTCCGGAGTCGCTCCTGGGGGTGGCGTGGTCCTCCTCTGGTGTGGCGACGTCCTCCATTTCCTCCGGTTCATCCAAGGGACATCCTCCGGACAGTCGGCTAGTTGGATCTTTCCTCCTTCCTCTTTCCGCAGTTGCAGGGCCTCCATTACAGTGGCCAAGTTCTTAGTCAGCTGGCGTACTTCTGAGCGCAGACATTCCAATTCACTAGGGGGCGCCACCTGCATTGTAGCTTCTGCCACCTGCGGGGAAAAGGTGGGTACTGCCGGCTTTAGAGTGGCTTCACCCGGGTGATACTGATTTGCCACCTCAGGCTTTTCCAGGGGTCGCAGTCCCTTTATTGCCATGTCCTTTAGAGCATCAAAGGTGGCATCTGGATGATCTAAGGACCACCAGTTTACAGTCCTGCCTTCCTCTGGAGACCTCAGTCCCCGCACGAATTGCTCTTTTAACATTTGGCTCTCATCAATGGGACTTGTGGGGTTAGCCTGTTTGAGAGCTCGCAGGGCCCCCTGTAGTCGGCAGGCGTAGTCCCTAATACTGTCACCCGGTTTCTGGAAGCACTGATAAAATGCCATCCGGAGATCCGTTTCTGTGTGGTCCTCGAAGATGGCCTGTAGCTTTAAGAGTATCGCTGGTACCGACTCCTGGTCTGCAATGGGCCAAGTCTCTACTTCTCTCTCAGCCGCACCAGCTAACTGTCCTATTACCACAGCAGCTTTTTGCTTCTCAGTCATGGAGTACATATCTAAGATGCTACATATTTTCCGTTTAAATCTGGGCAGGGTGCCTGGCTCGCCGCTGTATTGAGGGAGCCACTTCGCTCCTGGCATGTATGGGAGCGCTAGGGGCATAAGCGGGACCACCGGACCAGGTGAGGGGCCCGCACCTCCATCCTGCACTACAACGCCAAGCGGTGGGTTATTGGGGCCTCCGGCGGGGGCCGCTCCGTCTGCTGGTTGCTGCGACATATTGGTACCCCTTGGTTAATCTGAGCCTACCTCTTTTGCAGGCTGCAGCGTCGCAGGCACAGCGGTGGAGACAGGACCTTCGTAGCAGGCACAGCAGTGGAGACAGGACCTTCGTCGCTGGACTGTGATGTCAGAGCGTTTACTTCCTGTTTCACAGGACCTGCCGCCGCGTCAGAGCTGGGGGCGGAGCCAGGCAACAGCGCGCTTTTGCAGGTACGCCCCCCTTCTTCACCAGCGCCTGAGGGCGCGAATATTGCGGTAAAGATGGCGGTATTTGGGGCCAACACAGCACACAGTCTTTTCTGCACAAACAGTTCAATATAGGCACACAGGGCTCACAATTGCGAGTTTCGTGATCCTGTTCATGACGCCAAAATTAGTTGTTGCGACCACGCACCACAATTGTGGATACCAGGGCTATGGGGTACTCTGAGCCGAGCCCATGGAAATCTATGGGAGTTGTCACTGGTAGCGGTGGCTCGGTCCGTGGCCCTGGCGGTCGTGCAATAGGGGAATATTTACAGGGGATTATTAGGATAGTTCGTGACGCCACCTGTGGTTTCTGGTAATTTGTACCAGCGCTGCTGTAAGGGTCTTCACAGGGGATGTTATGGGGCAGCTTGGTAGTAAGTCTCCCACAGGTGAGACGTGTCCCTGGAAGTCTATGGGGGTTATGATGCAGGGTGTAGTAAGAATTCAGCCAAACACAATGCAGCTTCTTTTCCAGGACGTCCCTCCTGACAGCACCATGGGACGTCCTCCTCTTTGCTGGGACAGGAAACACACAAGAGATTAAAAGTCCCCTCTCCGCCCCCTTTCCCTCAGTGTGTTTCCTGTCCCTGCATGGAGGGACACACAGGAGAATTTACCGGGTTCAGGGGGATCGTAAGGCCACGCCAGATCCTTCCCCCTGTGAAGCAGCCCAGGGCTGAAACTCTCCAGCGGGGAGTCCCTCAGCTCCAAAGACCAGGTGCGGCAGGCCCTGGATAGCGGACGTTCCTCCAGGTGGGAGGCTCTCGTCCCGGACCTCAGGCAGGGGGTCCAAGGCGGTTCCTGGTAGGACAGCATCCCGCAGCCTGTCGGGCGTTTAGCGGTGGAACCTGTCCATGCTTCGGCTGTGACCAGCGTCTGGGGGAGCGGTTCACTTCCGGTTCGACGGTCGCACTTCCGGTGACGTCATATCCGGGAGACGCTCATCGTATGGTGAGCAGACGTTTCCTGGAACGACAAACGCTGGTGGAGACTGTCACAGCACCTAATCGTGAGTATGTGTGCGCGTTCTGGAGGACGCGTTTGACAGGTGACATATCGCCGCTTCCCCTATCGGCAGGACGCAGTAATTTGGTCGAGCAGCCTACCTTGTTCCTCATGGATACAGACGCGGCAGATGTCGGTGGGGTAAGTGCGCCTGGCGCAAAAAATCCCAGCCATAACCTGACAGCCACCCAGGAATCCGACCTGATTAGTTCCTGTCTCCTACTATAGGACAAAGGAACTTCATCCGCTCCCATAACTACAAAAAAGGCTGGCAAAGCCTCAGCGAAATCAGCCATGTGTCCGGTGTGTCACAGCAAACTGCCAGATGGCTGTGACAGAACCCTTTGTTCTTCTTGTACCTCTAAGGTTATGAGAGATGAACAGCCTTCATTACTTTCTGAAATGAGGCGCATGATTTCTGAGGAAGTTCAGGCCTCTATATCTACACTTACTCAGCAGTGGCCATGTAGTCCTGGCTCTAGTCGTAAGCGGCCCAGATGGGAGACGGATTCAAGAGAACAAGATTTAAGCTCTGAAAATAGATCGGATTTAGAGGACGCTATTTCAGAGGAAGAAGGAGAACTTCCCCTCGACACTCAGGAAAGGAAAAAGAAATTTCTATTTCAACCTGAGGATACTAAGAATCTAATTAGATCTGTACGGAGCACTATGGAGGTCGAGGAAACTCCCAGAACACAATCCAGACAGGATTTGATGTTCGGGGGACTTACGTCTCAGAAGGAGACTGTTTTTCCTGTTAGCAATCACATTAAAACAATGATTCTGGAGGAATGGAAGAGCGCTGAACGGCGTCTAGTTTTGTCACGTGACTTCAGGGGAAGACTACCGTTCGAACCTGAAGATGTTAAATTATGGGAAGAAGTTCCGAAAATCGATACCCCAATAGCTAGAGTCACAAAAAAGACTGCCATCCCATTTGAGGACTCCTCTGGCCTACGTGACCCTATGGACAGAAAGGCCGATATTCTCCTGAAAAGAGCCTGGGAAACCTCTGCGGCTCTTATTAGAACTAATATTGCTGCCACCTCTGTAGCCAGATCTATGGTTTATTGGATGAGTCAATTGGAGGATCAGTTATCCAATAAGACTCCTAGAGCTGAGATTTTAGCCTCTCTGCCGGTTATGAATTCAGCCACAGCTTTCCTGGCTGATATGTCTGCAGAATCGGTCAGATTTTCCGCTAGAAACAGCTCCTTATCTAATGCAGCTAGGAGAGCTGTCTGGCTAAAATCATGGTCCGGAGATAACGCCTCTAAGATGAAATTATGTTCTATTCCATTTTCAGGGCTTAGGGTCTTCGGACCGGCTCTGGATACTATCTTAGAATCAGTATCAGATGCTAAAAAGGGTTTCCCAGAGGATAAACCCCGCCGAGCTCAATCCTTTCGGCGGGGTTCCCTGTCTAGAAGACAGTTCGATTCTAGAGGTCAGGGAAGATCAAGCAGAGGATCATATAGGAGTTACCATTCCCAGGGAGGAAAGAACAAGAATACGTTCTTTGGCTCCTCACATAGAACAAGGAGACAATGACGCCAACTTTATTGGCGGACGACTCCGTTGTTTTGCAACAAACTGGGATCTGGTAACTCAGAATCAGTGGGTTCCAGAACTATAGGGAAGGTTATCGGATAGAGTGTTACGCTCCGCCACCCGAAAGATATGTTCCCCCTACGGTGATCTCCACAGACTCGGTCATGTGGACAGATCTCCAGGACCTACTAAAGCTTTCGGTCATAATTCCTGTTCCCCGAGCAGAATTAGGCAAGGGTCACTATTCCTCCCTCTTCACTATCTTAAAACCGTCCGGAGAATCTCGTACTATAATAAATCTGAAACCCCTAAACTATTGGGTCACATACAAGAGGTTCCGGATGGAATCAATCAGGTCTACAACCCACCTTATAGACAAGGGCGCGTTCATGTGCACTCTCGATCTGAAGAGTGCATACTACCAGGTCCCAGTTCATCATACATCACAAAGTCTTCTCAGGTTTGCAGTGCAGTTGCCGACCCGGACCTGCCACTTTCAGTTTCAATGCCTACCCTTCGGGCTGACCTCAGCTCCCCGAATATTCTCAAAATTGATTTCGGAGATTGTGGCCTTTCTAAGAAGCAGAGGTACTATTATCGTTCCATACTTGGACGATTTTCTTATAGTGGCGCGAACAGAAATGGCGCTGGTCGAACACAGAGATCGCTGCATTTCCATACTCAATTATCTAGGTTGGGTAATAAATTGGGAAAAGTCAGATCTAGTTCCCGAACAAAAGAAAGTCTTCCTGGGTGTTATACTAGATTCAAATCGAAGAATCTCTTTCTTACCTCGGAAGAAGCGAGAGTCCATACAGGACGTAACAGAGGTTCTAATGAAGCACCAGCCCTCTATAAGATTCGCCATGAAGGTTCTAGGTCAAATGACGGCTTGCATTCCATGCGTCAGATGAGCACAGTTCCACTCAAGACCCCTTCAGAAAGAGATTCTTTCGTCATGGAATCGGAACTACAGCTCGTTAGACAGGACATTACATCTGTCAAAGACGGTAAAAGAATCTCTCCTTTGGTGGATGCAGCCAGACAATCTAAAGTTAGGAGTAAGATGGTCGACTTCCCCTTACGTAAAGGTTACCACGGACGCCAGTTCCTGGGGTTGGGGAGCTCATCTAAAGGGCAGAATACTACAGGGCAGATGGCCAGAAGAAATCCAGTATCGATCCTCAAATTTCAGGGAGCTCTACGCTGTATGGGAAGCCCTAAGAAGGAACCAATCCGAACTCAAAGATCAGCATATCAGGATTTACTCAGACAACATCACAACAGTTTCGTTTTTGAATCACCAAGGAGGTCCCAGACATCGACCCCTTCAACAGTTGGCAGAGATGATATTCACCTGGGCAGAGCAGGTCGTCCTTTCCTTAACGGCAATCTACCTGGAAGGTTCCCAGAATGTAATAGCAGACTACCTGAGCAGAAAGAAAGTGAGTCCTACGGAATGGGAACTAAACCAGGATATCTTCAGAGATCTATGTCGGAGGTGGGGAACACCTCAAATAGACCTATTTGCAAACAGAAGAAATGCGAAGATTCCCAGGTTTTTCTCCCTGAACCCCTTGGACGATCCAGAAGGATTGGATGCCCTAAGCCAGAAATGGGAAGAACATCTGTTATATGCATTCCCACCTCTAGCGCTCATCCCGGCCGTATTACGGAAGATCAAGGAGGATCGGGCTACAGTAATAATGATCGCCCCTTATTGGCCAAAGAGGAGCTGGTTTTCTCTGCTAACAGACATGTCAATCGAAAACCCCTTAGAGCTGCCGCTGATCCCGGACTTAATCCATCAAGGTCCGATCCATCATCCGGACCCGAAGAGATTGCATCTCTCAGCCTGGATCCTGAGAGGGTGACCTTGAAGGCCAAAGGCTTATCTGACCAGGTTATAACCACAATCCAGGCCAGTAGAAAGCCAGTCACATCGGCTATCTATCTCAGAATCTGGAAACGCTTCTGTACAGTGAGTGGCGGGTCCGACTTGGTGACAGGCACTCCGAACATTCCTAAGATTTTAGATTTCCTCCAGTCAGGCTTCAACATGGGACTCAGACCCAGTACCCTAAAAGTTCAGATAGCTGCATTAAGCTCCTTCTTAGACTACTCACTAGCTTCTCACCATGGGTGATAAGATTTGTTAAAGCTATTCAGAGACTACGGCCCACGATTAGACAGTGTCTCCCAGTATGGGACCTTACTCTGGTACTCAGGGCTTTATGTAACGATCCATTACGTAATAACAGCACAATGCCTATTTCCTTGCTTACCAGGAAAGCAGCTTTCCTGGTGGCAATTACCACAGCTAAAAGAATAGGTGAAATTCAGGCTCTATCCACTAGAGACCCATATTTTCAAGTTAGAGACCACAGCATTCTGTTAAGGTTGGATCCTGCTTTCTTACCCAAGGTTGCTTCAGATAGTAACCGTAATCAGGAGATTATCTTACCTTCCTTCTGTGATAACCCTTCCAACGAAAAGGAGCTGAGGCTCCATTCGTTGGATGTCAGAAAGGTGGTACTAGACTACATAGATGCCACTAAAGACTGGCGTTTAGATTCAAACCTATTTGTCCTCTACGGAGGAATCAGTAAAGGGAAAAAGGCGTCTAAACCTTCCATCGCTAGATGGATTACCTCTTTAATTTCAGAGGCCTATTTAGCTGAAGGGTCAGGACCTCCGGCGGGCCTAAAGGCCCACTCAACCAGAGCATTGGCTGCCTCCTGGGCAGAGAGGCAGGCGCCTCTCTGGAACAAATTTGTAAGGCGGCAACATGGGCTAGAATTGATACATTCTGCAAACATTATAAAATAGATGTACTTTCTAACCAGCAGACGGCCTTTGGTAGGAAAGTTCTGCAGGCTGTGATCCCACCCTAAGGAGCTTTCTTTGGTACTCCCCATGGTGCTGTCAGGAGGGACGTCCTGGAAAAGGGTCATTAGACCTACCGCTAATTAGGTTTCCAGGAGTCCATCCTGACAGCACTGGTAGCTCCCTCCCTCTTCAATACGTCATATGCTGTAATATAATTTTCAATAATTAAAGTGTTTTGTGCATTATACATGTCATGGTTCTTGATACAACACTGAGGGAAAGGGGGCGGGGAGGGGACTTTTAGGCTAAGTTCACACGTTGCGGAATTGCCGCGGAAATTTCCGCGGCAATCCCGCACTTCTCCCGCAGGAAATACGCACGTTTTTTTATGCTGATTCCCGCCAGAATAATAGCGTTTTGCAAGCGTATTAGCTTGCAGAATGCTAGCGTTTTCCTAGCGATCTGTAGCATCGCTTGGAAAACTGATTGACAGGTTGGTCACACGAGTCACACATAGTGTTTGACACGTGTGACCAACTTTTTACTATTGATGCCGCCTATGTCGCATCAATAGTAAAAAGATCTAATGTAAAAATAATAAAAAAAATAATAAATAATGATATTCTCACTTCCGGCGGCCCCCGCAGCCTTCCGCGGCCCCCGCAGCCTTCCGCCTTCAGCGACGCTCCCGGCAACTCCGGTCCCAAGGATGCTTTGCGACAAATCACACCGATGACGTAGCATCTCCGAGACCGCTATGCCATCTGGGTGATTCTCGCAAAGGACTCTTGGACCGGAAGTTGCCGGAGCATCGCTGAAGGCGGGAAGGCTGCGGGGGCCGCGGGAAGGCTGCGGGGGCCGCCGGAAGGTGAGAATATCATTATTTTTTATTTTAATTATTGTTTTACCAGGGATATGGTACCCAGGGCCTGGAGGAGAGTCTCCTCTCCTCCAGACCCTGGGTACCACCGCACATGAACCGCTTACATTCCGCATAATTAATGAACATGTTGCTATTTTTTCCGCAAAGCGTTTTTTTCGCGGAAAAAACGCAACATGTGGCCAAAACATGCGGAATCAATTAACATGTATAGGATGCTTAATGCTTGCGTTTTTATCGCGTTTTTACCGCGGAAAACCGCGGAAAACCGCGAAAAAACGCAATTATTCCTGATCGTGTGCACTTAGCCTTAATCTCTTGTGTGTTTCCTGTCCAGCAAAGAGGAGGACGTCCCATCGTGCTGTCAGGATGGACTCCTGGAAACCTAATTAGCGTAGGTCTAATGACCCTTTTCATACCTTTTACTGATGGTGGTTCAAGCAGATCCCGGGGAGCTGGTCGGGGTGGAGAGTGCACTTTCCGTAACAGCTGAGCAGGTTAGAGGCCTCCTTAACTTCCAATACTTGTGAATCCAACTTGCCTGAAGCAAAGTTAATTCTGAATCTCCAGCTTTCTCTATAGCTGTACTGCCGGCCAATATTGTGGTGGAGCCTTCTGAGTGGCGAAAACCAAGTCTATATTGCTGATCAGGCTAGACCCGTTGTCCCTGTCTCCGGTTACGTATTGACACTTAGGGCTGCTCTCTGCGACCTGTAGTCCAGATGCCTCCGGTTTTCTTGTTACTATGCCTGAAACAGTAGCAACAATCCGGACTCCGGTGTCCGGCAATTTAGTGCAGGCAATCAAATACCTGGAGCACTTCTCTAACTTCTCCACTGTGCCCTTCGCCCTGCTCTAGCTCTTAGCATAAACACTTGGAGCTTCGTTGGTAATGTCAGCTTTCTCCTAGAGCTCGCTGAGTAGCTCTCAGTATCCTCCTAGCTTCGACTTCTGCTGAGGTACTGATTAAGGGTAGCTCTGACTAGGCTAGGATGATCCACTTCACCCGTACTAGCCTCCACTTGCTTGTCAGGTGAGCTACGCTAACTCTGCGAGGATCCAGTCTTTTCTCCTCTCCTTCCAAGTCCAGACTTCACTGGCACTGATCTGCACTGTCCGAAGACAGGAAACTGACTCTACTGTCCTGAGACAGGAAGCTTGACTCACGGGGAATGACTCACTCCTGAGTCTCCCAAGGCTTGAATGAGCTCTGCTACGTGTCACCACCTCCTATACCCCTGGTGGGTGTGTTAGAAGTGTAAGTGAAGTGCATATCAAGCTTTGCTGTTACCTTCCAGTGCACTCCTGGATTTTTATGTGTGCCTGCGTAGCTGGGCTACACAGTATCGTACATCTGCTGTTTGTATTACGGTCAAATCCATACTGAGTGATCGTCTGTGTGTGACTCCGGAAATATATACGGAGATTGAAATTTTCCCCTATGCCATATACATATGCCAGACGGTCAAATTAGCACAGCGTGCAAGCCCAGAAAATTTACCCATAGTAGGAAGAGTGCAGTGTGGCACTTTTTTGACCAAAATCCTATTGATGAGGCAAAGGTTATCTGTAAGAAGTGCGGAAGGACCTTTAGCCGAGGGAAAAATCTCCGAAAATTGCATACCAGTTGCATGCTTAGACATTTAAACACCATGCCCTTGCAAGCGTGGATGGACTACAAAACCTCACTGGCTTTGAACGCCTACATTGCCAAACTGATCTCATTAGAGATGATGCCCTTCCGTTTGGTTGAAAGCGCAGCGTTCCGAGAGCTCATGGGCTACGCTGTCCCCAGGGCCGCCATCAGGGCATTACTGCCCTTACTGCTGTATCGGGCCCGGTCAGCAGCAGTACACAGAGGGGCCCGCAGGTCCGGGGCCCCGCTCTTGTGCTTCTGCTGAAAGGGCCCCATTGTGCACTAAAATACTGCGGACTGCAGCGCACACGTCGGCGCTGGGGCCCGGGAGCCTTTTTGGAGCTGTCCACGGCCGTCTTCCTAGTCGGCTGCTCAGCTCCTGCTCGGCTGTAGCTAGAATGTATGGGCTCCCTGCAGGTCCTGACTACAGCCCATATATTCTAGCCGTCTCAGTAGTGAATGTGCTAGAATGTATGGGCTCCTCTCAGGTCCTGTCAGCAGCCCATACATTCTAGCTGCTTCACTGCAGAAAACTCAATAGACTCCCGGGAACGACTGAGGTAAGTACCAAAAAAAAGTTTTTGTTTTTTTAAATGGGTTGTGGTGGGGGGGAGTGAGACTGCAGATGATAAAGTGTGTTTGAGGGGGGACAGCACATGATGAAATGATAGGGGGCTGCAAATGATGAAGTAAGGGGGACTGAAAATGATGAAGTGAAGGTGATGGGGGCTGCAAATGATGATGTGGGGGTGATGGGGACTGCAAATGATGATGTGGGGGTGATGGGGACTGCAAATGATGAAGTGAGGGTGATAGAGACTGTAAGTGATGATGTGGGGGTGATGGAGACTGTAAGTGATGATGTGGGGGTGATGGGGACTGCAGATGATGAAGTGGGGGTGACAGGGACTACAAATGATGAAGTGGGGGTGACAGTGACTGCAAATTATGAAGTGGGAGTGACGGGGACTGCAGATGATGAAGTGGGGTGATGAGGACTGCAGATGATGAAGTGGGGGTGATGGGGACTGCAAATGATGAAGTGGGGGTGACAGGGACTGCAGATGATGAAGTGGGGGTGACAGGGACTGCAAATGATGAAGTGGGAGTGACGGGGACTGCAAATGATGAAGTGGGAGTGACGGGGACTGCAGATGATGAAGTGGGGGTGATGGGGACTGCAAATAGGGGTGATGTGGATTGCAACTGATGATGTGGGGTGATGGGGACTGCAAATGATGAAGTGGGAGTGACGGGGACTGCAGATGATGAAGTGGGAGTGATGGGGACTGCAAATGATGCGGGGTGATGGAGACTGCAAATGATGTGGGGGTGATGGGGACTGCAAATGATGATGCGAGGGTGATGGAGACTGCAAATGATGTGAGGGTGATGGGGACTGAAAATGATGAAGTGTGTTTGAGGGGGTACTGCACATGATGAAATGATAAGGGGCTGCAAATCATGAAGTAAGGGGGACTGCAGATGCATTGAAGGGGGATAGGGGACTGTAAATGAAGGTGGTCTGCAAATAATGATGTGAGGGTGATGGGGACTGCAAATGAAGTGGGGGGTAATGGGGACTGCAAATGATGATGTGGGGGTGATGGGACTGCAAATGATGAATTGGGGGTGATGGATGTGGGGGTGATGGGGACTACAAATAATGTGGGGGTGACGGGGACTGCAAATGATGTGGGGGTGATGGGGACTGCAAATGATGATGTGGGGGTGATGGGGACTGCAAATGATGAATGGGGGGTGATAGGGACTGCAAATGATGATGTGGGGGTGATGGGGACTGCAAATGATGAAGTGGGGGTGATGGGGACTGCAGATGATGAAGTGTGTTTGAGGGGTTCTGCACATGATGAAATGATAGGGGGCTGCAAATCATGAAGTAAGGGGGACTGCAGATGTAGTGAACTACAAATGCAAATGATGAAGTGGGGGTGATGGGGACTGTAAATTAAGTGAGTGAGGGAAGGGGACAGCAATTGAATTGAAGGTGGGGGTGGGAGAGCAAATGGTGAATTGAATGTTGGGAGTGGGGAGTGCAAATAATGATGAATTTTGAGGGTGGGGGAGTAAATGATGTATTGAATGTGGGGGAAGAGCAGTTGATAATGATTAGAGGGTGGGAGAGAGAAGACATGACAATTAATTTGGGCAGGAGAGCATGTACTGTAACTATAATGAATTGGGGTAAGGGTTAGAGCGGGAGGTACATAGTGGGGGGCGTTGAGGATAAAGTGACTGGTAATGAATTAGGGGAAGAGTACAGTTGCTAATTAATTTATATATTAAATAGGGAAAGTGGCTATGTACAGATGGTGGGGGCACAGTGGTGGATTATAATTTATATTTTGAATGGTGGGTTGCATAATAACCAATAATATATTAATGGTGGGTGCACGTCTGTATTCAGATGTGTAGTGTAGAAGAAAGGGAAAAAGTGGGAAATGTGCTCTGGAAGCGGTGCTCTAGATAACGGTGTTATTTTATGCAGAGACGAGTCCTGCGCTGGATAAAAAAGAAACACAAAGATGAGGGACTTCAGCTAGAGACATCACTGGTGAGTCAGTGTGTTACCTGTACACTGACACTATACACTGTATACTGTATACAGAGGTCCTGTGTATGATGTTACCGGTGACCACTGTATTACCTGTACACTACACACTATATGCAGAGCTCCTGTGTATAATGTCACTGGGGATCACTTACCTATACACTGACACTATATACAGAGCTGCTGTATATAATGGCATCGGTGATCACTGTATTACCTGTACACAGACACTGCATACTAAGTACAGATCTCCTGTGTATAATGGCACTTATGGTGATAGTATTTTTTTTAATTAATGATCAGTATTGTACTATTCAGTCACAATTCGGTGGTAATATGTGGTCTGGTCATGGTGTGGTGGTATTTGTTCCTTCTATGTGCTATTATTCGGTCACTGTGGTGGTAATATGTGGTCTGGACATGGTGTGGCGGCATTTGTTCCTTGTAGATGGTATTATAGGTCACTATGTGGTGATAATATGGTGTCTGGTCATGGTGTGGTGGTATTTGTCCCTTGTATGTGGTATTATTGGTCATTTTAAAAATTGAAAAATAAATAAAAATATACCTAAATTGTATTGCATATCTTAACAAATGTTTAATAAGTTACAGTAAAGTAGAGCCCAGCCAAAAGAGTCAACCTTGTCGTGGTAGCGGCTTAAAAAATCTTTTAGCCAAAACAAAAGCTGCTGGTTACATGTGTGATCTGGTGATGGAAACTGTTAATGTGTGATTGGTGAGAGGTGGAGTTTTTCCAAGAGAGATTGCTGGGGCTGTAGACAGTTCGAGGGGTGGAGGCGGGGCTGGGGAGGAGCCTGGGCGGAGTCTCAAGGGGGCCCCGAAAATGTTGCCAGTATGGGGCCCCGAAATTCCTAGTGGCAGCCCTGGCTGTCCCACACTATGACCTACCCAGTCGGCACTTCTTTTCTAGAAAAGCCATCCCTGCCCTCCACCTGCATGTGAAAGACCACATTGTCCATGCACTCAAATAATCAGTGAGTGGAAAGGTGCACCTCACAACAGATGCATGGGCCAGTAGTCATGGCCAGGGCCGTTACGTGTCCATCACTGCGCACTGGGTTAATGTGATGGATGCAGGGTCCACAGGGGACAGCGGCAGTGGGACAGTGCTGCCTAGCCCACGGTATAGGCAACAGTTGGCTGTAGGCGTTCGACCCTCCTCCTCCTCCAGAAGCAAAAGCTCGTTGACAGAGCGCAGTCGTACGAGCACTCCATCCGCAGCTGCCAGTGTTGCACACGAGGTGTCCCACTATCGATCAGGTAGTGGTAAGCGTCAGCAGGATGTTTTAAAGATGATGTCTTTGGGCGACAACAGACACACCGCGGAGGTACTGGCCAACTACTTGCAGCGAGAAACTGAGTCATGGCTGGGCAGTCT
Organism: Oophaga sylvatica; assembly: GCA_033576555.1. Classification (NCBI taxonomy): domain Eukaryota; kingdom Metazoa; phylum Chordata; class Amphibia; order Anura; family Dendrobatidae; genus Oophaga; species Oophaga sylvatica. Next base: position 255,856,850 of record JARQOD010000003.1, on the reverse strand, counting down.
ACATCTTGAGCCAGACAAGGTAGTCAGTGATAACGGCCATAATTTTGTGGCGGCCATAGCCCTGGCAAAACTCAGACACATACCTTACCTGGCTCACACCTTGAACTGGTGGTGCAGTGCTTCATAAATTATCCAGAGTTACCAGCCCTGCTCCATAAGGTGCAAAGACTGTGCTCGCACATCCGTCGCTCGCCCCTAGACTCCAGTCATATGCAGAGGCTGCAGCGATCACTCCACCTCTCCAAGCACCTTCTAATCATAGACGTTGCAACAAGGTGGAACTCCACCATGCACATGGTTGAGAGGCTGTGCGAACAGAGGCAGGCTGTAATTCATTTGTAGGAGGATCCATGGGCAGGCAGTTTGAGGGTGGGTGGACATGGAGTTGTCTGATGTGCAGTGGTCAAAGCTGAAATACCTCTGTAAAGTCCTCCAGTGTTCTGAGGAATGCACACGGCTGGTAAGCGCAGACGACGCCATCATAAGCATGAGCATCCCACTTATGCATCTGCTCATGCAAACTTTGACGCACATTAAGGATCAGGCTTCTGCAGCGGAGGAGGAGGGAAGCCTTCATAACAGTCAGGCATTGTTTGCTCAGAGAACTGTCCTGAACAAGGTGGAGGAAGAAGAGGAGGAGGATGAGGGGGATGATTATTTTGGGAAGGATGATGCTTCTCAGGGGGCAAGAGAAAATGTTGGCTTGCCAAAGTCAGGTACAGGGTTTGTGCATGAATGGAGGGATGTGGATTTGGCAGAAAGTGCTCCTCCACCCACCACTGGCAGTGCATCATTGACACCTGGAATATTGGCCCACATGTGTCATTATGTCTTGCGGATCCTAAAAAGGGACCCTCGCATTGCCAAAATTATGAAGGATGATGATTACTAGTTGGCCAGCATCCTCGATCAACGCTATAAAGGCAAACTACAGAACATCATGCCACAGGAGAACCTAGAGCTAATATTGGTGAACAAACAAGCAACTCTGGTAAACCGTTTGTTAGGCATTCCCAGCACACAGCAGCGGTGCAGGTTCTACCACGAGCTGTACTGGGCCAAATGGAAGAGGTGTTCGTGGTGCATACAGCCGAAGTGGCGTTGGAGACAGGGGTTTCATTACCATGTTGTGGTCTGGTATCTCGAGTACGCTCACAACGACTGTTAATACTGAATCGATTGCAACAGATAGGAGACAACATTTGTCAACTATGGTTCAAAATTACCTCTCCTCCCCTATCGATCTTCTCCCTCACAGTTCATTCCCCTTTGACTACTGGGCCTGTAAACTGGACACCTGGCCTGAATTGGCACAATATGCCTTAGAGGAGCTCGCTTGCCCTGCTGGTAGTGTGCTATCAGAACGAGTCTTCAGTGCTGCTGGATCAATCCTGACAGAAAGAAGGACCCGGCTGTCGGACAAAAATTTGGTGATCTCACCTTCATTTAAATGAACCATGCCTGGGTTTCAAAGGATTTTGTACCACCTTCCCCTGATGACACATAGGTTGCCAGCAAAATGGCTCGCTTTGTCCTCCTCTTCCTCCGACTTCTCCAATTCCTCCATTTGCAGCTGCTGAATGTCCAGCCTACACCTCAACATATGCCAGTTTTTCCACCTCCCTAACTGGGCTGTACCCCCCCCAGGGCCGGGGTCAGCACCTGGCGCACCCGGGCAAGTGCCGATGCCCTGAGCAGGTGGGGGGCCCACTCGCCGTCAGAGACACCGGCGTACTATGAGGGGCCCTGTGCCAGTTCCCGGCACCCACAAGTGTGCCCCTCCTGCTAGCTCAGGGCCCCAGCACTTGCAATACTTACCTCTCCCTGCTCCACCGCTGTGACGTCTTCCGCGTTTCCTGACAGTGACATTCAGGTCAGAGAGCGCGATGACGTCACGTCTGTGCGCCCTCTGCCTGAACAGTCACAGTGCAGAGAGCTGGAAGATGGCGACGCTGAGGAGTCCAGAGAAGAGCAGTGAACAGCGAGGAGAGGTATTTCATTTTTTTTTAATGGTTGGAGCAATATACAGTACAGACCAAAAGTTTGGACACACCTTCTCATTCAAAGATTTTTCTGTATTTTCATGGCTATGAAAATTGTAGAATCACACTGAAGGCATCAAAACTATGAAGTAACACATGTGGAATTATACATTATACTTTACAAAAAAGTGTGAAACAACTGAAAATATGTATTATATTCTAGGTTCTTCAAAGTAGCCACCTTTTGCTTTGATTACTGCTTTGCGCGCAGAAAAGGTGAACGGATGGACTCTACATGCCTGGTTCCCACCGTGAAGCATGGAGGAGGTGGTGTGATGCTGTGGGGGTGCTTTGCTGGTGACACTGTTGGGGATTTTTTGTAAAGTGTAATGTATAATTCCACATGTGTTAATTCATATTTTTGATGTCTTCAGTGTGATTCTACAATTTTCATAGCCATGAAAATACAGAAAAATCATTGAATGAGAAGGTGTGTCCAAACTTTTGGTCTGTACTGTATGGGGAGCATTATACACTGGAGCATCATATATTGTGCCCATCATATACTAGAGCATCATATGGGGTTCATTATTTATGGGGCATCATATAGGGTATGGAGCACATGGGGCCTCTACTGTATGGAGCATTATATGGAGCCCATTCTGTATGGAGCAATATATGGGGCTCATTATTCGGTATAGAGCAATATATGGGGCTCATTATTCTGTATGGCGCACTATGTGGTGCCCACTAATACTGTATGGAGGAATATACTGTCCCGTTTTTGAGCTATAGTAGAATTTAAAATAGATATCAGTCATGTAATGTAAGAAGTGAAGTATTTGGCATTGTACTATACCTATATTTCTCTGCCATATCGGAGCATCATGAATTGTGGTATGTGTTAAAGGGGCCCACTGAGACTCTTTGCCCAGGGGCCCACGAAAACCTGGAGCGAGCACTGCCCCCCCCACAACTTTAGCCAAACAACCCCCAGTTTTCAATGCGTTACTATTATTATAAAGTTAATTAAGGTTGACAAGCTTAAGTAATAAGAATTGATGTCGTTGGCATTGAAATGGGCACTGTAGGTGTGTTTACTGTCCTCCACTCCCTGCCGACTTTTATTCCCCATTGACTTGCATTGGGGTCAGATTTTCGACTCCGCCCCGACCTTTTCCGTTAGTCGGCCGACTTCGTTCGACTCGACTTTTGAGAAAGTCGGGTTTCACGAAACCCGACTCGACCCTAAAAAAGGCAAAGTCGCTCATCTCTATTGACCACAATTCACACATGGAGCATGTTAAACAGGTGTTGCAATTGCTCAGGAAGAACAAGCTATATGCCAAGCTTGAAAAGTTTGTTTCTACCGTACAAGAATTACCGTTTCTGGGATACATCATTTCCACCTCGGGGTTTTAGATGGATCCCACTAAGTTGCAGGCTGTGTTAAATTGGGACTGTCCCGATAACCTCAAAGCGTTACAGCGGTTCTTGGGTTTTTCAAATTATTACAGGAGGTTCATCAAAAACTTTTCTGTACAGTCATGGACAAAAGTTTTGAGAATGACACAAATATTAATTTTTACAAAGTCTACTGCTTCACTTTTTCTAATGGCAATTTGCATATACTCCAGAATGTAATAAAGAGTGATCAGCTTAACAGCAATTACTTGCAAAGTCAATATTTGGCTGGAAAATGAACTTTATCCCCCAAAACACATTTCAACATCATTGCAGTCTTGCCTTAAAAGGACAAGCTAACCTCTTTTCAGTGATTGCTCCATTAACACAGGTGTGGGTGTTGATGAGGACATGGCTGGAGTCAATCTGTCATGATTAAGTAAGAATGAGACCACTGGACACTTTAAAAGGAGGCTGGTGCTTGGCATCATTGTTTGTCTTCTGTTAACCATGGTTATCTCTAAAGAAACACGTGCAGTCATCATTGCAATGCACAAAAATGGCTTAACAGGGAAGAGTATCGCAGCTAGAAAGATTGCACCTCAGTCAACAATCTATCGCATCATCAAGAACTTCAAGGAGAGAGGTTCCATTGTTGCCAAAAAGGCTCCAGGGCGCCCAAGAAAGACCAGCAAGCGCCAGGACCGTCTCTTAAAAGTGTTTCAGCTGCAGGATCGGGCTACCAGCAGTGCAGAGCTTGCTCAGGAATGGCAGCAGGCAGGTGTGAGTGTGTGTAGCCCAGCTATGCAGGCACACATAAAATCCAGGAGAGTGCACAGGAAGGTAATCGCAACGCTTGATATGCATTCACTGCCACTCACTCTTTCAGACACACCCATCTGAGATATAAGGGGGAGTGACACGTGGCAGACAGGGAGTGTTCTGTTGGACTTCAGTCTGTTAGCTTCTGTCTAAGGACAGAGCAGCCATTCAGTCTCGGTCCAGTCTGGACTTTGGAGGAAACTGAGAGCTGTGCAGCGAGCTCTGGAGGAAGGCTGACATCTCCACAACTGCCACAAGTGCTTATGTTAAGAGCGGGAAGCAGGGCGAAGGGCACAGTGGAGAAGAAGATAGAGAAGTGCCTTGGGTATTGGATTACCTGCACTAAATTGCCGGACACCGGGTCCGAAGCATTGCTAGTACTTCACGTCTAGTGATAGAAAACCGGAGGCATCTGGACTACAGGTCGCAGAGTGCAGCCCAAAGCGTCAATATGTAACCGGAGTCAGGGAGAATGGGGACTTGGAGTCAGGGCCAGACAAAAGTAAGGACTTAGTTCTCACCACTTAGAAGGCTCCACCACAATGTTGGCCGGGCGCAGTTGCTACAGAGAGAGTTGACTTCGCTTTATGCAAGTTGGACTCACGTACACATTGGAAGTAAAGGAGGCCTCTAACCTGATCAGCGGTTACCTGAATGTGCACTCTCCACCCGACCAGCTCCCCGGGATCTGCTTGAACCATCTGCCAGTAAAGGTATGGAAAGAAGCTGTATTGTGTGTGACTGAATCCTTATCTACACCCTGCATCATCACCACCATAGACTTCCAGGGACCCGTCTCACCTGTGGGAGACTTACTACCAAGCTGCCCCCATAACATCCCTGTGAAAGTCCTTATAGCAGCGCTGGTACAAATTACCAGAAACCACAGGTGGCGTCACGAACTATCCTAATAATCCCCTGTAAATATCCCCCATTGCACGACCGCCAGGGCCACGGACCGAGCCACCGCTACCAGTGACAACTCCCATAGATTTCCATGGGCTCGGCTCCGAGTACCCCATAGCCTTGGTATCCACAATTGTGGTGCGTGTCGAAACAACTTTGGCGTCACGAACAGGATGCGAAGCTTGCAATTGTGAGTCCTGTGTGCCTATATTGAACTGTTCTATGCGAAAGGGACTGTTTGCTGCATTTGGCGCCAAATACCGCCATTTTACCGCCAAGTTGGCGCCCTGAAGCGCTGGTGAAGAAGGTGGGAGTGCATTCGTGGGCGTGTACCCCCCCTGAGGCGCGAAAGATGTGGCCGCCCTCTCCAAATGCTACTACAATGTGCGGTCCTGCCCCACTGCTAAAGAAATCCGCCTCCTCTTCATCCTCTATCCGAAGAGGAGGAGACGCAAATCCCGCCTCCACGGAAGAGACCGGACTGTTCCTGATGGAACCCACAGTCTGGCCTGGGACGAGGTGGCAGAAGGACAAGAGCAGCTATGCAGTAGAGCGGTGGAGCGCAGGCCCTGGTCCCCAGAGAAGCTGTTGTTTGAACCAGAGCCATCCCTAATACAGAAACTTCAACAAACTATGCTGGAGCTGAAGAAGGAGAATACGGTGCTCAGAAGGTTAATCCAGCGCCATGCAGACTTGCAGGAGACAGAGAGACGCTGGCGTGCCCAGATACAGCGGCTGCTGTGGGACGCAGTGCTCTCTCCCACAAGCATAATGCCGTCACCTGCTTTTCCAAGATCCCTGCTGAAGAAAGCTGAAGGAAAACCGGAGGCCGCCCCCAAAAGTGCTGTACCTGATCCCACCGATGGAGAGGTGGAAGCGAAGGAGGCTGAGGAGGTCCTGCCTGTTCCGGAGTACCAGCTAGGCCAGGAGGCCGCAGCAGATTACAGATCCCCGGTAGGGACACCGGAGGGAACCCAGCCGTCTGTGATGGAGCAGCGACAGCAGCAGGTTAGTGCGTCCCCAACTGAGCCATTGCGCACACCTGCTTCCTGCTCTGCATCACACCAGCATTGTGCGTCCCAGTCTCAAGCTCTCACCGCACCAGGCCGTGCCCCGACGTCGCCCCCTGCATCGCAATCGGCGATCTACACTGCATCACACACGGCGACCTACTCTGCATCGCCCTATCCTGCATCGCAAGTAAATGTGGCCATTGCAGCGACACAAACCGTGTCTTACCGCAGGGACATACCCGTTGGGTCACCCGTTGAAACAAGAACTGTGGCTACGCAAACGTTAATATCAGGCCATGACTTATTCGTAATGAGATCAAAAGAGCATCGCGTCGTTCCAGCCCCAGGAGTGGAAGACGTCATTGAAAGTTGTAAAAGTGAAGACCGGTAGGACCCAGACAGGGGTTTACCGCATCTAAAAACTGTATAAAGTTTGATAAAAGAAATTTTGAAAATTGCACTTTATAAATGTGAATGAGGATGTTTTACATATTAAGTAGAATACCCGGCTGGGTACGAGGTTAAAGAGTTAATGAGTATAAAGAGTTAATGAATACTTGAAATGTATATATATTTATGTGTCTTTTTCTCATGCATGGACTGAGAGGCTGAGGACTGTGCCAGCCCAAAAACTTTCTTGTAAATAGTTGCACTACGGTGCATTATCTTGGTTTTACACGAAACCACTATTATCTACAATATCTACCTCTGAAGAAAAACCCGTATGGTGTGGCCTAGAGTGAGGTCTGCAGTCAGAAGTCCTGCAGCCCACCCAGGACCCACGTGGGAGGTTTTTGGTGCGGGTCCTCCACAAGTATCTTGTATTTATGAATATGTTTGATATTTTGATACTTTTGATACTTTTGTATTCTTCATTGTACAAAATGTAACGTTCAAGAATTCCTTACCTCCCGGATGGGAAGTGTTAATATGTTGTTTAATGCAAAACAGAAATGTTTTTTTCTTTCTCTCTTTTACAGCCCGGGAGTGCTGTGTTTAACCAAGGGGGGATGTGTAGCCCAGCTATGCAGGCACACATAAAATCCAGGAGAGTGCACAGGAAGGTAATCGCAACGCTTGATATGCATTCACTGCCACTCACTCTTTCAGACACGCCCATCTGAGATATAAGGGGGAGTGACACGTGGCAGACAGGGAGTGTTCTGTTGGACTTCAGTCTGTTAGCTTCTGTCTAAGGACAGAGCAGCCATTCAGTCTCGGTCCAGTCTGGACTTTGGAGGAAACTGAGAGCTGTGCAGCGAGCTCTGGAGGAAGGCTGACATCTCCACAACTGCCACAAGTGCTTATGTTAAGAGCGGGAAGCAGGGCGAAGGGTACAGTGGAGAAGAAGATAGAGAAGTGCCTTGGGTATTGGATTACCTGCACTAAATTGCCGGACACCGGGTCCGAAGCATTGCTAGTACTTCACGTCTAGTGATAGAAAACCGGAGGCATCTGGACTACAGGTCGCAGAGTGCAGCCCAAAGCGTCAATACGTAACCGGAGTCAGGGAGAACGGGGACTTGGAGTCAGGGCCAGACAAAAGTAAGGACTTAGTTCTCACCACTTAGAAGGCTCCACCACAATGTTGGCCGGGCGCAGTTGCTACAGAGAGAGTTGACTTCGCTTTATGCAAGTTGGACTCACGTACACATTGGAAGTAAAGGAGGCCTCTAACCTGCTCAGCGGTTACCTGAATGTGCACTCTCGACCCCGACCAGCTCCCCGGGATCTGCTTGAACCATCTGCCAGTAAAGGTATGGTAAGAAGCTGTATTGTGTGTGACTGAATCCTTATCTACACCCTGCATCATCACCACCATAGACTTCCAGGGACCCGTCTCACCTGTGGGAGACTTACTACCAAGCTGCCCCCATAACATCCCCTGTGAAAGTCCTTATAGCAGCGCTGGTACAAATTACCAGAAACCACAGGTGGCGTCACGAACTATCCTAATAATCCCCTGTAAATATCCCCCATTGCACGACCGCCAGGGCCACGGACCGAGCCACCGCTACCAGTGACAACTCCCATAGATTTCCATGGGCTCGGCTCCGAGTACCCCATAGCCTTGGTATCCACAATTGTGGTGCGTGTCGAAACAACTTCATCTGCACGCACTGTGAGGCGGAGACTCTTGGAGCAAGGCCTGGTCTCAAGGAGGGCATCATGGACAGACTGATATTCTGCAAAAGGTACAGGCAGTGGACTGCTGAGGACTGGGGTAAAGTTATTTTCTCTGATGAATCCCCTTTTCGATTGTTTGGGACATCAGGAAAACGCCTCATTCGGAGAAGACAAGGTGAGCGCTACCACCAGTCTTGTCTCATGCCAACTGTTAAGCATCCTGAAACCATTCATGTGTGGGGTTGCTTCTCAGCCAAGGGAATCGGCTCTCTCACTGTCTTGCTTAGGCCTCTTTCACACATCCGGTGTGCGCCTGACGGCGCCCTCCGGCATTTTTTTGTCCAACCGCATCCGGCGAAATGTAATGCCGGATGCGGTTTTTTTTGCATTGACTTTCATTAGCGCCAGATGGCGCCGCATGTCAGTGCGTTGCATGCGGTTTTGTCCGGATCCGGCGGAAATGTACATTCCGGCGGCCGGACAAAACGCAGCATGTAACGTGTTTTTTTTTTTTGCCGCAGCTGCCTGATGTGCCTGAAGCGGCGCATCAGGCAGCCACAAACAATAGAATTCAATGGAACCGGATCAGACTTTTGTGCAATCCGGCAAAAGTCTGATCCGGATTGTGGAAATCGAGTATATACTACTACTACTACTACTACTACTACTACTACTACTACATCATTTTCCAGTGTCTCCGGGCATCAGAAACCCTCTTTTTCTGGGTTCAAAAGTTCAGGTCGGATCCAGCAAAAAACCGGATCCGTTGCATCAGTTTTTTTGTTTCAGCGCCGGATCCGTCCCTTCAGGCATAGGACGGATCATGCCTGATACAAAAAGATGGATGTGTGAAAGAGGCCTTAAAAACACAGCCATGAATAAAGAATGGTACCAGAATGTCCTCCAAGAGAAACTTCTCCCAACTCTCCAAGAGCAGTTTGGCGATCAACAATGCCTTTTCCAGCATGATGGAGCACCTTGCCATAAAGCAAAGGTGATAACTAAATGGCTCAGGGAACAAAACATAGAGATTTTGGGTCCATGGCCTGGAAACTCCCCAGATCTTAATCCCATTGAGAACTTGTGGTCAATCATCAAGAGACGGGTGGACAAACAAAAACCTAAAAATTCTGACAAAATGAAAGCATTGATTGTGCAAGAATGGACTGCTATCAGTCAGGATTTGGTCCAGAAGTTGATTGAGAGCATGCCAGGGAGAATCGCAGAGGTCCTGAAGAAGGGTCAACACTGCAAATATTGACTTGCTGCATTAACTCATTCTAACTGTCAATATAAGCTTTTCTTACTCATATGTTTGCAATTATTATATTTCTGTCTGTGATAAAAACATCTGTCAAACACACACATAAAAACCAGAGGGCAGCAGATCATGTGAAAATATAATATTTGTGTCATTCTCAAAACTTTTGGCCATGACTGTAGTTGCTAAACCTTTAACCGACATAACTAAGAAGAGTACAGACTTTACTAACTGTATCAAAAAAAATGTCAAGAAGCCAGCGCTGCCTATGGTCAGCACGGAATACCTAAAGTGCATATGCACATATTGATTTCTAACTGTACTTTAAAATGAGACATTTAGCAAACAATTGATCAATTCTTTGAGCCACCCCGCCACGTCACGGCATTCTCATATGGGGCAGTCCTACTCTACATTTTTTATATATGCTGTGCCATTACGGCCTCCTAAATTTATTAAAAGCAAGACTATAGTAAATGCAAATGTACCTGAAGCATTTCTGAATCACTCCCATGGCGCCAGAAGGGCAAGCACATAAAGGCTGACCAGGTCCGGACATGACATCTGGACATTTCAGATCTGACCTCCACACTGCCAAACTAGCAACCATGGATGAAGGGTGAAAAAGGCCCAGGCACAGGTGTATAATTAAGTGGAGACTATGGGGGAGGGTAGGGCTGCTGTATGTGTGTACTCAAGGCCGGCGTCAGCACCCGGCCTACCCGGGCAAGTGCCGGGGCCCTGAGCAGGTGGGGGGGCCCACTCGCCGTCAGGCCCGTTAGTGGATGAGAGCGGTGCCAGCGCCGCCACTGGGTCCCCCCCATTTGCTCAGGGCCCCTGCAGCCGGCACAATACTTACCTCTACCCGTGCCTCTGCAGCTCTGGCCTCCAGGGGGCGCCTGCAGGGCGCCCGCGCTTCCTCTCACAGCAGGGCCGCTGGATGACATCATCGTTCAGCGGCCGGCTGTGGCAGAGAGTAACCGCGGGACTGCCTGCGGTGCCGACGCCGGACAGGTGAGATGTGGTGTGTGTGTATGTAGTGCGGTGCTTTGTGTGTGTGTATGTGAGAGAGTGCTGCGGTGCTGTCTGTGTGTGGTGCTGTATGTGTGATGGTGGTGGGAGAGGCAGTGATGGTCGTGAGGAGGCAATGATGATGGAGAGGCAATGATGATAATGATGAGAGACAATGATGATGATGGGGAGACAATAATGATGATGGGAGCAATGATGAAATGGGGAGGCAATGATAATGATGGGGAGGCAATGATAATGATGGGGAGGCAATGATGATGATAATGGGGAGGCAATGATGATGATAATGGGGAAGCAATGATGATGATAATGGGGAGTCTTTCCACAGCGCCCTTTTCTGAGCCGTAACAGTGCAGAACGCAGCACAGTGCAGAGGAAAGCTCCATATTTTGTATGGAGCATTATATGGGGACCAGTATCCTGTATGGAGCATTATTTGGGGTCCAATATTCTTTATGGAGCATTATATTTGGCCCATAATACTGTATGGAGGACTATGTGGTGCCCATAATATGTATGGAGGACTGTTGTCACGATAGGCTGCAGCCGCCTAGAAGCGGCTCAGCCCATCATCGCCTCCACGCTGACCGACCACCACGGCGTGGGGCGGGCGCCCACTGGGGACTCAATGTGGACCCTCCATACCGCAGAGGGGGACCCGGCCTACCCGAACTAGGGAAGGGCAGAGACCGGGGTTCTATGACAGCTGAGCATGTGGACAAAGAAGAGCCATGTAGAACTTCAGGTATAGATGAAATAAAGTTTACTGGAGTAACAACACATAATACATAAACATCAGGATCATGAACTCGGGAACACGAACTGGAACTCAGGAACATGGACACAGGAACATGGAATCAGGAACACGGACTGGACATCAGGAATACGGACTCGATCTCAGTAACACGAACCGGACATCAGGAAACTGGACATCCGGAACACAGACTGGATCTCAGGAACATGGATCGGACATCAGGAACACGGAATCAGGAACATGGAATCGGGAACACGGACTCAGGAACATGGAATCGGGAACACGGACTCAGGAACATGGACATCAGGAACACGGAATCAGGAACACTGAGTCAGGAACACGGACTCAGGAACACGGACTCGACATCAGGAACATCAGAACCCTGGCATCGGACTCCGGACATCTGGCAACGATCGACAGGTTCCGGACATCGGCCTGCGGACATCAGGCTCCGGACATGAGGCCGCAGTATCAGGCTCAGGACATCTGGCAACGATCGGCAGGCTCCGGACATCAGGCAGGGAAGGATCGGATCCGGACATCTGGAAGCGATCTAAAAAGGAACCCAAGCGGTCTGGTGCAAGCCCCGCCAGGCTCAACTGGAGCCGGCCGGGGATTGCACCAAAAACAAGCTGAGCACAGAGTAACAGAAACTCAGCACACCCACACTGGACTCCTCCTTCCAAGATGAACCCAGGTTATATCAAAGGAAGTCAGTTAGCAAAAGATCAGTCACTGGGCACAGGGTTCAGGACACAGAAGGATTCAGAAACATAACACAGCAGACACAGTTCAGACAGTCAGGTACAGGACAGGTACAGGATCAAGGATTCAAGCCTGGAATTACCGCCTCCAGGACAGGCGCAGGGACGGGTACAGGATCAGGGATTCAAACCTAGAATTATCGCCTCCAGGATAGGCGCAGGGACAGGTACAGGAACACACAACACACATTACAAGATTCAGAAACTATGTGAGTAGCTAAGGCCCCGCCCATAGGGCAGGGAACCTTTATATAGGAGCTGCCCCTCAGCAATTGGCCGGGGACAGCATTTCAAGTACACACACTAACCCTGATAAAAGCAGGGCAGGTGTGGCCCGCGCACTCTATGAGAGCCAGACACATATCAGCACAGCAAGGGCACCTGGAAATGGCTGCAGCCTAAACACACGTAGTAAGTCATGCACCACTGCAGAGGACCTTGCAACCTACGGTTAGCTTTCACAGCAGTAGCCAGGGACCGCACATGCGGGTGGTCATGCAACGCAGCGGAAACACCCACGATTGTGCGGCTACGCAGCGGAGCTGGGAACTGAGCAGCATCCATACAGGTAACGGATAACAGTATCCCAGCTCAATTAGGGAGAAAAGGAGCAAAGGGTTAAGGCACAGACATGCATTGTCACACCAACAACCAAGAACAGACAGAACAGCGTGACAACTGTACTGTCCAGTCTGTACTGTGCGCTGTGAGGATTTGGCGGTTTCTGAGCTATTGTAGAATTTACAATAGATATCACTCATGTAATGGAAGAAGAGAAGTGTTTGGCATTGTACTATATCCATATTTCTCTGCCGTATATGTGCATCATGAATCGTGGTCTGTGTTAAAGGGGCCCACTGAGACTCTTTCGCCGGGGCCCATAAAAACCTGGACCCGGCCCTGTGTGTACTACAGCATAGATCAATCTCAATAAAGACAGAATGGCGTGCATAACCAAGCGCGCACGGCAAAAAGTGGGGGTCAGCCACAAACCATTATCAAACAAAAAAGCCAAGAAGCCAGCGCTGCCTATGGTCAGCACGCAATACCTAAAGTGCATATGCATACATTGATTTCTAACTGTACTTTAAAATGAGACATTTAGCAAACAATTGATCAATTCTTTGAGCCACCCCGCCACATCACGGCATTCTCATATGGGGCAGTCCTACTCTACATTTTTTGTATACGTTGTGTCATTACGGCCTCCTAAATATATTAAAAGCAAGACTATATTAAATGCAATCGTACCCGAAGCATTTCTGAATCACTCCCATGGCTCCAGAAGGTCAAGCGCAGATAAAGGCTGACCAGGTCCAGACATTTCATCTGGACATTTCAGATCTGACCTCCACACTGCCAAACCAGCAACCATGGATGAAGGGTGAAACAGGCCCAGATACGAGAATTACCATACAAGGATTACCGTTTCTGGGATACATCATTTCCGCCTTGGGGTTTAGGATAGATCCCGCTAAGTTGCAGGCTGTGTTTAAATTGGGACCGTCCCGATAACCTCAAAGCGTTACAGCGGTTCTTGGGTTTTTTGAATTAGTTACAGGAAGTTCATCAAAAACTTTTCTGTAGTTGCTAAACCTTTAACCGACATTACTAAGAAGGGTACAGACTTTACTAACTGGTCTGAGAATGCTGTTGATTGTTTGAAGCGAAGCTTTGCTTTGGCGCCCATCCTTGTTCAGCCGGATGTGTCCCTTCCCTTCACTGTTGAGATGGATTCTTCTGAGGTTGGGGTGGTGGCAGTGTTGTCTCAAGGCCCTTCTCTTGGTAAATTGCACCATTGTGCCTTTTTTCCGAAGAAGTTGTCGCCAGCAGAGCGCAATTATGACATAGGTATCAGAGAATTGTTAGCCATTAAGTTGGCTTTTGAGTAATGGTGACATTTCTTGGAGGGGGCCGCTCATCCTGTTATTGTAATTACTGACCAAAAGAATCTCTTGTATCTGGAGTCAGCCAAGCATCTTTCACCTAGACAGGCTTGCTGGTCACTGATCTTTAACAGGTTCAATTTCTTTTTTACTTACCGACCGGGTTCGAAAAACACAAAGGCTGATGCATTGTCCAGAAGTTTTCCAGGTGGAGAACCACAGGAGGAGCTGGTACTTATCCTCCAGAAGGGTGTGGAAGTGTCAGCTCTCAGTACTGAGGTGGAAGCCGAGATAGCTGAGGCTCATGAGGAGGTTCCACCAGATCTTCCTGGTAACTGGTCTTTTGTTCCCTTGCACCTACATCTTAAGGTGTTGGGGGAG
>JARQOD010000003.1:255824071-255842418 GCA_033576555.1 Oophaga sylvatica | reverse complement strand
TTTCCGGAGTCCAGACAGACGCTCTCAGGCTCAGTATGGATTAGACCATAATATAGAAACAGAAAAAGGGTCTGTATCTGAAGATACCAGGTGTATATAGTATAGGGGAAAATTGTAAATCTCCGTATATATTTCCGTAGTCACAGACAGATGCTCACAGGCTCAGTATGGATTAGACCAAATATAAAAAGCAGAAAAAGGGTACTGTATCACAAGATACCAGGTGTATGTAGTATGGGGAAATTTCAATCTCCGTATATATTTTCCGGATCACACACAGACGCTCTCTCGTAAGGATTTGACCGTAAACAAAAGGCATAAAAAGGTACTGTATCAGAAGTACCAGCTGTACACAGTGTAGGGGAAAATTTCAATCTCCTAATATATTTTGAGTCACACACAGTTAGTCAGCATGTATTTGTCCGTGATACCAGCCGGTACACGGTAGTGTGTGAGGAGCGTACAGCTCTATACGGTGTGGGGAAAAATGAACGCTCGGTAACTGGCAGAAAAAAAGAATAAAAGTAATTAGTGCTGTGTAAAAAGCAGTCTGCACAGCAGTGTACACACAGAATACAGCTAGCAGGCAGCCTACTAACCAGCGCTGCTGCACACAAGAAAATCATCCCTTGTCACTGCACACTAACTGTACAGCACAATTGCTATCAGCACAAGCACATAAAAATTCTCTTTACAGCCCTAACTCTCTCCCTACTGATAAACAGCGTCAGCAACCTCTCCCTACTGTTTAGATCGGCTGAAGAAAATGGCGGTCTGCGGTCATGGCTTTTATAGACACTATGACGCCCCCGAAAGCAAGCCAATCACTGCAATGCCCTTCTCTAAGAGGGGTGTGGACGCTGCCCATGTCATTCATTCCCCCACAGTGTATGTCCTTGCTCATTGGCTGAAAAAAGGCATCTGCAAGCATTATGGGAAAACCGACTTTGGCACTAAGGTCGACGACCGCATGGTTTACTTAGCTGCTTTTTCCTTGCATAATACACTTTCTAACAGTCTATTCAGTAAGACTATCAGCTTTGTATCCTCCAGACTTCTGCACAACACAACTGATGGTCCCAACCCCATTTATAAGGCCAGAAATCCCCCTTATTAAACCTGACAGGGCACACCTGTGAAGTGAAAATCATTTCCGGTGACTACCTCTTGAAGCTCATCAAGAGAATGCCAAGAGTGTACAAAGCAGTAATCAAAGCAAAAGGTGGCTACTTTGAAGAACCTAGAATATAAGACATATTTTTCAGTTGTTTCACACTTTTTTAAGTATATAATTCCACATGTGTTAATTCATAGTTTTGATGCCTTCAGTGTGAATGTAGTCATGAAAATACGAAAAATCTTTGAATGAGAAGGTGTGTCCAAACTTTTGGTCTATACTGTACGTCAAATTCAGCTGGCCCAAAAAAAATAATAAATCATCTAAGTAATGTGGGGAACTACCTAAACCAACTTCATAATCAACTACTTTTTGAATAAATGAAGAAAAGTTTTTAAAATAATGACATGAAAGGGAGAATTCCATAGGCAAACACATGTCAAAATAAGATTCACCTTCAAAGAAAAAACCCAAAGAGTCTGGTACAGATCGGCCATGGACGCACGTTTTCCAGTTTCACTAGCGTCGACGCTCTTAAGGTCCCTTGTGACAGACTGATGTTGCCTGTTTTGAGTATTTCTCTTGAAGTATTTTGACATCGGGTGTGTTCCTCCACAAAAGCACATTCATGTTGAAAACGACAATACTCATCCATTTGCAGGCAGTTTCATTGAAGGCGAAACAAACTCCTCTTTTATTGATAGATCCTGCAACTGTTTAGAAGTTTGTGCCTCTGTGGAAGCATCAAATTTCAGCCTCAAAACAATGCCCCTTAAAGCCCCATTTCATATTTCAATGAACCGAGAGCTTCTGTCTGAATGCCTCATCATATGTATACCATGCCATGCCTCCAAAATTCCGGTAAGCCTCAATATGGTATGCATATGCTGAAACAGTCCACTACATAACTCCGGTGACTTCTCTCCTATTACAGCCGCATAGATTGAGAAAGACTGAATCCCGTGTTAAAAGACCTAGAGTGCCTTGTTTCTTTTCCTCCCTGTCAATTTTATCATCTCTTTTTTCAAATCTATGAGGCTGCTCCTTAGATCCAGTCAAAAGTGTAAATAAATCAATTATGTTCTCCTCTCCAAATGCTTTCTTTGGGAGATGTGCTCAAATGATAACCCCGTGGGGAAAGCTTGCATACCAATGCCTCTTTTAAATATATTCTGGCACCCTGAAGTTAGTTTTTTCCAAGGAGACAGCATGTTCCTATAATTATGCATACTACTACAGTCACCACTACCCAAAATCTCAGAAATGGCATTTTTGATTAAGGATTTAAAATCTCTGGAATGAGAAACGTCAGGGGCACATTGAAAATTTGCCCTCCTGGAGCTGTCCAAACCTTGTTCAGCAACTTTCACGTCGCTGGCGCTCAAGCCCCCACTAGGGGGCGAACCCAGCCGCTCTGATGTTTGAGATGGCAGGCCCCGGTCCCTATGTAACCAGGAGACCGAAGCGACTGAGGTGCTTGCTTGCAGGATTCTTCTCCTCGGCGTCGCTGGAACTGTTGACCGGTGTGCAGGAGCTTGGAGGACACCAGACGTTGCCTCAATGCTGGCCGCCCTGGAATGACGTGGCAGTCACGTGATGGTTTCCGGGACTCATGAAGAGGCGTGCTGGCTTCCGTGTCGCGACGGCATTCTGGCTGGATGGCGGCGGTGGTGTGTATGGTCCCGGCTTTTCCTTTTCTTCCGCAGGACCTTGGAGAGTCAGATTCAGCTGGCGTAGGAGGACCAGTCCACTTTCTACGTAGCAACTGTGATCTTCATCCCATTCTCGGCCGATGTACCTAAGGCTAGGCACTTCTTCAGCAATTCAACCTCTCTATCCTCTTCACCTCTTGGCAATCTCCTGTTGCAGGTTCTCCATGCTTCACTCTTTTCAGGTTTAATGAACAGCTGACAGAAAACTAGGAAATTTATAGACCAAAATCATCCCGCACTTTTTCAAGTTAACCAATCAGATTTAAATAAAAAGACCACCAAAAAAAATGGTTTTAACTGAAATAATAACCTGCTTGTGAATTTCACGGTTGACTGAAGTTTAACTTTTGACTCAAAGAAAACCCTACCATACAGCTGATAAGGGTTCTCTTCTGTGCCACAAGCACTCACATCTTTAATTGTATTTGAGTCTGTATTTGAATTCAGAAAGCAAAAACAAGTGTATGTCAGGGTTAATAACTGGTTTGAGAACTGCCTGAAGCAGCAAAAAGCGATCCCTTAGAGACACTTCAGATCTCTTCTTGAGGTGAGATGCTCCTTTTGCCTCTGAAGAAGCTGCCTTGAGTGCCTCCATCAAGGTGTAATGGAAATTTGAAGCCCTGGACAGTTGTTTCTCCCCATTCAATATCTGCAGCATCTTGCCCCTGTCCCTGTGCCCACATTCCATGCACCACAATTCTATGAAGGAGAAACAGAACTGAAGTCCTCCATGTATATGGTTTCATGCTGGTAAAATTTAGAAGGAGGGACTGCGTAACTCCCTGGAAGACAAAAATTTTGAACCAATACAGAAGGAGACCTTTAATTTAGAGAGAGAGCCGCATATGACCCTCAATATTTGGACAGAGTACCGCACAGTGACCCTGTAAAAATTTGGAGAGTGCTGCATGATGACCCTCAAAATTTGGAGAGAGTGACTCATAATGAACCTCTAAAAATTTGGAGAGCGTGACACATAATGACCCTCTAAACTGTCACGATTGGCTGCAGCCGTCGAGAAGCGGCCCAGCCCATAATCGCCTCCACACAGACCGACCACCATGACGTGGGGCAGGCGTCCCCCGGGGACGCAATATGGACCCTCCATACCGCAGAGGGGACCCGGGCCTACCCAAACTAGGGAAGGGCAGAGACCAAGGTTCTGTGGCAGCTGAGCATGTGGACAATGAAGAGACACATAGAACTTGATTACACCGCACAACTTCAGGTATAGGGAAGTAAAGTTTACTAAAGTAAATGAGTGAAGACACACAGTACATAAATCAAACATGACTAAGCAAGGCTCCCGATTCCACACCTTCCAGAAGGGTATCACCCAGAGGATTCCAAGGTACCAACGGATCACCGCGGCACACATAGGTGGGACATCAGGACACAGACATCAGGGTACACGAGGTCATCAGAACGTAGACAGGACACATGAGGACATCAGAATCACGAACTCAGGAACACGAACTGGATCTCAGGAACATGACCGGATATCAGGAACACGGAATCAGGAACACGGACTGGACATCAAGAACACGGACACCGGAACACGGACTGGATCTCAGGAACATCAGAACACTGGCATCGGACTCCGGACATCTGGCAAGGATTGACAGGTTCCGGACATCGACCTGCGGACATCAGGCAACGATCGGCAGGCTCCGGACATCAGGCAGGGAAGGATCGGATCCGGACATCTGGAAGCGATCTAAAAAGGAACCCAAGCGGTCTGGTGCAAGCTCCGCCAGGCTCAACTGGAGCCGGCCGGGGATTGCACCAAAAACAAGCTGAGCACAGAGTAACAGAAACTCAGCACACCCACACCAGACTCCTCCTTCCAAGATGAACCAAGGTTGTATCAAAGGAAGTCAGTTAGCAAAAGATCACAGTCACTGGGCACAGGGTTCAGGACACAGAAGGATTCAGGAACATAACACAGCAGACACAGTTCAGACAGTCAGGTACAGGATCAAGGATTCAAGCCTGGAATTACCGCCTCCAGGATAGGCGAAGGGACGGGTACAGGATCAGGGATTCAAGCCTAGAATTACCGCCTCTAGGATGGGCGCAGGAACGGGTAAAGGAACACACAACAAACATGGCAAGATTCAGAAGCTATGTGAGTAGCTAAGGCCCCGCCCATAGGGCAGGGAGCCATTATATATGAGCTGCCCCTCAGCAATTGGCTGGGGACAGCATTTCAAGTACACACACCACACACTAACCTTGATAAAAGCAGGGCAGGTGTGGCCCGCGCACCCTATGCAGCCAAACACAATTCAGCAAAGCAAGGGCACCTGGAAATGGCTGCAGCCTAAACACACATAGTAAGTCATGCACCACTGCAGAGGACCTTGACCTACGGTTAGCTTCCACAGCAATAGCCAGGGACCGCACATGCGGGTGGTCATGCAGCGCAGCGGAGACACCACGCATGCACGGCTACGCAGCGGAGCTGGGAACTGAGCATCATCCATACAGGTAACGGATAACAGTATCCCAGCTCAATTAGGGGGAAAAGGAGCAAAGGGTTATGTAACGAATGGAAGCGGAGGCAGAGGTGGTGAAGTTCGCATTCGTTTTTATTTTTAAATGTGGAACCTCTAGACCACGGTCCGGGGGGCTCCGAAGGGGGCGTAACTAGTGAGCCCCGGGTACCCATAGTAAGGCCCCTCGAACAGGACCAGAATGGAATACCCGGAGGACACAGGTGCTACCTCCAGTTAGACCCCAGACACGTGGCAGCTGTCCCAGAGGGACCAAAAGGTTAACAGGTGTTTACAGAGTCCGTGGAGGGTTCTCGACAGAGAAGGGTAAGGTCCTGGTCCAGAATAGATGGTATCAGTGGCTTCAGTGACCTTGTCACGGTCCACGGGTACGGATGGCTGATGGCGGAACGGGATGACTCTTGCGCCAGTAATAGCTGAGATTGTCCGGGTTAGCCAGATACGGGTTAGCAATGATCTGAGGAGACAAACAGTATCAGCGAAGCACAGAGACTGCAAACGCAGCGCAGACAGATCAGGAACAGAACCGGATGTAGCAATGATAGAACACGTTGCTCCGGCACTCCCCTAATGGTGGAGTGACCAGATATAGTACTGAGTGTGCAGCCATTGGTTAATTAGCTATTTCAAAAAATGCACGCTGCCCCTTTAAGAGAGGCGGTGGGCGCGGCCTCGCATCCTAAGCCGTCTATCAGGAGGCCTGCCAGCAGCATGCCAGGAAGTGGAGGAGGACACAGGACGCCGTGGAGCAGATGGGACATGAGACCCCAGCCTACGCACAGACTGCTGCAGAGGAACAGGTGAGTGAGCCGAACAGAGTGCAGAGCCAGCGCTGGGACTGGGTGTAACAGGTTAAAGCACAGACATGCATTGTCACAACATGCATTGTCACAACGTGACATAAACATTTGGAGAGAGGGCCACATTGTGACCCTCTTAAAATTTTGAGTGAGGGCCGCATGATAACGATAGTAAAGATTTTGATTGAAGGCAGCCTGATGACCTTACATTTGTTGGCATATGCAACAGATTAGGACTTATTATAAGTAAAAGGAGGACTTTATGCTGACCTGACAATAGATGGCGATGTTGTGTAACGTTTCCTTCTGTTTAATGTATTGTATAAGAAATAGTCTCACTTGAAGTTTCACTTTCGTTTTGTTCCTGTTTTCCTGATGCAATGTTGAAATGACTGTGCATTATTCTTTTACCTCATGTTGTAAGAAGTAAAAGCTTGTTATCCCATGCAGCCTGCTCTGTGAAGTTTTCTACTGCAAAGGTGTGGATTCAGAAGCTGTGCAACAGGTTATGGGCCCAGACACAGACACCCCAGCCCCAGGCACCCCAGACACAGCGTACCAAGATACAGCGCACCCAGATACAGCGTACCCAGACATCCAGGCACCAGAGAATCCAGACACCACAGATCCCAAGCACCAAGAATACCAGATACCCAGGACACTGGAACTCTCAGCGAGACCCTGGTGAATGCAGAAGAATTCTTTAGTACAACTCTCTAAACAATTAAGTCTATTTAAAGATGATGAATAACACAAAGCTAAAACTCACAGCAGCTAAACTGAATGATGAGAACTATCAGCTATGGAAGTTCAAAGTAGAGATGTTATTGTCAAAAGATGATTTATGGGAAGTAATCACTACAGATAGACCTGATCAGGATAATCAGACATGGGATAAAAAAAATAGACAAGCGAGAGCCCCATTAGCTTATTAGTGGATGATGCTCAATACATATAAGAAATGAAGAAACAGCGAAAGGAATGTGGGAAGCATTAAGAAAGCTACATGAGAGACCCAGCTTAAATCACAAGTTATTTTTATTAAGAAAGCTTTACAGTATGAGATTGAGTGCAAATGATGACATTCAGAAGCACATATTCTCAATGATGGAAGTGATATCACAGCTAAGATCTATTGGTGAAGACATTAAAGAAAGTCATATAGCAGCTATATTGTTGTGCAGTTTACCAGATTCGTATGCAGCTTTAACCCTCTCTGCCATCAGACGTACTATTCCGTCCATGTGACCCTGGACCTTATTCCCATGGACGGAATAGTACGTCATGGGCGATCAGCTGCGCTCCCGGGGGGAGCGCAGCTGATCGCCGCCGGGTGTCAGCTGATTATCACAGCTGACACCTGTGACTGTGTGTCAGGAGCGGTCACGGACCGCTCCCGGCACATTAACCCCTGGCACACCGCGATCAAACATGATCGCGGTGTACCCTGGGCACAGGGGAGGATCGCGCAGGCAGGGGGCTCCCTGCGCGCTCCCCTGAGACCCTCAGAGCAGCGCGATGTGTCGCGCTGTTCTGAGGGTCCGTCCTCCCTCCAGGTCCCCGGATCCAAGATGGCGCCGGGGTCCTGCAGGGAGGCGGCTTCCTCAGTGCCTGCTGAGAGCAGGCGCTGGGGAAGCCTGCAGCAGTGCCAGAGCGATCGCTGGTGTGACAGAGTGCTGTGCACACTGTCACACCAGCGATCTGCTAAAATACAGTGATGTCCCACCCTGGGACAAAGTATAAAAGTAAAAAAAATAAAAATAAAAGTGGTAAAAAAAAAATCATAAAAAAAAAAAAAATATTCCCCAATAAATTCATTCTTTCCTGTAAATAAAAAAACCAAAACAATAAAAGTACACATATTTGGTATCGCCGCGTCCGTAACGACCCCCCCTATAAAACTGTCCCACTAGTTAACCCCTTTAATGAACCCCTTAAAAAAAAAAAAAAAAAGAAAACGAAGCAAAAAATCAATGCTTTATCATCATACCGCTGAACAAAAAGTGGAATAACACGCGATCAAAAAGACGGATATAAATAAACATGGTACCGCTGAAAACGTCATCTTGTCCCGCAAAAAACGAGCCATCATACAGCATCATCAGCAAAAAAATAAAAAGTTAGCTCGCAGAATAAAGCGATGCAAAAATAATAATTTTTTATATAAAATTGTTTTCATTCTATAAAAGCGCCAAAACATAAAAAAATTATATAAATGAGGTATCGCCGTAATCGTACTGACCCGAAGAATAAAACTGCTTTATCAATTTTACCACACGCGGAACGGTACAAACGCCTCCCCAAAAGAAATTCATGAATTGCTGATTTTTGTTCATTCTAACCTCCCAAAAATCGAAATAAAAAGCGATCAAAAAATGTCACGTGCTCAAAAATGGTACCAATAAAAACATCACCTCGTCCCGCAAAAAATAAGACCTCACATGACTCTGTGGGCCAAAATATGCAAAAATTATAGCTCTCAAAATGTGGTGATGCAAAAAACTACTTTTTGCAATAAAAAGCGTCTTTTAGCGTGACAGCTGCCAATCACAAAAACCCGCTATAAATAGTAAATCAAACCCCCCTTTATCACCCCCTTAGTTAGGGAAAAATAATAAAATTAAAAAAATGTATTTATTTCCATTTTCCCGTTAGGGTTAGGGTTGCGGCTAAAGTTAGGGTTAGGGTTGGCGCTAACGTTAGGATTAGGATTAGGGTTGGGATTACGGTTAGGGGTGTGTTAGGGTTAGGTTTGTGGTTAGGGTTGGGACTAGGGTTAGGGGTGTGTTGGGGTTAGGGTTGGAGTTAGAATTGGGGGGTTTCCGCTGTTTAGGCACATCAGGGGCTCTCCAAATGTGACATGGCGTCTGATCTCAATTCCAGCCAATTCTGCGTTGAAAAAGTCAAACGGTGCTCCTTCACTTCTGAGCTCTGCCATGCGCCCAAACAGTAGTTTACTCCCGCATATGGGGTATCAGCATACTCTGGACCCCAAGAGTTATTGTGCAATTTGTCCTATTTCTACTGTTACCCTTGGGAAAATAAAAAACTGGGGGCGACAAAATCATTTTTGTAAAAAAAAAATGATTTTTTTGTTTTTACGGCTGTATGTTATAAAACTTCTGTGAAGCACTTGGAGCTTCATAGCGCTCACCACACTTCTAGATAAGTTCCTTGTGGGGTCTATTTTCCAAAATGGGGTCACTTGTGGGGGGTTTCCACTGTTTAGGCACATCAGGGGCTCTCCAAATGCGACATGACGCCCCCAGACCATTCCATCAAAGTCTGCAATCCAAAACGTCACTACTTCCCTTCCGAGCCCCGACGTGCGCCCATACAGTAGTTTACTCCCACATATTGGGTATCAGCATACTCAGGACAAATTGGACAACAACTTTTGGGGTCCAATTTCTCCTGTTACCCTTGTGAAAATAAAATATTGGGGGCGAAAAAATCATTTTTGTAAAAAAAAAAGGATTTTTTATTTTTACGGCTGTACGTTATAAACTTCTGTGAAGCACTTCGGGGTTCAAAGTGCTCACCACACATCTAGATAAGTTCCTTGTGGGGTCTATTTTCCAAAATGGGGTCACTTGTGGGGGGTTTCCACTGTTTAGACGCATCAGGGGCTCTCCAAATGCGACATGACTCCCCCAGACCATTCCATCAAAGTCTGCAATCCAAAACGTCACTACTTCCCTTCCGAGCCCCGACGTGCGCCCATATAGTAGTTTACTCCCACATATTGGGTATCAGCGTACTCAGGACAAATTGGACAACAACTTTTGGGGTCCAATTTCTCCTGTTACCCTTGTGAAAATAAAATATTGAGGGCGAAAAAATCATTTTTGTAAAAAAAAAAAAGGTTTTTTATTTTACGGCTGTACGTTATAAACTTCTGTGAAGCACTTTGGGGTTCAAAGTGCTCACCACACATCTAGATAAGTTCCTTGAGGGGTCTAGTTTCCAAAATGGTGTCATTTGTGGGGGGTTTCCACTGTTTAGGCATATCAGGAGCTCTCCAAACACGACATGGCATCCAGCCAATTCTGCGTTGAAAAAGTCAAGCGGCGCTCCTTCCCTTCCAAACTCTGCCATGCACCCAAACAGTGGTTTACTCCCACATATGGGGTATCAGCGCACTCAGGACAAATTGCACAATAACTTTTGGAGTCTTGTTACCCTTGGGAAAATAAAAATTGGGGTGAAAAAATCAATTTTGTGGAAAAAATATGATTTTTTAATTTTACGGCTCTACGTTATAAACTTGTGTGAAGCACTTGGGGGTTCAAATTGCTCACCAAAGATCTAGATAAGTTCCTTAGGGGGTCTAGTTTCCCAAATGGGGGCACTTGTGGGGGGTTTCCACTGTTTAGGCACAGCAGGGGCTCTCCAAATGCAACATGGCGTCCAATCTCAATTCCAGCCAATTGTGGTTGGAAAAAGTCAAATGGTGGTCCTTCCATTCCGAGCTCTGCCATGCGCCCAAACAGTGGTTCCCCCCCACATATGGGGTATCAGCGTACTCAGGACAAATTGGACAACAAATTTTGTGGTCCAATTTCTCCTGTTACCCTTGGGAAAATAAAAAATTAGTGACTAAGAGATAATTTTTGTGGGAAAAAAATAGGATTTTTTATTTTCATGCTCGGGCATTATAAACTTGTGTGAAGCACTTGGGGGTTCAAAGTGCTCACCAAAGATCTAGATAAGTTCCTTAGAGGGTCTAGCTTCCAAAATGGGGTCACTTGTGGGGGGTTTCCACTGTTTAGGCTCATCTGGGGCACTACAAATGGAACATGACCCCCATCAATGTTTGCATTCCAAAACGTTACTGCTTCCTTTCCAAGCCCTGCCGTGCGCCCAAACAGTTCCCCCCCCCACATATGGGGTATCAGCGTACTCAGGACAAATTGGAAAACAACTTTTGGGGTCCAATTTCCTTGGGAAAAATCAAAAATTTGGGACTAAAAAATCATTTTTGTGGAAAATTGTTTTTTTTTTTTTTCACACCCAGGCATTATAAACTTTTGTGAAACACTTTGGGTTCAAAGTGCTCAAAACAGATCTAGATAAGTTCCTTAGGGGGTCTAGTTTCCAAAATGGTGTCACTTGTGGGGGGTTTCCACTGTTTAGGCATATCAGGGGCTCTCCAAACGCGACATGGCGTCTAATCTCAATTCCAGCCAATTTTAGTTTGAAAAAGTCAAACGGCGCTCCTTCCCTTACGAGCTCTGCCGTGTGCCCAAACAGTGGTTTTCCCCCACATATGGGGTATTGGCGTACTCAGGAGAAATTGCACAACAACTTTATCTGCCCATTTTCTCCTTTTACCCTTGTGAAAATAAAAAAACGTTTGTAAAAGATCATTTTTGTGGCTAAAAAGTTAAATATTAATTTTTTCCTTCCACATTGCTTCAGCTCCTGTGAAGTACCTGAAGGGTTATTAAACTTCTTGAATGTGGTTTTGAGTACCTTGAGGGGTGCAGTTTTTAGAATGGTGTCACTTTTGGGTATTTTCTGCCATATAGATCCCTCAAAGTGACTTCAAATGTGAGGTGGTCTCTAAAAAAAATGGCTTTGTAAATTTTGTTGTAAAAATGAGAAATCACTGGTCAACTTTTAACCCTTATAATTTCCTAACAAAAAAAAATTTTGGTTCCAAAATTGTGCTGATGTAAAGTAGACATGTGGGAAATGTTATTTATTAACTATTTTGTGTGACATATCTCTCTGTTTTAAGGGAAAAAAAATTCAAAGTTTGAAAATTGCAAAATTTTCAAAATTTTCGCCATATTTGCGTTTTTATCAAAAATAAACGCAAGGTATATCGAAGAAATTTTACCACTAACGTGAAGTACAATATGTCACGAGAAAACATTCTCAGAATCGCGAAGATCCGTTGAAGCGTTCCAGAGTTATAACCTCATAAAGAGACAGTGGTCAGAATTGTAAAAATTGGCCCGGTCATTAACGTGTAAACCACCCTTGGGGGTGAAGGGGTTAATAAATGCACTAGAGACAAGACCTGAAACAGACATTACATTAGAGTTTGTGAAAACAAGACTCAGAGATGAATATCAGAGAAGAAAAGAACAAAGCAATGATTCTTCTACTGAAAAGGACAGTGAAAACGCTCTTAAAGCTACAGAATTTAAAAAACCCTATAATAAAGAGACAAGAGAATGTTTTAGATGTAAGAAAAAGGTCATTTAAAGAAAGACTGTACCATATGGAAAGCAGAACAACAAAAATTACAACATAAAAAGCATACACAGAAAGTGAAAAACACAATTTCCGATTCGTGTGAGAATAATTGGAATGGCACATTCAAAATAACAGACAAGAAATCATCACTTGGTTGGTTTATTGATTCAGGAGCAATGAGTCATATGACAAGTGACAAGAATTTCTTTACTGATCTTGATTTAGATAAGAAAGAAGCCATTTATCTTGCAGATGGAAGCAAAATAACCGTAGAAGGTATCGGACAAGGTATGCTAAATTGTTCAAACAAGTTCGGCCAAGATTCAAAGATACTTGTACAGGATGTGTTGTATGTTCCAAAATTGGAAGGCAGATTATTATCTGTGAAACGTTTAACAGCAAAGGACTTACAGTAAAATTCAAAGAAAATGAGTGTGCAATTATTTGCAGGAAACAAGATGATAACCAAAGTCAAGGCAGATGAACAATTTATTCATTTTGACAAACCAAAGGAACAGATGAAGGTATGTACACATGATCACAAAAACTGTATTCACATGTGGCATAGACGTCTAGGAAATAGACACCCGGACAGTATAAGGGAACTACAGAGAAAAGAATTGACAAAAGATTTAAAGATATCAGATTGCTCAATTACCATAAGATGTGAATGTTGTATAAAATCCAAAGCCACAAAGATATCCATTCCAAAAGAAAGTGAGATGAAAAGCGAAAGACCACTTGATTTGGTGCATACTGACGTATGTGGACCCATGAAAGTGGAGTACATCAGGAGGCAATAGATACATGTTGACTTTTATAGATGACTACTCAAAATACACAGTCACATACTTAATTAAGAGCAAAAGTGAAGTTTTTGATAAACTTGTAGACTATGTAACAAGATTAAGTAACAAATTTCAAAGGAAGCCAATTGTCATCAGAAGTGATAATGGAGGTGAATTTACAGGTCACAGAATAGAAGACTACTTAAGACAAAATGGAATAGAACATCAGAAAACTGTTCCATACACACCTGAAAAACAGAACTCTAACAGAAATGATGAGATGTATGCTGACAGATTCTAAACTACCAGAGAAATATTGGGGTGAGGCAGCAATGACAGCTACATATCTACAGAACCGACTTTTTTTTTACAGAAAACTGAAGAAAACTCCATATGAACTGTGGCAAGGTATGAAACCAAGTGTCAATCATTTAAAAGTTTTTGGATGTAAAGTTTTTATATTCATTCCAACAGAAAAACGATCCAAAACCTCAAAACAGATCCATGGAAGGAATATTCGTTGGATATAGTGAAAACTGCAAAGGATATAGAATCCTAGATCCCAAAACAGACAGAGTTACAGTGAGTAACAGTGTGACATTCATTGAAGATTTAAATGAAGACATTATGATTTCAGTTGAAACAAAAAATGAGAAAAACAATAGTGACATAACTGAAGAAATATCTGATGAGAAAGAAGTAGAAATTAATGAAGAACAAAATACTGAAAGTGAAGAATCACAACTACAAACAGACACAGAACCAAGGCGTTCAATAAGAGAGAACAAAGGAAAACCACCAAAACGTCTCTCATACAAGACAAGTATAAGAAAAATCCATGAGCCTACCTCTTGGGAAGACATTTCTAAACTTTCTGAAGAAGCTAATGAATGGATAGAAGCAACAGATACAGAAATTAAATCCATGCATGATTCAATTACATGGACACTAGCAGATTTGCCAGAAGGAAGAAAAGCCATAGGATGTAAATGGATTTTTAAAGTAAAATACCAAACAGATGGCACACCTGAAAGATATCGAGCAAGACTCGTAGCTAAAGGGTATTCTCAAAAATATGGAGAAGACTATGATGAAACATTTGCTCCAGTTGTCAAACACACTACAATAAGAACTTTACTTACAGTAGCAGCAATGGAAAAGATGGAACTAAGACATCTGGATGTAAAGACAGCTTTTTTGAATGGAGATTTAACCCTTTAGTGACAGAGCCATTTTGCAGCTTAATGACAGGGCCAATTTTTACAATTCTGACCACTGTCACTTTATGAGGTTATAACTCTGGAACGCTTTAACGAATACCGCTGATTCTGAGATTGTTTTTTCGTGACATATTGTACTTCACGTTAGTGGTAAAATTTCTTTGATATGACTTGTGTTTATTTATGAAAAAAATGGAAATATGGCGAAAATTTTGAAAATTTAACAATTTTCAAAATTTAAATTTTTATGCCCTTAAATCAGAGAGATATATTACACAAATTTCTTAATAAATAACATTTCCACATGTCTACTTTACAGGAAGCACAATTTTGGGAACAAAATTTTTTTTGTTACGAAGTTATAAGGGTTAAAATTTGACCAGCGATTTCTCATTTTTACAACACCATTTTTATTTTTAGGGACCACATCACATTTGAAGTCACTTTGAGGGGCCTATATGATAGAAAATACCCAAAAGTGGCACCATTCTAAAAACGGCACCCCTCAAGGTGCTCAAAATCACATTCAAGAAGTTTATTAACCCTTTACGT
This sequence comes from Oophaga sylvatica, assembly GCA_033576555.1. Classification (NCBI taxonomy): domain Eukaryota; kingdom Metazoa; phylum Chordata; class Amphibia; order Anura; family Dendrobatidae; genus Oophaga; species Oophaga sylvatica. The sequence continues at coordinate 255,827,506 of JARQOD010000003.1, read as the reverse complement.
GCTTCACAGGAACTGAAGTAATGTGGAAGGAAAAAATTAACATTTAACTTTTTTTGCAAAAACTTTACTTCGGAACCAATTTTTTTATTTTCACAACTGTTAAAAGAAAAAACGAACCACAAAATTTGTTGTGCAATTTCTCCTGAATAAGCCGATACCCATATGTGGGGGTAAACCACTTTTTGGGCACGGCAGAGGTCGCAAGGGAATGAGCGACATTTGACTTTTTCAATGCAGAATTGGCTGGACGCCATGTCGCGTTTGTAGAGGCCCTGATGTGTCTAAACAGTGGAAACCCATCACAAGTGACCCCATTTTGGAAACTAGACCCCCTAAGGAACTTATCTAGATGTGTGGTGAGCACTTTGAACCTCCAAGTGCTTCACAGAAGTTTATAACATAGAACCGTGAAATAAAAAATCATATTTTTTCCACAAAAACGATCTGTTCACCCCAATTTTTATTTTCCCAAGGGTAACAAGACCCCAAAAGTTTTTGTGCAATTTATCCTGAGCATGCTGATACCCTATGTGGGGGTAAACCACTATTTGGGTGCATGGCAGAGTTTGGAAGGGAAGGAGCGCCGTTTGACTTTTTCAACTCAGAATTGGCTGGACGCCATGTCGCGTTTGTAGAGGCCCTAATGTGTCTAAACAGTGGAAACCCCCCACAAGTGACACCATTTTGGAAACTAGACCCCCTAAGGAACTTATATAGATGTGTGGTGAGCACGTTTATAACTCCCGGCATGAAAATAAAAAGTCATACTTTTTCCACAAACCTGATCGTTTAGTCCCCAATTTTTTATTTTCCCAAGGGTAACAGGAGAAATTAGACCACAAAAGTTGTTGTCCAATTTGTCCTGAGTACGCTGATACCCCATATGTGGGGTGGGACCACTGTTTGGGCGCATGGCAGGGATTGGAAGGGAAGGAGCGCCGTTTGACTTTTTCAAACCAAAATTGGCTGGAATTGAAATTGGACGCCATGTCGCGTTTGGAGAGCCCCTGATACGCCTAAACAGTGGAAACCCCCCACAAATGACTCCATTTTGGAAACTAGACCCCTTAAGGAACTTATCTAGAACCCCCAAGTGCTCCACAGAAATTTATAAACGTAGAGCAGTGAAAATAAAAAATCATTTTTTTCCTCAAAAATGATTCTTTAGCCCGCTATTTTTTTTATTTTCCCAAGGGTAATAGGAGAAATTGGACCCAAAAAGTTGTTGTGCAATATTTCCTGAGTACGCTGATACCCCATATGTGGGGTGAAACCACTGTTTGGGCACATGGGAGTGCTTGGAAGGGAAGGAGCACCATTTTGTAATGCAGACTTTGATGGAATGTTCTGCGGGCGTCATGTTGTGTTTGCAGAGCCCTTGATGTGCCTAAACAGTAGAAACCCCCTGCAAGTGACACCATTTTGGAAACTAGACCCCCCAAGGAGCTTATCTAGATGTGTGGTGAGCACTTTGAACCCCCAAGTGCTTCACAGAAATTTAGAAACGCAAAGCCGTGAAAATGAAAAATCAATTTTTTTTCTCAAAAATGATTTTTTTAGCCAGCTATTTTTTATTTTCCCAAGGGTAACAGGAGAAATTAGAACCCCCAAATTGGTGTGCAATTTGTCCTGAGTACGCTGATACCCCATATGTTGGGGTAAACCACTATTTGGGCGCACGACAGGGCTCGGAAGGGAGGGAGCGCCATTTGACTTTTTGAACGCCACGTCGTGTTTGGAGACCCACTGATGTGCCTAAATAGTGGAAATCCCTCAATTCTAGCTCCAACCCTAACCCCAACACACCCCTAACCCTAATCCCAACCCTAATCCTAACCTAAATCCCAACCCTAATTCCAACCCTAATTGTAACCCTAACCTTAATTGTAACCCTAACTCTAATTGTAACCCTAACCCTAATTTTAACCCTAACCCTAATTGTAACCCTAACCCTAATTATAACCCTAATTATAACCCTAACCCTAAGGCTAGGTTCATTTTGCGTTTTACCAGCCCGTTCAACACATAGCGTTGACGGGCTGGTAACGGTATAGCATAACGCGATCGCGTTATGCTATACCCGCTAGCGCAGAGGAATCAGCAGATGATTCATCTGCGCTAGCGGTGACGGAGCCCAGATGCTGCAGCCCGCGTCCGAGGCTCCGTCACTGAATGATGGCACGTCGCAAACCCATGCCGCTTTACGGCATGGTCGCGATGCGCCCTCAAATGGCGGTGAATGGCAGCCTTAATGGACTGCGTTACACCGCGTTATACCGCGGTGTAACGCAGTCCGTCTAACGGACTGCCATAACGCAGTATGAACCCAGCCTAATTATAACCCTAACCCTAATGCTAACCCTAACCCTAATTATAACCCTAACCCTAATTATAACCCTAACCCTAACGGAAAAATGAAAATAAATATAATTTCTATTTTTTATTATATGTCCCTAACTAAGGGGGTGATAAATGGGGGGGTTATGTACTGTTTTTTTATTTTGATCACTGTGATAGTTTATCACAGTGATCAAAATGTACTTTTAGAGAATGAATGAATATTTTTTTGAATTTGCCGCCAGGATGAAGAAGCCGGCCTGAAGGAGGCCGGGGGGAGGATGGGACCACGGAGGGGAGGATCGGAGGTCACGGGACCCCTGCAGGTACAGGGGGGGAGATTGGGGGTCCCGGGACACTATTTCTCTCCCCTCTGATGTGCGATCACATCAGAGGGGAGAGAAATTTACAGGCAGGATCGCGGCTGTGATTTCTCTTTTGCGATCGCCAGTATATGGCGATCGCAAAAGAGTGGTGACTGGGGGGCCCCTATTATGTTCTCTGGGGTCTCGGCTACCCCAGGCAGCCGAGACCCCAGAGAAAATCGCCCATCCCCCGTCACCTCACCATTTTGCAGCATGGCGCCGGCACCATGATTCATCTGCGCTAGAGGGGTGACGGAGCCAGACGCTGAGCCCCGTCCGAGGCTCCGTGCACTGAATGAGGGGCAGTCGACAGATACGCGTTACGGTGCGTCGCGATGTGCCTCAAATGGGGGTGAATGGCAGAGTTAACGGCAATGGTTACACCGGTTATTCAGCGGTGTAACGCAGTAGTCTAACGGATGCCAGACGCAGTATTGAACCAGCTTATACCCTAACGTAAATTATAACCTACCATACTGCTAACTAACCCTAATGCTATACCCTAATTATAACCTAACCCTAATTCAGCCTCCCCTTCCTTTAATACAACACCCTAACAGAAAATGAAAATAAATATACTTCTATTTTAATGATATGTCACCTAACTAAGGGGGTGAAAAATGGGGGGGTTATGTACTGTTTTTATTATTTTGATTCAAGTGTAGTTTAATCCAGTGATCCACATGCACTTTTGGTAGAGCGAATGAATGAACTCATTTTGACATTCTGCCGC
>JARQOD010000003.1:255662064-255823971 GCA_033576555.1 Oophaga sylvatica | reverse complement strand
CCCAGCTGAAAGCCATTCAGCAATTGGTTCATTACCCTCAGCAACCACTGGAGGGAGCCCAGCTCCGAAGTCGCCTCCAACGTGTTCACAACAGTCCACATAGTATACTGCATGACCCACATAGTATATTGTGCGGCCCATATAGTATATAGCGTGGCCAACACAGTATATATATAGCGCGGCCACATAGTGTATATATATATATAACGCGGCCCACACAGTATATAGCATGGCCCACATAGTATACTGCGCGGCCCACATAGTATACTGCGCGGCCCACAAAGTATATAGCGCGGCCCACAAAGTATATATATAGCGCGGCCCACACAGTGTAATATATATATTATATATATATATATATATATATTAGTATATATACAGTATAAACTCACTGACAATTAAAAAAAACACACTCCTCTCCTTCTCCTCTTCTCCTCATGCCCGCGCTGCTCCGGCTGCTGTCTCCTGCTCTGCCTGGCGCACTCGCTGTGTCAGAGGCAGAGCGAGGAATGATGGGAGAGGGAGTGTCAGCTGGCGCTCTCTCCTCCATCATTGCTTTGAACTGTACCGGCGGACACTGGTATGGTTCAAAGCAGCGGCGGGGGAGTCGGCGCTGGTGGCAGGCGGGCCCCCCTGCCTCACAGGGGCCCCCATAGCGACTGCGTGATGTGTCGCTAGCTGGGGGCACCTTGTGGAGCGGGGGTCCTTTGGGGAGCGGGGGCCCCTTGCTGAGCTGCCGGCCCTGCCCACCACATAGCATGCACACATACCGCACGCTGCTCTGCTCTGGCGGAATGAGGAAGTGGAGCAAATCAGCATGTGACATCACGTGAGGCGGCGCTGGCTGGACTATAGTGCCTATGCTACATCAGGGGGAGGGAAGGGCCCGGCAGGCTGAGTTATCAAGCACTGGCGAAGCCTGAACATTGAACAAAATGTAGGGGGGCCCGAGCGTGGACCGGGCTGCCAGCGTGCTCGGGCCCCCCTAATCACCGGGCCCCATACAGTTGTAACAGCTGTAATGCCCTGATGGCGGCCCTGAGCAGAGCGCATATGCCGCCCTCTCTGCACAGCAACTGCCTGCCGCCTGAGACAAGAGGCTCAACTTGCCTCATTATAGGTGCGCCCCTGGTTATGGCCCTGCTTTTAACGCATCCGTTACATAGCAGCACTAACGCTATGTAATGGATGCGTTAACGCACCCATTGGCCGCCATTATAGTAACTCATCCTAACGCATGCCAAATTCGGCATGCGCTAGCGATGATGCGTTACTTTGTGACGCACCCTCGAACGCGGTCTACAGCATTTTGGGGTGCGTCGGGTCTAACGCACAGCGAACGGACGCGTTCACTGTTCATAGACCTGTATGGCTAACACATGGTAATAAAATGCTACCATGCATTAGCGCATACGTTAGCGCTAGAGGAATTAAAGATGTAAAAAATGACACCAGCGTTAGCGCATCCGTTTAACGGATCCGTTAAACGGATGCCCCTAACGCAATGTGAACCTAGCCTAAATTGTGCATCTACATTAATATACTGTTATGAAAATCACAGTTCAGTAGTCCTGTCTTGTTTTTTTCCATTTCATTTAGAACTGAATTTTTAAGATGAAATAGAATTATAGTATTAAAACTGTCGTCAAGCACTAAAAATCATCTGCTACTGAAAGAAACTATGTCTGCAGGATTATACAACATTAGTACATTAACAACCTATGGTGAAAATAGGATCCTCCAAATATTACACTTTAAATAAACACATTTTATTGATGTGGACATAACAAAAATATGTATATTAAAATCCAGAGAGGCCAAAAATACAGATAGAGAACAAAAAGAACAAGAATGCATATTAAGTTCATCAGACACGGTTCGCTTCAGTGTTCTATTTGTTCTCTATATGGGTATTTGGCACCTCTGGATTTTAATATACAATAAAATGTGTTTACTTAAAATGTAGGAGGATCCTATTTTCACTATAGGTTTTTGTTGCATTCCTGCTATGTCTTAAAGTGCCTCTTAGGTTAACATTAGTACATTGTTTGAGCTGGACTTTTAAAACCTCATCTTGTAAATGACAATGAGGTTATGTTTTGATGCGTACTGAGTAACAGCACAGTGTCAATAGAGGTCACTGTCTACTAGAGGTTTTTTGTGTTAAGCTCAGTCACTTGCTATATTCGCTCTCGTAAAACCTTACTTTTCCATGTTGATGACAGTAAAAAAAACAAATATACTATTTTTGTCCCTGCTGTCACAATTTAAAGGAGATTTCTGGGAACACAAAAAGTAACCAAACCTCTATGTGATTGCAGATTGCTGAGTGGTGACAGTTTGCAAGGTACACACTGTCAAAATTCCCCTCAATTTCTAGTGCAATTTGCATACTTGCGGTCTTGTGCTGATTAGAGTCTCATCTGCTTCTCTCACCATTGAGATTTTGTCATTTAGAGAAGTGAATGAGAATCTAGTCGAAATTTCAGAAGTCTTTCTATATTACTATAGATTGTCGAACGGTGATAGTTTGCAATGTACACGCTGTCAGGATTCCTTTCTATTTCAGAGTTAGAGGTCAAATGAACTTAGAATGGGAATTGCATACGTTTGGTCACATGCCAACTAGAGGTTCTTCTCATCAATTCTCTCAATGTAGCAAAGCAAATTGCTTTGCATTTATGTGACTGTCCTCTTGCGTTGGAAATAGAGAGGAATTCTGACAGGCACATTGCACAATGTCACGATTCAGCAATCTGCAGTCATATACAGTGATTGTACAAATTTATCCCAAGTTTAGAAAGCCAATTTAATAAGCTCAATACATGGCATAGATCAAGTTGACTTGTGGCAATATTCAGCTCTATTTTTTGCTAATCACAGACCAAGCTATTAATGTGTGATTAGAAGACAGATCCAGCTGTAGAACCCCCAGAAGCATCAGAACAAGAGAAAGTCAGTGGTCCCACATTCCAAGCTGTGTCACACATCCATATAGCTGAGCAGGGACAGGCTGAGTTGCAATAGTGGCCACAACCACATACACATACAGTAGATGTCGCTGTGTTGGTACAACAATGAAGAGTCTGCGGTGCTCAAGTGATTACCACTGTCCCTCATTCTCATTATAATACATTAATATATATAGATAGAGCACTGGCGCTTACCACTGAGGGAGAACGGGATCAGAAAAGAGCGGGGTGGGATCAGAGCTGCTGGTGATTACAACAGGTTCTGTGTGGTTCCTGTAGAGGTAATCAGATAAGTACAAAGATAAATAAAAAGTAATCACCTGCGCTAAAAAACAAAAAGGGTTGCACCAATGCTGGACTTACATATGGTGTTGATAATAGCATGTGGATAAGACCATTGGGTGATCAGTTAGGGTCACTATTGCTAAAAAGAATAATATAGTGTTATGGTTAGATTGTTGGTGTAATGATAATAACTTTTGAGTTTTAATAATGGTTAAACATACAGATATTTATGACGTTTATTTATTAGTAATGTTCCCTACCATGCATGTTCCTATTTACACAACCAGGAACTACATATTTCCCCTATAATGCTCTTATGTACTAGCAACTTAGAAGTTTTACATAAATCAATTCACCAGGCTAGCGTTGCTCATTTACATAGATAATTAAGGAGGCGGGCAGGACAGCATACAAGGATGAGTGGTCTACTGAGGAAATAGCCCTGACGAAGAGGAGAGTCACTCCTCGAAACGCGTTGGCAGTTTTGTCCCATACGCTCATCTCTCCACTGCTGTGTGACGTCACACCAGCTCCGCCCCCTCTTTCATCGAAACCGCGCTCTCTACACTGCTTCCGGCCGGAGCGTGAGAGACGCCGGTGTACCACGCTACTCGTGCTACTCAGCAACGAATCCCCCTGAGGCACCGCTATGCGCGGCATGCTAGCCAGGTAATCGGATTGACGTGCACATACCAGCGTCCTCCTGCTACTCAGTAACCGAGCACTTCCAAGCACCACCTCGTGAGGTCGGCTGTCCAGCCTCTGTGCTCTGCACAACTGTACCCTATATGCAGGATTCAGGAGTTTGCTAAGAGGACACTGCACCACCAGTATAGTAAGTGCTGCTCTGTATATTTCTATATTTGCAATATTTTCCTGCATACCAGGCACTACTATTTTTCTATTGCTCTAGGGTGAGTAATTTAGGTGGTAAATCACGATTGTTATTCAGATCTCAGCAGTGTCATTGGTCTATCTATGCTTTATGATTCAGGTTTTAATCAGACTGAAGCCTTGGAGATTATATTATTATCTTTATATTATTATCATAACATCAACAATCTAACCATGACACTATATTATTCTTTTTAGCAATAGTGACCCTAACTGATCACCCAATGGTCTTATCCACATGTTATTATCAGCATCATATGTAAGTCCAGCATTGGTGCAACCCTTTTGTTTTTTAGCGCAGGTGATTACTTTTATTTATCTTTGTCATTATAATACATATTAATTACCTATGCTAAGCAACAACATTTTTTAGATAATTCTACTGAAGATACCTGAATGAGGATAAAGGAAAATTTGAGAAAATAATAAAATATTTATGTGATTTGTCAGGTCATACCATGGATACCACTACAATTTGTGTCCTTGGGACTCCCAGCTTTGCTATGTCTATTCTATTGGAGGGTGCAAGACAATGTCCTGGTAAGGCCTAACAGTAGCAGCTATGATGTGGGAGTACAAAACAAGTAAGAATTAAGTAAAAGCATGTCTTAAGAGTACATTTTAATTTTTGTTTAGGAAAAATACTACTTTGTCTCTCCACCTCATGGTTCTGCTCAGCTTCACCTTCTTCAGCTCCTCTTTTCATCAAGCAGGCTGTGACATTTGATTTCGGGGGTCGTACTTACTTGGACACTTTTTCCCCACCTCGACGTATCACTTACCTCTCCTGGTTAGGAGGACCTCAGATCCTGATGGGGGAGCAGTTGGAATGTCCAATGGGAGGATCTCCGCAACTTTCCCATCTCCTTGCTAATACCCTGGGTGTGCGAATTCTGCTGGATTCTAAGGAACTGCCTCTTTCTCCTGCCCTGCTTCTAAGTAATTCCTACCAGCTAGGGTCTTGGGGAAAATATACTCTAAAAGCCAAAACAACAAAGGTGGTGGAGCTCTATCACAAAGAAGGACAAGAAGAAACAATTCGACAAGAGATCTCTACCTATCTTACCTCACTGAGGATGAAGAGCCATCAGAAGGTATTAAACAAATTCGCATTTTGATTTACAATATTTTTTGCTTTCATGTATAGCTTGTTTTCTGTTCCTTCGTTTATTGCCCTTAGGTTGTTTTGAAGACCTTTTGGCCTTATCCAGGACGTTCTTCAAACACAAGTTTCTACTCATCTCAAGACACTCTACAAGTGTCAGATGTGGTTGTGGGGCTTTTTTCTGAGCTCGCACAAGGACAAGCAGTCTTGCTTGAAGGCTTTGTGATGACTGTCCCCCCACGTAGGATCAAGCCTTCACCACCTCCTGCCTGTATACCACGTAAGCAAGGGGATTTTGAGGGGAAGAAACTCTGCATGGGAGGGGCTAGGAGAGAGTGATACTCTGCAGAATCCTCTCCCCACACCACCTTCCTTCTGTCTCTTCCTTACCATTTGTCTTTTTTTTCTGTCCACACAACTTTTTCGCTATCTTCTATTTTTTCGTGCAATCTCTCATCGATACTTAAATTTCTCATCGTCCCTCAATTTCTTGCTTCATATTCAGTCCGTATTTTTTCATGTTCTTTATTAAACATGTTCCTCTCTTATTGCATACCCTGTCAAACTTTCCTTCCTCCTCTTTTATATTACACTGGGCCCTTACTCAATAAATACAACTGACTCCTGTGCTGGAGAAGATTTTGTGATATTTTTTTTTTCAGTTTAGATTTTTTCCAGCACTGGACAACAGCCTTATAGAATTCTGAGATGAGAGTTCTCTTTTCCAATCTCAGGCATACCAAACTGTCAGATTTTATTATATCTGTATTGAAGGAGGGTCAGTTCTTTTTCTCTCTCTATCTTTCTTCATCTCTATTTCTTGCTCTTTCTTCCATCTATGCTTCTTTCATTCTCCACTTTTCTCGACTACTGCCTTCCTCCTTCTCCCACTCTCTCTTCCTGTATTACTGTCTCTGCCCCACCCCCCAGGCTGCTCCGTGCGCCCCCCAGAGCTGACGATCCGTCTCTGTGCCGTTGTCTGCCGATCTCGCGGAGACCAACCAATTCTAAGCAAGGTAACGGGGCTGCCCCCAAATCTCAAGGGGCTTGTACCCCCCAATCATCAAACCCCTATCCTGAGCCCCTGAAGAGAAGAGTTCTTTAGATTTTTTTTAATAAGACTTCATTGTCCCAGATGTTTTATGAATATATTGTGTATATTCACCAGTGATTATTCATAATTTTGTGTTACTTTTATTTTTTATTTTATGTAGTCCATAAGATTTGTGGTGCTTCTTTTGCAGGTGGTGTGTATGGTCGGACGGGCAGAAAAGCCTCTCTGCCATCGATTTACACTTCCTCAGTCCTTGGATACTACTCTAGAGTTATGGGGAGTGTTCGATGAGGCTCAGAAAAGAAATATATGGGTCCAAATCAAGGAAGTCTCAGAAAACACCATGAAGGCAATAATGGAGGAAGAAATAAAAATGAGCCCCAAAGAAAAGGGAGGGATCAAGGTGCAAACTGATGTTCTTGGTATGGACATCAGTTACTTTAACTATATACTAGCCTAACAGTTAGAGAAATGTAACTAGGTTTGCTCTTCAAATATTTAGCTTTGCTAATGTGCTTGAGTTTACTGTTAAAGGGAATCAGCAGGTTTTTTGCTACCTCATCTGAGAACACCATGATGTAGGCAAAGAAGCTCTGAATCCAATGTTATATCATTTTATTTACTGGGTGCAGCAGTTCTGACACAATCAGAGTACTTAGATACTTAGATATAGAATGCAGCTGAGCTGAGAAAGCTAACGCCGCCTACACCAGGCTCTGTATGTACATTGTCTATAGACAGTGAGCTGTTTATCAGAAGAGGGGCGGAGTCAAACTAGCATTCTTGTGCTGCTGTAGTCCATGCAATAATATTCACCAGGTGATAAAACCTTCAGTATAAGTAAACAACATCACACAGCCTGACATTTAACACACTGTTTAGATCTGTGTTTTAACCCATACCTCATGCTTTTCTCAGATTACATAGCAAAAACCTGCTGACAGATGTCTTCTAAGAGCTAAAGGGTTATTCCAATTGCAAAAATATTGATGGCTTGTTCTTAGGATAGGCAATTAATCTCCTATTAATGGGGATCGACTCTGAGCAACTGCTCTGACCAGCTGTTTTCAAGGTCTCTGCTCTGTTAACCTCCCTGGTGTCTTTATACTAGTGGCGGTGCTAGGCATCATAGCGTTGTTCCATTGAAGCGAATGTGACCACACTGCAATGCCTAGCACAGCTGCTGCTATGTACAGTATATGTTGTAAGCTAGAATACTGCGCAGATATTTGAGCTAGATAAGAGGGGTCACTGGAAGAATGCAGGAGGAAGGTTCTCATATACATGTGACAGGTTGGGTGACTGCTGTATTAGCTGCTTTCTTAAACAGACATAGGGTGCTGTGTCATTTTAAGAAAACAGCTGATGCAACAGTTGCCTGGGCTGCTTCAGCCTTAGCTACTTTTCTAAATGACAAAACACCTCCAGTGGTGAATTAAATAGATCATACATTCTTGGCTGTTCCTCAAACTTGGGGCCTACACTTTCCCGCAACTGCCCTGGCACACCCTTGTTCATAGTCAACTTTTTGTGCAAGCACTGACAATTCGCCATTGCGACTGCCCTTATCATGTGTCTCTCGAGGCTGCCAGTATGACACTGTGTAAGGATGTAAGGGTATGGGAAACTCTGAGATGTTCAATAGACATGAGCTATATAGAAACTTTTTGTTGAATACTTTATTTACTACAAAAAGTTGTCATCATCTATAAATACAATAACTGAAAAGTGCATCCACTCTGATTGTAGATATTGTCTTTCCTTATGTTCTCCAACTGGCCCAGACCGCCCTGGAAAATTCTCAAGACCATTGCAGAGTTTACTGTCCTTTGACCCTCTGCTTCTGAAGTCATCCACAACCTCTGTGGGAACACAAATAAATTCCGACCTCAGTCAAGATCCCCAAATTAATTCACACCACAAACCAGACACCTTACATTAATTAATTAAACTCAGATCCCAGACCAGACACCTAGATTAAGCTTGACAATACACACAGCAAAGTACATAAATTTAGACCATAAACCAAACCTCAGATTAAATACAGAACCAGGAATAAATAGGAACCATAAGCAAAAACCCTTAAGAGTTCCAACTCTCTAAACGGTTACATTCCAATGACCAGAGCATCGAAGCTAAGATGAACTCTAGGACAGAATACTCTGAATACACTAAAGCTGGCCACATACATGAAATAATTGTCAGATCAACATCTCTATAGACTCCCCCTATACACATGAGCATTTATGTGTTTTCATTGGGGAGGCAGGAGAAAGCACTGCCAGTTACCTCTGTCAGTGTCTTATCTCCCCTGAAAAGAAAAGAATCAGACATAGAAATTTGAACTGCCTGATCCTTCTCATTCCTGATATCATCTGTTGGGGGAAAGTCTGAGCAAATGGTTGGCCGATGTAACAAAAGTCGATGGGTTCTTTCAACTTTCATCGAAACTCTATGGTGTCTTAATACGGATCCCAACCCAGAACCCAGTAACACAGACCCATAAACAGACTAATACAAACCTACAAAACTACTACAGATCATGCATCCAGAAAAAAGGTCAAAAGCGGCACTCACCTGGTACGTGATTCATAAATCCTTTATTTCTAGTTCATTGGAACAAAGATTTGCAAAGCAGAGAGCAGGGAGACCTCCGTGCAGGAGAGAAAGAGGGGCTTCCTGTTTCTCTCCTGCACATTCCCTCCCCTTCTCTTTCCAAATCTTTGTTCCAATGAACCAGAAATAAAGGATTTATGAATCACGTACCAGGTGAGTGCCGCTTTGCACTTTTTTTCTAGATGCATTTGACATTCTAATGTTAGCACCACCGATAGATGTGATGCACGGCATATTACTCTGCAAGAGAGAGTTTTGAAGACAATTTATACCACTTTATGCTGGGACTGGTGCCTTATCAGCTTCTCTGGAGGTTTCTAAAACTAATACAGAGTCTAGACCAGAACTTCTAGAGCTGCATTCTAGACCCCCTAAACTAATATAGATCCCAGTCCCTTGAACTAATGCAAAAGGAAGACCAAATCAAATACACTTATACATCAGCGCCCGCTCCTCAATGAAGCCTTCTTACAGTTCAGTAATTGCAACTTTACTTTAATTGTAACTTTCATTATAAAACTTCAGTTTTGCTGAAATTAGTTAATGCAAAAATGAATGCACTCTACATCAAAAACTACTACATCTAGTATGTTATAATCCCAAAAAAGGCTAGTTAAAGAAGAGCTCATCCATAGAATTTTACATAAATAACCAAAGAAAAAAATGGACAGACGAGCAATAATGAAAATTATGTATTTAGGTTTATTATACATATAAATATGAACAATGCATAAATAGCAAACGGTAAAAGGTAAAAAAAAATACCAAATAAAATTTACATTTTAAAGGGTGGCGAGTGGCGACACCTTAGTGCCACGTCCAAAAAGGTTGATGCATATATCTATAATTACATCTAGTATGTTGTAAGACCTCCATGATTTTTTACCCCTTAACCCCCAAGGGTGGTTTGCACGTTAATGAACGCGCCAATTTTTACAATTCTGACCACTGTCTCTTTATGAGGCTATAACTCTAGAACGCTTCAACGGATCTTCACGATTCTGAGACTGTTTTCTCGTGACATATTGTACTTCCTGATAATGGTAAAATTTCTTCAATATAATTTGCGGTTATTTATGAAAAAAAATGGAAATATGGCGAAAATTTTGCAATTTTCAAACTTTTAATTTTTATTCCCTTAAAACAGAGAAATATGTCACACAAAATAGTTACTAAATAACATTTCCCACACGTCTACTTTACATCAGCACAATTTTGAAGCCAAATTTTTTTTTGCTACGAAGTTATAAGGGTTAAAAGTTGACCAGCGATTTCTCATTTTTACAACAAATTGTACAAAACCATTTTTTTTAGGACCACCTCACATTTAAAGTCACTTTGAGGGGTCTATATGGCAGAAAATACCCAAAAGTGACACCATTCTAAAAACTGCACCCCTCAAGGTACTCAAAGACACATTCAAGAAGTTTAACACTTCAGGTGCTTCACAGGAGCTGAAGCAACTTGGAAGGAAAAAATGAACATTTAACTTTTTAGTCACAAAAATGATCTTTTACAAACTTTTTTTATTTTAACAAGGGTAAAAGGAAAACATGGACAGAAAAAGTTGTTGTGCAATTTCTCCTGAGAACGCCGATACCCCATATGTGGGGGAAAACCACTGTCTGGGCGCACGGCAGGGCTTGGAAGGGAAAAAGCGCTGTTTGACTTTTTCAAATCAAAATTGGCGGGAATTGAGATTGGACACCATGTCTCATTTTGAGAGCCCCTAATGTGCCTAAACAGTGGAAACCCCCCACATGTGACACCATTTTGGAAAGTAGACCCCCTAAGGAACTTATCTAGATCTGTTGTGAGCACTTTGAACCCCCAAGTGTTTCACTAAAGTTTATAATGCCTGGGTGTGAAAAAAAAAAAAAAAATTCCACAAAAATGATTTTTTAGTCCCCAATTTTTTATTTTTCCCAAGGAAATTGGACCCCAAAAGTTGTTGTCCAATTTGTACTGAGTACGTTGATACCCCATATGTGGGGGAGAAATACTGTTTGGACGCACCGCAGGGCTCGGAAAGGAAATAATGACGTTTTGGAATGCAGACTTTGATGGGTGTCATGTTCAGTTTGCAGAGTCCCTGATGTGCCTAAACAGTGGAAACCCCCCACAAGTGACCCCATTTTGGAAACTAGACCACCTAAGGAACTTATCTAGATCTGTTGTGAGCACTTTGAACCCCCAAGTGCTTCACACAAATTTATAATGCCCGGGGATGAAAATAAAAAATCCTACTTTTTTCCCACAAAAGTAATATTTAAGTCACCAATTTTTTATTTTCCCAAGGGTAACATGAGAAATTGGACCATAAAAGTTGTTGTCCAATTTGTCCTGAGTACGCTGATACCCTATATGTAGGAGAAAACTACTGTATGGGCACACGTCGGGGCTCGGAATTGAAGTAGTGACGTTTTGCATTGCAGATTTTGATGGAATGGTCTGTGGGTGTCATGTCGCGTTTGGAGAGCCCCTGATGTGCCTAAACAGTGAAAAACCCCCACAAGTGACCCCATTTTGGAAACTAGACCCCCAAAGGAACTTATTTAGATGTGTGGTGAGAACTTTGAACCCCCAAGTGCTTCACAGAAGTTTATAACGTAGAGCCATAAAAATAATAAATCATATTTTTTTCTACAAAAACGATATTTTCGCGCTCAATTTTTTATTTTCCCAAGGGTAACAGAAGAAATTGGACCCAAAGAGTTATTGTGCAATTTGTCCTGAGTATGCTGATACCCCATATGTGGGGGTAAACTACTGTTTGGGCGCATGGCAGAGCTCAGAAGGGAAGGAGCACCGTTTGACTTTTTCAACGCCGAATTGGCTGGAATTGAGATCAGACGCCATTTGGAGAGCCCCTGATGTGCCTAAACAGTGGAAACTGTTATGTTTCGGTAACTGAGGAGAAATGGCAAAAAATAGCAAAAGCGGTAATACACCAGAGAGACTGGAACCTATTGGATTGCAGTTAACCTGAACTAACCACACAACTAGAGGTAGCCGTGGAGCGTTCCTACGTTGATCCTAGACACCTCGTCACAGCCTGAGAGATAACTACACCTAAAGGCAGAAACATGAAAGCTATCTGCCCCGGAGCAGATCCCCAAAGAAAATAGGAAGCCCCCAAACATGTAATGTTGGTTAGACAAGAAGAAAGCATGGACACAGACAGAAAATAGAATGAGCAAACGCTGGGGCCCAATCTGTCTAGACAGAAAAGTACAGGAAAGAATTCTGACTGCAATCCAACAAAAACCCTAACAAAAATACCAACACTTCTGATTGCCAAAAAACCTGAGATTACATGACCTCTTCCACCTAAATCAGATCTCTGGTGTAACAAAACGCTATTAAGCAAATAAAAGTAACAAAAGAGCAAAGCAAAAGTGCAGACACAAACGGAGCACAATTGCAGCACCAGACCCCCAAAAGGGGACAGGCTGCAGTCCACTGCAGGCAGCAAACCAGCAGAGAAAATCAAACAGAGAAAAAAAAAGCAAACACTTATCTGAAGGAGAGCAGGAAACTAGAAGTGCTTCAAGCAAGACCAGAAGAACAATTGATAACCTGCAAGGCTGCTGGGAAATCAGGCCACTTATATCCTACCATTCAGCGCCAGCTGAAGGCCATTCATTAATCAGTTCATTACCCTCAGCAACCACCGGAGGGAGCCCCAGCTCAGAAGCCGCCTCCAGCATATTCACAACAGGAAACCCCCCAATTCTAACTCCAACCCTAACCCCAACACACCCCTAACACTAATCCCAACAGTAATCATAACCCTAACCACAAATCTAACCCTAACACACCCGTAACCCTAGTCCCAACCCTAACCCTAACTTTAGCCCCAACCCTAACCCTAACCCTAATGGGAAAATGGAAATAAATACATTTTTTTAATTTTATTAAGGGGTGATAAAGGGGGTTTGATTTACTATTTATAGCTGGTTTTTATGTTTGGCAGCTGTCACACACTAAAAGACGCTTTTTATTGCAAAAAGTAGTTTTTGCATCATCACATTTTGAGAGCTATAATTTTTCTATATTTTGGCCCACAGAGTCATGTGAGGTCTTATTTTTTGCAGGACGAGGTGACGTTTTTATTGGTACCATTTTTGGGCACATGACTTTTTTGATCGCTTTTTTATTACGATTTTTGGGAGGCAGAATGAACAAAGTTTCTTTTGGGGGAGGGGCGTTTATAGCGTTCCGCGTGTGGTAAAATTGATAATGCAGTTTTATTCTTCGGGTTAGTATGATTACAGCGATACCTCATTTGTATCATTTTTTTATGTTTTGGCGCTTTTATACAATTAAAATGATTATATATAAAAAATAATTATTTTTGCATCTCTTTATTCTGCGAGCTATAACTTTTTTAGTTTTTTGCTGATGATGATTTATGGCAGCTCGTTTTTTGCGGGACAAGATGACGTTTTCAGCGGTACCATGTTTGTTTATATCGGTCTTTTTGATCGCGTGTTAGTCCACTTTTTGTTCGACGGTATGATGATAAATCATTGTTTTTTTGTTTTTTTTAAGGGGTTCACTAAAGGGGTTAACTAATGAGACAGTTTTATAGTACAGGTCGTTACGGACGTGGCGATACCAAATATGTGTACTTTTATTGGTTTTTTTACATTAAAGAAGTGAATTTATTGGGGAATATATATATTCTTTTCATTATTTAGGAATTTTTTTTACAAATGTTTATTTTTATTTTTTTAACTTTTTTACTTTGTCCCAGGGTGGGACATCACTGTGTAGGGTCAGATCGCTGGTGTGACAGTGTGTACAGCACTCTGTCACACCAGCGATCGCTCTGGCACTGCCGCAGGCTTCTCAGTGCCTGCTCTTAGCAGGCACTGAGGAAGCCGCCTCCCAGCAGGACCCGGCGGCCATCTTGGATCCGGGGTCCTGCAGTGAGGAGAGTCCCTCAGAACAGCGCGACACATCACGCTGTTCTGAGGGTCTCAGGGGAGCGCCCCTGTGCCCCCGGTGTACTGGGGGCACAGGGGAGGATCGCGCAGGGTGGGGGCTCCCTGCGCGCCCCCCTGAGACCCTCAGAGCAGCGCGATGTGATCGCGCTGTTCTGAGGGCTTCCTCCCTCCCAGGACCCGGATTCAAGATGGCGCCGGGGTCCTGGAGGGAGGCGGCTACCTCAGTGCCTGCCGAGAGCAGGCACTGAGAAGCCTGCTGCACTGCCTGAGCGATCGCTGGTGTGACAGAGTGCTGTGCACACTGTCACACCAGCGATCTGATAAAATACAGTGATGTCCCACCCTGGGACAAAGTAAAAAAGTTAAAAAAATAAAAATAAACATGTTTTAAAAAAAAATCCAAAATAAATAAAAAAAAAAATATATATTCCCCAATAAATTCACTTCTTCCTGTAAATAAAAAAAACAAAGCAATAAAAGTACACATATTTGGTATCGCCGCGTCCGTAACGACCCCCCCTATAAAATTGTCCCACTAGTTAACCCCTTTAGTGAACCCCTTAAAAAAAAAAAAAAACGAAGCAAAAAATCAATGCTTTATCATCATACCGCCGAACAAAAAGTGGAATAACACGCGATCAAAAAGACCGATATAAAAAAAATGGTACCGCTGAAAACGTCATCTTGTCCCGCAAAAAACGAGCCACATACAGCATCATCAGCAAAAAAATAAAAAAGTTATAGCTCGCAGAATAAAGCGATGCAAAAATAATTATTTTTTATATAAAATTGTTTTTATTCTATAAAAGCGCCAAAACATGAAAAAATGATATAAATGAGGTATCGCCATAATCGTACTGACCCGAAGAATAAAACTGATTTATCAATTTTACCACACGCGGAACGGTATAAACGCCTCCCCCAAAAGAAATTCATGAATTGCTGATTTTTGTTCATTCTAACCTCCCAAAAATCGAAATAAAAAGCGATCAAAAAACGTCACGTGCTCAAAAATGGTACCAATAAAAACGTCAACTCGTCCCGCAAAAAATAAGACCTCACATGACTCTGTGGGCCAAATTATGCAAAAATTATAGCTCTCAAAATGTGATGATGCAAAAACTATTTTTGCAATAAAAAGCGTCTTTTAGCGTGACAGCTGCCAATCATAAAAACCCGCTATAAATAGTAAATCAAACCCCCCTTTATCACCCCCTTAGTAAGGGAAAAATAATAAAATTAAAAAAAAGTATTTATTTCCATTTTCCCATTAGGGTTAGGGTTAGGGTTGCGGCTAAAGTTAGGGTTGGCTCTAAAGTTAGGATTAGGGTTGGGATTAGGGGTGTGTTAGGGTTAGGTTTGTGGTTAGGGTTGGGACTAGGGTTAGGGGTGTGTTGGGGTTAGGGTTGGAGTTAGAATTGGGGGGTTTCCGCTGTTTAGGCACATCAGGGGCTCTCCAAATGTGACATGGCGTCTGATCTCAATTCCAGCCAATTCTGCATTGAAAAAGTCAAACGGTGCTCCTTCACTTCTCAGCTCTGCCATGCGTCCAAACAGTAGTTTATCCCCACATATGGGGTATCAGCGTACTCTGGACCCCAAGAGTTATTGTGCAATTTGTCCTATTTCTTCTGTTACCCTTGGGAAAATAAAAAACTGGGGGCGAAAATATCATTTTTGTACAAAAAAAAATATTTTTTTGTTTTTACGGCTGTACATTATAAACTTCTGTGAAGCACTTGGGGCTTCATAGCGCTCACCACACATCTAGATAAGTTCCTTGTGGGGTCTATTTTCCAAAATGGGGTCACTTGTTGGGGATTTCCACTGTTTAGGCGCATCAGGGGCTCTCCAAATGCGACATAACGCCCCCAGACCATTCCATCAAAGTCTGCAATCCAAAACGTCACTACTTCCCTTCCGAGCCCCAACGTGTACCCATACAGTAGTTTTCTCCCACATATTGGATATCAGCGTACTCAGGACAAATTGGACAACAACTTTTGGGGTCCAATTTCTCCTGTTACCCTTGTAAAAATAAAATATTGGGGCAAAAAAATAATTTTTGCAAAAAAAAAGGATTTTTTATTTTTACGGCTGTGCGTTATAAACTTCTGTGAAGCACTTCGGGGTTCAAAGTGCTCACCACACATCTAGACAAGTTCCTTGTGGGGTCTATTTTCCAAAATGGGGTCACTTGTGGGGGGTTTCCACTGTTTAGGCGCATCAGGGGCTCTCCAAATGCGACATGTCGCCCCCAGACCATTCCATCAAAGTCTGCAATCCAAAACGTCACTACTTTCCTTCCGAGCCCTGACGTGCGCCCATACAGTAGTTTTCTCCCACATATTGGGTATCAGCGTACTCAGGACAAATTGGACAACAACTTTTGGGGTCAAATTTCTCCTGTTACCCTTGTGAAAATAAAATATTGGGGGCGAAAAAATCATTTTTGTAAAAAAAAAAGGATTTTTTATTTTTACGGCTGTACGTTATAAACTTCTGTGAAGCACTTCGGGGTTCAAAGTGCTCACCACACATCTAGATAAGTTCCTTGTGGGGTCTATTTGCCAAAATGGGGTCACTTGTGGGGGGTTTCCACTGTATAGGTGCATCAGGGGCTCTCCAAATGTGACATGACGCCCCCAGACCATTCCATCAAAATCTGCAATCCAAAACGTCACTACTTCCCTTCCGAGCCCTGACGTGCGCCCATACAGTAGTTTTCTCCCACATATTGGGTATCAGCGTACTCAGGACAAATTGGACAACAACTTTTGGGTTCCAATTTCTTCTGTTACCCTTGTGAAAATAAAATATTGGGGGCGAAAAAATCATTTTTGTAAAAAAAAAAAGGATTTTTTATTTTACGGCTGTACGTTATAAACTTTAGTGAAACACCTGGGGGTTAAAAGTTCTCACCACACATCTAGATAAGTTCCTTGAGGGGTCTAGTTTCCAAAATGGTGTCATTTATGGGGGTTTCCACTGTTTAGGCAGATCAGGAGCTCTCCAAACACGACATGGCGTCCAGCCAATTCTGCGTTGAAAAAGTCAGACGGCGCTCCTTCCCTTCCAAACTCTGCCATGCACCCAAACAGTGGTTTACCCCCACATATGGGGTATCAGCGCACTCAGGACAAATTGCACAATAACTTTTGGAGTCTTGTTACCCTTGGAAAAATAAAAATTGGGGTGAAAAGATCATTTTTGTGGAAAAAATATGATTTTTAAATTTTACGGCTCTACATTATAAACTTGTGTGAAGCACTTGGGGGTTCAAATTGCTCACCAAAGATCTAGAAAAGTTCCTTAGGGGGTCTAGTTTCCCAAATGGGGTCATTTGTGGGGGTTTCCACTGTTTAGGCACATCAGGGGCTCTCCAAATGCAACATGGCATCCAATCTCAATTCCAGCCAATTTTGGTTGGAAAAAGTCAAATGGTGCTCCTTCCATTCCGAGCTCTGCCGTGAGCCCAAACAGTGGTACCCCCCACATATGGGGTATCAGCGTACTCAGGACAAATTGGACAACAACTTATGTGGTCCAATTTCTCCTGTTACCCTTGGGAAAATAAAAAATTAGTGACTAAAAGATAATTTTTGTGGGAAAAAAATAGGATTTTTTATTTTCATGCCCGGGCATTATAAACTTGTGTGAAGCACTTGGGGGTTCAAAGTGCTCACCAAAGATCTAGATAAGTTCCTTAGGGGGTCTAGTTTCCAAAATGGGGTCACTTGTGGGGGGTTTCCACTATTTAGGCTCATCTGGGGCACTGCAAACAGAACATGACCCCCATCAACGTCTGCATTCCAAAACGTTACTACTTCCTTTCCAAGCCCTGCCGTGCACCCAAACAGTTTCCCCCCCCCCACATATGGGGTATCAGCGTACTCAGGACAAATTGGACAACAACTTTTGGGGTCCAATTTCCTTGGGAAAATTCAAAAATTTGGGACTAAAAAATCATTTTTGTGGAAAATTGTTTTTTTTTTTTTTTTCACACCCAGGCATTATAAGCTTTTGTGAAACACTTGGGGGTTTAAAGTGCTCACAACAGATCTAGATAAGTACCTTAGGGGGTCTAGTTTCCAAAATGGTGTCACTTGTGGGGGTTTCCACTGTTTAGGCACATCAGGGGCTCTCCAAACACGACATGGCGTCCAATCTCAATTCCAGCCAATTTTAGTTTGAAAAAGTCAAACGACGCTCCTTCCCTTACGAGCTCTGCCGTGTGCCCAAAATGTGGTTTTCCCCCACATATTGGGTATTGGCGTACTCAGGAGAAATTGCATAACAACCTTATCTGTCCATTTTCTCCTTTTACCCTTGTGAAAATAAAAAAAAAAGTTTGTAAAAGATCATTTTTGTGGCTAAAAAGTTAAATATTCATTTTTTCCTTCCACGTTGCTTTAGTTCCTGTGAAGCACCTGAAGGGTTAATAATCTTCTTGAATGTGGTTTTGAGTACCTTGAGGGGTGCAGTTTTTAGAATGGTGTCACTTTTGGGTATTTTCTGCCATATAGACCCCTCAAAGTGACTTCAAATGAGAGGTGGTCCCTAAAAAAAATGGCTTTGTAAATTTTGTTGTAAAAATGAGAAATCGCTGGTCAACTTTTAACCCTTATAACTTCCTAACAAAAAAAAATTTTGGTTCCAAAATTGTGCTGATGTAAAGTAGACATGTGGGAAATGTTATTTCTTAACTATTTTGTGTGATATATTTCTCTGTTTTAAGGGAATAAAAATTCAAAGTTTGAAAATTGCAAAATTTTAAAAATTTTCGCCATATTTGCGTTTTTTTCAAAAATAAACGCAAGTTATATCAAAGAAATTTTACTTCTAACGTGAAGTACAATATGTCACGAGAAAACAGTCTCAGAATCGCGAAGATCCGTTGAAGCGTTCCAGAGTAATAACCTCATAAAGAGACAGTGGTCAGAATTGTAAAAATTGGCCCGGTCATTAACGTGCAAACCACCCTTGGGGTGAAGGGGTTAAAAAAGGACTCCCATCAAAATTTTTTATCCTCTTTATATATTGTGTTCATTATATTATATTGCGCTCTTACAATTGCTCATTTTACCCTTTTACCCAGTTAATTTGTCTGTTTTCTATTAAGTCTGACAGCAAATGATAAAAAACTGACTAGTTTTATCATTATAAGCTCTATGTAGAAAGAAGCTCTATGTCAATTTTCCCAGTATGAGTTATAAGTCACTACAAAAGTCTCTGACAAGGGGAGTAGCGGAGGAGCTGAGTCAGGAGTTGAAGAGGGGAATGATAAATGCAGGGACAAGAGACTTCCTGTTTCTAAGTAAAGCAGAGAAAAGAGAAGACTTGACTGGGTAGAAAGGCAGAATGAGCAATTGTAATTACACCGTGCCATATACAGTAATATCATGATTGCAATATATTAAAAGGATAAAAACTTTGATGGGAGTGCTTCATTAAGGACAGCACCAAGTCTAGCCATGGAGTTGCACATACAGACAATAAAGTCAATACAGGGTAAGGCAGTTTAAACAGTTATAGGAAGAGTGAGGGCCCTGCTTGCAAGCTTACAATCTTAAAGGAAATAGAGGGGCACACAATAGGTAAAAGGAGCTTGTTATTTCAGATCCAGCCATTATAATAAATAGGGGTTTTCATATAAAGCTGCATGATCCAGTCATCAGCCAGTGTGTTTAACTGCAATTATCAGGTGCAGTTATAGTGTGCATGGAGGGTGTCGAGACAGATGAATTGGAGGGAGTAGATTCTGAACAATATTTAGAAGGAGGGAACAGATATGGTTAGTGAGTTGAGGTGATAGGCTTATATTTAAAGAGATGTGTTTTAAAGCACGCTTAAAAACGTCAGGGCTATGTATTAGTCGGATCGTCTGCGGTAGTGAATTCTATAAAACTGGGGCAGTGCAAGAGAAGTCTTGGAGATGCAGGTGTGAGGTTTGGATTATGGAGGATGTTGGTCTTAGATAAGTTGCAGAATGGAGAGATAGATGAGGGAGAAGATATAGAGTGGTGTAGAACTGCGGAGGGCTTTGTGGGTGAGAGAGATAAGTTTATATTGTATTTTGTAGCGAATGAGTAACCAGTGTAATGACTGGCATAAGGTGGAGGCATCGTTTAAACGGCTGGACAAATATATGACCCTTGCTGCCGCATTCAGGACTGATTGGAGAGGAGAAATTTTGGTTAGAGGGAGATCTATCACAATAGAGTTCTAGTAGTCCATTTGAGAATGAATAAGAGCGACAGTAAGTTTTAGCAGTTTCAAAGGTGAAAAAAGGTCAGATTCTAGAGATGTTTTAAAGGTGCAGGAGACTCAGCAAGTGAGTGATTGGATATAGGGAATAAAGGAAAGTTCTGCTTCAAATATGACCCAAAGACAGAGAGTTTGCTGTTTGGGAGTTATGGTTGAACCATCCAAGGTAATTTCAATATCAAGTAAAATTAAGTTAGTAGAGGGAAGACATGATGTTAGAGACAGCGGACAGACATTCCCTGGTATTTTGTATTAGTAGGGGTGATGTCAAGTGATAATTATCAATCTCAGAATATATTGTGTATAATAAATTCAAGAAAAATAATAAAATAGAAATATAGAAAAACAGTGTAGGATCATAAAGTGTTAGAAAGGGGAGATAAATGGGGAAAAAAGGTAGGCTGGGGATCAGCACAGGTCCCTATGGTTCACATAATATAGGGCAATACATTGATCTCATCCTGATGGCATAGATAAGACTTCTATGGTCCATTGCATTGTGTAGGCTAAATCTACAGTATATTGAGCAGTTATACTGTATGTACTTCAGAGTATGTACTCACATAATGTACCACAGAGAGCAGCAGTTACCACTGTTACACATAGAGCGTATATGGCATTCAGACTGGTTTACACACTGTGATGTGCCACACAGGTCTTTATTTGTGTACTGTATTTATGGTAGTGGACACAACTTCTTGCCCAGTGTTATGTGCCCAATGAGGACCTTTTTGCTAGATCCAGGCAGCTTTGGTACCCCTGCGTTTCTCTCAAGTTGAAGAGATTAAATTGCCTCTACTTGCAGTCTGGGAAGACAGCACAGTGGTGCAACTGTAAGGGTGCCAGTGTGGTAATCGTGGCAATGGACTGTACTGTTCCCACACTCTGGTGCCCCACAGATAAAACACAATGTCCCTTCTGCCGCATGTGCAGTCGTGCACTCACAGTTACTGTCAGGATCCTCTCAGGTTCTGTCACTACAAGTTCCACAAAAAAATCTCAGTCACAGTTCTTTTCCAACATTTTAACTTTACTATTCAGAAGGGCATTCAACACACTGGCAACACAATTCACACAGGGCAACGTTTTCTGTACTTTCCCTGCCTTCTGGGTAGCCTCCATTCTTCCTGTAAACTCTCTCATTCCTTCTGGTATTCCCTGCTGTATCTCTGGTCAAACTCTGTCCCATCCATGCTTCTCATGTCACCAGCTCTCCCCTCTGGTTCCAATTGGGAAAGATGCCAGGAATACCATCTCAGCTACTCCTGCCCTGGTCATAGACCCTGGATCCTCCTTGGGATGGTCTTTCCAAAGCTGTCGCCCACCTGCATGATTCTCTGCCTGGGGCTCCTTACTGCCATAGCAGACTTATCCCATGGCTGGCCGTCTGCTTCATCTGCGGCGCACACCTTGCCCTGGGCAAGCCTGACTGGGCTTCTGCTGTTTAATCAGGAAGTGTCTTGACTATACCCCTATGCTCTGCACTGCTCTGATCTAACTCCTCCCCACTGAATAACCCCTTGCTGCCTGTACCTAAACTAACACTATTATCTATCCTATTCTCTATCTCAAATGTGCCCCCCTCTATTCTAATCCCCTGCGGTCCTATACTATCTAAGATCCTATCCTAGCCCTAAGCCTATACACAGTACCTGACAGACACAGGACAATACAGTACATAAACATTAAATTTCACAATAATAAACAATGAGGCGCCACGTGTAATCGTGCGAACAGTGTCCAGGTGAGAGGAGGCAAGTGAGGGTCCTCGCCACCTCCTTATACAACCATGCCGCTGGTCAGAACTGTCAATATTCAGGTGACTACTGCCATGGGCAAAGCAGGAAGCCAGGGGCCAGGGAGCTTGTGATCTCATGAAGTTATAGCTTGAAAAAACCCTTATTAGCAATGCCTATCTTTGACTGAAACGCTGGTAACATTGCTTACACTGCTGAATCTACTGACGCTTCAGAAAACCTTCAATTCAATTTCTCCTTCCATCTCTGAGTGCCGCTTTTTTATTACTACATATTGGGGCTACCATCCCTACCACTGAGCACCAATGAAATAGCCATGAGTGTCAACCATACTTTCCTTCATACTGCACCCATTTGTGCCGGTATCATTACACAAAGCAGTTTTGTCACATTTTTTTCTCTCAGTATGTGGCAAAAACTGCATAATCTTCCTCAAGCCTTAGTACCCTCCGTCCTCTACATGCTCTTGCTACTTAAACGAGAAGAAAGATTCTTCCAGAAACAGCTCCACTCCAGTCAATAGGATGTGGCTGGTATGGCACTTAGGGCCCATCCACATGTACGGGATTGAGCTGCAATACTGCACACAGCCTGTAAACAAAACTGGTGCTCTTATTGAAAAAAAAAAAAAAACCCCCATCTTTTGGTAATCTCTAACTTCCACTCAATTTAACAGAATTGTTTCCATTGGAGCTACTTGTTAGGAGTATATGAATTGCCTTATTTAAAAAATAAAATGCCTTTAGATCAATTTTGTTTTAATCCAAATTTGATCTTTGTCCAAATTGGCTTTGCCAGGTACTAGGTAATCAAAATGTTATATATGCACTGACTAACAAAGGTTTCTTCTAATGTTGACTGTTCTTCATAAGTAATCTGTTAAATAATTAAGAATTTGTCCTACTAACTACTTTCCATATTCCATACTAGAACACATGTCCACATCTTTATAAATCAAAGTGAAGAACTGACACTAGTTAGTGGCTCTCACTGGTGGCCCTGTCTCATCCGTGCTTTACATGTAAAGCCATTCATAAAGTTGGGCGCTACATTTTTTTAGCCAGGTTGCTCCTGTAGTGTTGATTCACTTGAATATGAGCTGAGCTGCAGTACACGATAGCGGCCACTATGCAGTGTAAGGGGCTATGCGGCATCTATTTGTATCCAGCCACTGGCGGAGATGCTAACCACTGAGTGGTTGGGGAGCAGGTTATCTGATCTGATATTGATGGCCTGACTATGGATAGGTCATCACAAGAAAGGTAGTGGAAAAACCCACTTTATGGTTTTTCGAAGGAAATCAAAGGATTAATAGCCCTTTATGCCTTATAGTATGTTTAGTAACTTTGAAGGCAAGACAAAAAAATGAACTTTACACATTAGTTTTTCTTTTTTTCCCTCTAATATTTCAAGGTGTTGATTTGCTGCTTTCTTGTGTCGACTACATGATATCACCAGTCATTCTTGGTGTAACCACTGATCTTTGTCTGGAGAGCTGTGGAATCCATGAATGTGTTCTTGGAAGCCTGGAAACTGGAAAATTCACAACTGTCGACTCTGCATCGGGACCTCTTATTGAAACAATGCTTAGACGTTCTATGACTTATGTGATGGAAGGAAAGGAGGTTTTGGTGATTGGCGCTGGTGGCATAAGCAAAAAATTCATCTGGCATGCTGCTCAAAATTATGGGATCAAGGTAACATATAGTGTCATAAACCTAGGAAATTGCCTGATATACTGAATACTGTATAGCACCTAGACTCACAGAGAAGCTTTCACAAGACAATGACCCTTTGTTTAAATCAGGATTTTGAGTTAAATGTTTTTTTTTTAATGTTGGCAATTTTCACGTAGACCCTTTTTTAGACTATCTTCCAGTTGTTCCAGGAAATAACCCATGTACATTGTCACAATGGTCAGACCCCCAACCCTATCTTTTGTTTTGAAGTGTCTGAAGTTTGAAGTGTGCAGAAGTCATTGTGAAGGGAGGGGGAGCAGTGTAGCTGTGGCACCACCTGTTGTGATCGATGGATCCTGTGTTATCAGCTGTGTATAGAGGTGTAACTTGTCATTATAATCCTGCCACTGATGATAAGGATTACCTGAAAACTCTTCCTGAAAAGACAGGAAATATCAGTCTACTACATCTCTAGTGGCCACTGTGAAAATTGCAAGATAACTGTAGATAAAAGGCTAGTGAAGCAAACTGAATCTTTGTCTTGGTGAAAGAAAACTTGTCTATGTCACAGAGAAGAGCCCAAGTCTACATAAAACCTGTCATAATGTGGGTGCCAGTTACAAATTTTAGTTCACATCAACAGTTCATAAATGTATTCAAATATGAAATACTTGACATTAACTTCTTATTTTACAGATCTATTTGGTGGAGTCAAACCCAGGACATTTTGCCTCATCACTTGTCACCTCCTTCATCCATTATGATTATGAAGATTGCTCTTGTGATGATGAGGAACATGCACAGAACATTGTAACTATAGTTAGGGAAAAAGGTCTACATCTCTCTGGTTGTATGGCATTTTGGGATGAGTGTACTATTCTTGCTGCTATCCTGTGTCATAAGCTAGGTCTTCCTGGTCCACCTCCTAATGCTGTGAGGCTTGCCAAGCGCAAGACTCAAACACAGTTGTGTCTCTTCAACATGACAGCGCCGTCTCCACCTTTTCCATATGCTGGGGCATTTGCTGTACCCAGTTTTCCTCTAGGTCCTGGAACAGCGGGGGTTGAGGCAGCAGAATCAATTCTCTCATACCCATTAGTTTTAAAGCCAGAATCTGGAGCAGGAGCTGTTGGTGTGCGGTTAGTCCAGGATGCAGAGGAGTGTAGGAGGTTAGTAAAAAAGATAGGGGTAGACCAGAAGAATGTAAGCTTGAAAGTAATGGAAAGACTCCACTTGCCATAGATGCAGGTGGAGTCAGTCGTAATGAAAAAGATTGTAAACCCAAAATTGGGGGTAATTGTAATTGTCAGTCAGTTGTCCCTGAAGTGGGGCTATCAAATGGAGTAAGCAGTGCTAATCTTGTTGAACCAATAAAGAAAACAGTTCAGACACCTCCTCTGCTGCTTGCAGAATACATCACAGGCTCCGAGCATGATGTGGATTTGGTCTTGGGATTCAACGGTCGTCTTTTGGCAGCATATGTATCAGACAATGGGCCAACTTTACTCCCTGGTTTTACTGAAACTGCAGCAGCACTTCCATCCCGTCTTAGTCGAGAGCGTCGCTGTCAATTGGTTCAGGCTGCTTCACGCAGTTGTAGAGCATTAGGACTTTACCCTGGGGTTTTCAATGTAGAACTCAAGATGACTGACTCTGGTCCAAGGTTGCTTGAGATTAACCCCCGGATGGGTGGATTTTATCTGCGTGATTGGATACGTCACATCTATGGCACCGACCTAGTGCTTGTTGCACTGGCACTGTCATGTGGGCTGGAGCCTGGATTGCCTGAGAAGGGAGCCCAGGAGCATGCAGTTCTGGTTGGGGTTATGTGCAATGGAGATTTCCATGAAGAGACTTTAAGTAGCACAGCAAATCCACAGAAATTGTCTGAGCTGCACAATGCTGGATACATAAGATTCAACCGTTTGGAGGGCAGTCCAATGCAATTACCAGATCAGGAACCATATGGCAATGTGGCTTGTCAGGGAGAGAGCCAAAAGGAGGCTAGGGAAAGGCTTCTTGGGATGTGCTATGTGCTTGGCTTAGATTCCCAAAGATATCCATTGCAATATTTGACTGGAGAGTTCCATTAAGTAATATGTTACTGAAAGTTAGGTTTTCAAAGTGGAAGAGTGGAAGACTGGTGGGAACAAATATAATGGAGATTTTAAGAAAATAAATAGAAAATAGTAAGCGGGATCATCTTTCTTTCACTTAACATATTTGCACCCATTGTTTTAAAGTTTGCACCTATGTGTACAGCATCCTTGACATTCAGCATGGTAAAAGGGGTAGTTCTAACTAATTTATTTATGTACATTAATACTTGGTAGGCTTAGGTTTACCAATTAAATACCCACTTAATAGCAGGAAAAGGGGAGGTACTTGACCCTTGTGTGCCAATGCTTGTTGCCAATGTATTGACTTCAATGGGGTCATCTGCCATTGAGACTATGGAGGTTATGGAAAAAGTAGTGCAAACATCATTCAATTCATTTTATAACTTCTAACGCCTTCAGTGGAGGGAGTCACGTCTCTACTGA
The DNA here is from genome assembly GCA_033576555.1 of Oophaga sylvatica. Classification (NCBI taxonomy): domain Eukaryota; kingdom Metazoa; phylum Chordata; class Amphibia; order Anura; family Dendrobatidae; genus Oophaga; species Oophaga sylvatica. The sequence continues at coordinate 255,797,847 of JARQOD010000003.1, read as the reverse complement.
AGTCAGTACTGTAGGTGTTTTCTATTGGCAAACAAGGTTACAGAGACCCTCTTTCTCCAAAAAGTGGAGCTCTCAGAGGTAGAGCATCTGTCCAAAAGATATTTACTGCATATTACTATTTTTAAAGCATATGAAGTCTAATTTTTGTGGGTACCTTGAAATACATTTCCACTAGTCTAGTTGGTGGCTACTTTTCTAGGTATTATCTTACTTGTAGTAAATGTATTTGTTATATAATAGATATGTTTTAAATTAATATGATCTTGGACAAGCTTATTAGGATGAGGTCACGCACTGTAAGTTGTTGAAAGTTTTGATTTTTTACCTTATTAAGGAATTGAACTAAATAAAGGCATTTTCCAGAACACATTGATGACCTAACTTTAGCTCTGACCACTGTGAATACTACTCATCATCAACAAATTGAGGTTGAATTGTAGCACCAGGCACAGCCCCACATTTGAGTGAGCCATGAAATGTGGCGTTCTGGGACATCTTTGCGCTGCAGATCTGCTATATTGTCTGGAGTTGGACCTCCAATGAACTTACATTGATGTCTTACCATAAGGATAGGCCATCCATAGTTTTTTTTCTTGAAAACTTTAATGATAAATTCTGTAAAAAAATCAAACTATGAATCTACAAATGTACAGTATATATTACAAACAATAAAATATGGATACAAGATTGTTTTACGCTTATGACTACACTGGTCAAAGGAAATTGTAAAATGTATTATTATGTCATCATAATTATGTCACTTTTCCTACTTGTTAGATATCTGGCTCATAAAGGGGTAATGGGTGAGAGGTGCTACATTTTCCAGACTACTTTATGAACAAAGCACATTTTAATTATTAGATCTTGGAACAATAAGTTCCACCACTGGATATGTTAAAAAAAAATGTTCCTGTGCTGAAACGATCTTATAAATGTGCCCCTACTGTGTAATGGCTAAATCCGACCATGCAGAGCTGCTCCATTTCATGGTTAGAACATACCACATCTCCTGGCCAGGGGGAAAGCATAAGTCACTTATGATAAGTGAGTATACAGATAAAACAGCAGGGCTCCAAGCTGATGCTTTCTAAGGTGACAAATTTCTATGCCTGAGGTACCACATTTTCCTGTCTGTTTTATCACAGAATTGAGTGTTTCTGCTGAGTCACCTGTCCTGTGAGCCCATTGTAAATCAAGTCAGTGACATATAGTGGCATATAAAAGTTTGGGCACCACTGGTCAAAATTAATTACTGTTATTGTGAAAAGTTAAGCAAGTTGTAAAAAAAAAAAATTAGAAAAAAGAGAAAAGGGCCGATGCAAATGTTTGAGCACCCTTGGAGATTATCCTTGGAGATTTTCATTTTGGAAACAGAGCCTGTGAACCAATGAGACAAAATCGAACTCTTTGGTCACAATGATCAAAGGCAGGTGGGGAGAAAAAAGGGCACAGAATTTCAGGAAAAGAACATTTCACCAACCATTAAGCATGGGGTTGGATCAATCATGCTTTGGGGTTGTGTTGCAGCCAATGGCATGGAGAACATTTCATGAGTAGAGGGAAGAATGGGTTAAATGAAATTTAAAGAAATTCATGATGCAAACATAACACCATCTGTAAAAAGCTGAAGTTTAAAAGAGGATGGCTTCTACAAATGGATAATGATTGTAATTTTTAAAATGTAAAAAATGACTTTATATATATTTTTGTTTTTGCCTAGAATACAAAGTAAATGTGACATCCTTAACTTTAGCCCTTTTAGAGATCAATTCATCTTCACCCTGAACAGTAATTTTGATGAGGGGTACCCAAACATTTACATGCCACTGTGTAAGCTCAACAGCTGCTGGAGCTCCTAATAATATTTTTTATTTTTATAGCCCCAACTTATTCCATAGCGCTTTACATTTTCCTACATCACTGACTTGATTTTTGATGAGCTCACAGGGCTGGAGAATTGTCAAAAACACTCACTTTTGTATCTGTATACTCCCTTACCATAATTTACTTATGCATCCTCCCCTGAGCATGAAGCTGTGGTATGTATCGACCATGAACTAGAGCAGGTATACATGGTAGGGCACAGCAAATAACAGTATAGCGGAACATTTCTAAGATGATTATCTCAGCACAGGAACATTTTTTTAACACATCCAATTGTGGAACTTAATTTTTTTTCAAGAACGATCTGTTAAAATGCACTTTGTTCCTGGAACAATCTCTTCAATATGGTTGCTCTGAATGTTAATTATCAGGAGCGCACCAATCCCCAGCCTCCTGACTTCATGTTTGACGGAGTGATGTGGGCTTCTGATGGACTGATAATTCAGACCAGCAGCATGGTTGTGCTATCCACTGCTGATAGACTGCAGGCAATGAGCAGTAAACAATACAATTAAAAATGTCTTCATTCTTGAGACTTTAAAGGACTGCAAAATTGCTGATTTTTACAATTAATTTTCAATTTTAATTAAGATGTTGAGACAACCCTTTTAAAGGGAACCTGTCAGCAGGAATGTGCACAGTAACCCACAGACAGTGTCTGTTAGCAATCGCTCCATGTAACTTATCTCCATATTTCCACATTTTTTAGGTATTGTAATAAATTTGACTGACAACAGTGAAGAAATGGAATCAAAGAGACGGCTCCTACTAAAAGTACTGAATATTAATTCAAGAAATTGATGCCACTATGTCACAAACACCTTTACATTTTCTTACTTTTTCTTTTAAAGCATCACCAGACTAACCCCATATCAGTGTCCCACATTATTAGTGTCTTCAGAATGTCCTCCTTGGCAATGGCAAGAGCTTGCTCCCATTTGCCCTTTTCCCGCACTGCACTGTACCATTACGGTGCAGAGATGGACCAAGATCAAGAGCTGTGCCAGTGCCATCTGCTATGGGACCTAATGGACCGCCTGTCTGTGTAACATGGGAGTACTGCAGTGTGTGTACTATGGAAGAAATAAAGGACAACATAGATAAGTCCAATGATGTGGCTCAAAAAGTAGAATGTTTCTGTAAAAAAAGTTATTATTCCTGCATGACCTCACCTCACCTCCCTACTGACCAAAATCCCACAGTGTCTGTCTGCTATCTCAGCCTTCTTTTCTGCTCGCTTTCTCAAACTGAACATGGACAAAACAGAATTCATCATCTTTCCCCCACCTCATTCTTCCCCTCCACCAGACCTGTCCATCAATGTCAATGGCAGCTCGCTTTCCCCAGTCCCGCATGCTCGGTGCCTTGGGGTGATCCTCGACTCTGCCCTCTCTTTCAAACCACATATCCAAGCCCTCGCCACCTCCTGCCGCCTCAAAATCAAAAATATTTCCCGGATCCACTCATTCCTCAACCATGAAACCACAAAAACACTAGTGCATGCCCTTATCTCCCACCTCGACTACTGCAACCTCCTATTGTCTGGCCTCCCCTCTAGCACTCTGGCACCACTCCAGTCCATCCTACACTCTGCTGCCCGACTAATCCACCCGTCTCCCCGCTATTCCCCAGCCTCCCCCCTGTGCCAGGCCCTTCACTGGCTTCCTATTGCCCAGAGGCTCCAGTTCAAAACCCTAACCATGACATACAAAGCCATCCACAACCTTTCTCCTCCATACATCTGTGACATGGTCTCCCGCTACCTACCCACACGCAACCTTCAATCCTCTCAAGATCTCCTTCTCGACTCCCCCCTCATCTCTTCTTCCCACAACCGCATACAAGACTTCTCCCGGGCTTCCCCCATACTCTGGAACTCCCTGCCGCAAAACATCAGACTTTCACCAACAACAGAAACCTTCAAGAAGAACCTGAAGACCCACCTGTTCCAACAAGCCTACAGCCTACAATGATCCTCAGTCTACTGAACCATCGCACGACCAGCTCTACCCTCTCCTAGTGTATCCTCACCCATCCCTGTAGACTGTGAGCCCTCACGGGCAGGGTCCTCTCTCCTTCTGTACTTGTGTGTCCATTGTCTAGCACACGTTTATTGTACCTGTCTATATTTTCCCTTTTCATATGTAAAGCACCATGGAATAAATGGCGCTATATAAATGTGTAATAATAATAATAATAATAATAATAATAAATGGTGAAGGCTGTAAAAAATAAAACAAAATCAATGCCCCAATTGTACCCTAAAATGGTACCAAGAAAAACGTATAAGTTGTCCTGCAAAAAGTCAAACTTTTATAAAGCATCCATCATTAGTAAAATGAAGTTTAATGTGTCTTATAACACTATTACATGAAAAGAAATTAAAAAATGCTAATTATTTTGAAAAAAAAAGTTTTATAATGCAAAAAGCAGTAATACATAAAAACAATGCAAGGGTATGTTCACACATCGCCTTTTCTCATGCTTATTCCAGCTGGAAAAAGTACTACAATGAATGAACATGATATACAGCAATGTAAAAAAGACATTGTCATTCAGTCTTTTGATACTTCTTTAAACCACTTCAAGGTTCGGACATTGTGAAACAATTTAAAGAAGTAGTTTATTATGTATGTACGGTATGTATTACATATGTTTATTCCTTGGGCAGCTCACATTTGTCATAGTTGAAATGATAGAAAAGTGACGGCCAAACGGAAATTGAAGCAGCTTTAAATAAAAGACCACTGGCTTTTTCCTGAAGCAGCTTTGCCTAAAAAAACCTCAGTCTCTTAAAGACGTCGTGTTTCCATACCCTAAAAAGTGGTATCTCAGTAATGACAGAATTTTATTCATCCCATTTCTTAAAAATAGAAAATTCTATTAACTCCAAACTAGTGATAATGAAAACGTCAACTTATGTGAAAGTTCAAAAAATATATTTTTATATAGATAATTTTATATGTATTAAAAAAAATATATTGACATGGTATTGCTAAATTGGCATTGATTCTTAGAATACAAAGTTAACATGTTGTGCACGCTGCTTGGTAAACGCTATAAAAATAAATCCCAATGAACTATGATGCAAAATTCCATTTTTTTTTTCATTCCCCTTCCTCCAAAAAAAAGATTGCTATAAGTTACTCAATCTGTTATAACGTTTCTCCTTGTGGAGAGTGACATACCGGCTCTGGCATGCCAAGAAAAGGAGGCTTATTCACTGAGCAATGCTCCCCTGGGAAATTTAATATGCAAATTGCCTCTTCAGAGAAGAGAAGTCTTGAACTCTAGAGTGCCTCCTGTAGGGAGCAATTAAAACGATAATGGCTTTCAGGATTGCTGCTTCCAACAGGTGGCGCTATAGAGTTCAAGTGCTCTTCCTCTCTGAAGAGGCAATTTGCATATGAAATTTCCCAGAGGAGCATTGCACAGTGAATAAGTCTCTTTACCTTGGCATGCCAGAGCTGGTATGTAACTCTCCACAGGGAGAAACCTTACCCCTTAGATCCCGAATCCAGAGACTCTCACCTAGCCAAATCAGTTCTCATACTTTGCACTGACAAGGGGCAATTGTTATGATCTGCTACAAGCACTAAGGAAAGATGGGAATTCTGTCCCTACAATAGAACTAAGCTGGATCCCTACGATGTAACGGGGAACCTGATCCTGCGACCAGACCCGCTAAAGTCCTCAGCTAGTCTGAACGAAGACCTATAGTTGCGAGGGAGGAATCCCTACAAGATCTAGGGACTGGGAGAAAAGGTGGACACCTCCTAACAGAAATTGTAGCAGGAAAAATAAAACAGAAAACAAATTACTTAGAGATCCTAAGATCAAGCAAAACTGACTGAGAAAGGCACCTAAGCACCCGGCTAGCTTAAGAGTAGATAATACAATGAAGTCCAGCAAAGCCAGAAGGGCGGAGCCAGACTAAATAGGGAAAAAAGGTCATGTGACCAGCAAACTGAAACAAAACCTAACAAGAGGGTTCTAACAGTACCCTCCCTTCTAAGAGGATCCTCCGGATCCCCTAAGCCTTAGGCTTATCCGGAAACCTCTTGTGAAACGCTCTGACAAGTCTAGACGCAGAAACATCATCCGCCCTCACCCATGAGTTATCCTCGGGTCCATAACCCTTCCAAGCGACGAGATACTGCAAACTCCCTCTATACCGTCTAGAATTTAGGATGCGGGAAATCTCATATTGCCCATCCTCCACCACCAGGGGAACAGTGGCCGAAACGTCTCCATCTGAGACCTCAGCTTTTTTCAAGAGAGAAACATGAAACACCGGATTAATCTTCCAGGAGGTAAGAAGGTCCAACTTAACAGCAGATTGGTTAATAACCTGAAGCACCTTAAAGGGCCCTACAAACTAGGGACCCAATTTCTTAGACGGAATCCTCAAGCGCAGATTCTTAGACGACAACCAAACCATGTCACCAATAGCAAACAAAACCTCTTGTCGTTTTCTATCAAAATACACTTTGGATCTTTTGTTAGCCTCCTGAAGATTACCACGCACATCAGTCCAAACTCTCCAAAACACCAGAAAAATTCTCTTCTTCAGGTACAGCCAATCCCAACTTGGAAAATGACCCAAACGACGGATGTCTCCCAGTACAACAAAAAAAAGGCGAACAACCAGCAGAAGCGGATGTATGGTTGTTAAGAGCAAACTCAGCAAGTGGCAGAAACTCAGACCACCCCTCTTGATTATCAGTCACAAAACAACGCAAGAACTGCTCAACATCCTGGTTTTTCCTTTCTGTCTGGCCATTAGACTCAGGATGATATCCGGATGAAAACGACAAATGAACTCCCAACCTGTCACAAAAGGCGCGCCAAAAACGAGCCACAAACTGAGGTCCCTATCAGAAACAATGTCAGTAGGAACGCCATGTAGTCTGACAATTTCCTTGACAAAGGCCTTAGTGAGAGTCTTAGCGCAAGGCAGTTTGATGAAAGGAACCAAGTGACACATCTTGCTAAAACGGTCCACGACCACCCAGATGACAGTGAAACCCTCAGAGGGGGGAAGGTCAGTAATAAAGTCCATAGCCAAATGTGTCCAAGGTGCACTAGGGACCTCCAGAGGGCAAAGCAATCCCGCAGCAGGAGTATTGAGAAGACTTAGATCTAGCACACACCGTGCATTGACGCACCCACTTAATGACTTCCTTCTGTCATCCAGGCCACCAAAAGCTGCGACCCACAAGTCTCTTGGTCTCAGAGATTCCAGGATGACCTGCCAACCGAGAGTCATGACATTCAACAAACAAATCTCTCCTCAGGGTACCAGGCACAAACAACCTCCCATGCGGCGTGTTAGATGGGGCATTCTCCTGTGCTTTAAGAATCTCATCTTCCAACACAGAGTCCAAAACAGCAATAACAACCCCCTCTTGCAAAATGTTTTCCTCCTCCTCAGTAGCCACCATAGGAGAAAAGCTGCGAGACAAAGCATCAGCTTTAACATTTTTAGTACCTGGGATATAAGTAACGGTAAAATTAAACCCGAGAAAAACAGTGCCCACCTAGCCTGACGGGCATTCAAGCGTTTGGCAGCATCAAAGTAGACCAGATTTTTATGATCGGTGAAGACCTGAACGGGAAATTCCGCTCCCTCCAAAACATGACGCCAGTGTTCAAATGCGAGTTTAATTGCCAACAATTCCCGATTACCGATATCATATTTTAGTTCAGACTCAGAAAATTTCTTTGAAAAAAAAGCACAGGGATGTACTCCATCCGTCTTTTCCTGAGACAACACCGCGCCGACCCCCACAGAAGAAGCATCAACCTCAACCAAAAATGGTTTAGTCACATCAGGCTGCGTAAGGATGGGAGCAGAGCTGAACTTCTCCTTTAGCAACACAAAAGCCTCAATGGCCTCAGTAGTCCACTGAACCGCATCAGCACCTTTCCTGGTGAGATCGGTCAGAGGTTTGGCAATCACAGAAAAATTTTTAATGAATTTTCTATAATAATTGGCGAACCCCAAAAACCTCTGTATTGATTTCACACCAATAGGTCTAGGCCAATCCTGCACAGCTTGCACTTTCACCGGGTCCATCTCAAAACCTTCACTGGAGACAATGTAGCTCAAAAAACTAAGTCTCTGTACAGCAACTCACATTTCTCTAGCTTGGCAAAAAGTGAATTATCACTCAGTAACTGTAATACTTCACGCACACTCCTCCAATGAGACTCCAAATCCGGTGAATAAATCAAAATGTCATCCAAATACACAACCACACTTCTGCCGATCAAAGGTCTAAGGATGTCATTAATAAGATTCTGAAAAAATGCCAGAGCACTGGAAAGCCCAAAAGGCATAACCAGATTCTCAAAATGACCCAGTGGAGTGTTAAACGCAGTCTTCCATTCATTCCCCTCCTTCATGCGCAACAAATTGTATGCCCCTCGAAGATCAATTTTCGAGAACCACTTGGCCCCCACTAACTGGTTAAACAAATCAGGAATCAATGGCAGTGGGTAAGGATTGCGTACAGTGATTTTATTAATCTCACGAAAGTCTAGACAAGGCCGTAAACCGCCGTCCTTTTTTTTAACAAAAAAAAATCCAACCGCCACAGGAGACTTGGAAGGCCTAATTGTGACCGGCGGCCAAGCTTGTCTGTATGTATTCCTCCAAAGCCTTTCTCTCAGGAATAGTCAAATTAAATAAACGACTTTTAGGAAGAGTTGCTCCAGGGACAAATTCAATTGCACAATCATATTCTCTATTAAGAGGCAATACCTGCGATTCCTTATCAGAAAAAACTTTCCAAAAATCCTGAATAGATACAGGTAGCTCCCCCTTAACTACAGCAACAATACGCCCGTTACAACACTTGTCATAACAATTAGGACTCCAGGACTTAATTTCATTGGTAGACCAATCCAGTACCGGATTGTGCAATTTTAACCAAGGTAACCCCAAAATCACCGGTGAGGGCAAATTATTCAAAACTACCAAATCCAAATTCTCTTGATGAACACCATTAATAGTAAGAGGAAATTCACAGATATGGTGAGTAATATTTTTCAAGGGAGAACCATCCACAGCAACCACATTAATAGGGGAAGACAGAAGTTTAATTTTAGTTTTTCCAAAAATTTCCCATCAATCACATTGAGAGTTGAACCACAATCCACAAATACCCGAAACTCCATTAATTCCTCCTCAACAGCAGTGGTAGCAGAAAGAAAGACACCTTTATTGTTTAAACAAGCTATACGGGCGAAACTGACCTCATTTTTGTTTTCTCTTTGTTCATACGAAGCACACAGTTCTTAATAAAATGCTTAGATTTGCCACAATAGAAACACAAACCTTCAGCAAATCTGCGTTCTTTTTCCCGAGAGTGAGGTGTCATAGCTCCAATTTCCATCGGCTCTCCAATGTCAGTACAGTCCCTCTCCAGACTTGGAGCTGACAAGGCAGATTTACTCTCATTAACCCTTGCACGCAGTCTCCTATCCACCCGTATGGCTAATTGCATAGCCTCTTGCAAGTTACCAGGTATAGGATAAGCAATCAGCAAATCTTTAACCCTTTCACTTAACCCTGCAAGAAATAAACTTTTCAAAGCTGAATCGTTCCACCCCACCTGAGTGGACCACCTTCGGAAGTGAGTACAATATTTTTCCACATTACCTGATCCCTGTCTCAAACGTCTCAATTCTGTCTCAGCTGATGAAACACGATCAGGATCGTCATACAATAACCCCAAAGCAGATAAAAAACTATCCACTGATCTAAAGCATGGATCACTAGGCTGCAGAGAAAAGGCCCATTCCTGAGGTTCTTTGTGCAAAAGTGACATTATGAACCCTATGCGCTGTGATTCATCACCAGAGGATCTGGGTCTCAAACGGAAATACAACAAGCAAGCATTTTAAAAGAAAAAAAATCTTGTTGTTCACCAAAAAATAAATCAGGCAAACGTACCTTTGGCTCCACGAAATGTGCTCCAGAACAACTACTCACGTGTTGCTGGATCTCAGCCACCTCCAGAGAAAGTCGCTGCAGGCGTTGAGCCAAATCCTGAACCGACACCATGATGGAAACAGAAAATCTTTCCTTAGAGATTTTTTTTTTTTTTGGGCTGGACTTACTGTTATGATCGTACAAGCACTAGGAAAGATGGAATTCTGTCCCTACAATAGAACTAAGCTGGATCCCTACGATGTAACGGGAACCTGATCCTGCGACCAGACCCGCTAAAGTCCTCAGCTAGTCTGAATGAAGACCTACAGTTGCGAGGGAGGAATCCCTACAAGATCTAGGGACTGGGAGAAAAGGTGGACACCTCCTAACAGAAATTGTAGCAGGAAAAATAAAACAGAAAACAAATTACTTAGAGATCCTAAGATCAAGCAAAACTGACTGAGTAAGGCACCTAAGCACCCGGCTAGCTTAAGAGTAGATAATACAATGAAGTCCAGCAAAGGCAGAAGGGTGGAGCCAGACTAAATAGGGAAAAAAGGTCATGTGACCAGCAAACTGAAACAAAACCTAACAAGAGGGTTCTAACAGCAATACCCTGAAACACCATGTCTGCAAATTGAGATCCTGATTTGGCTTTTATCCTAAGTCATATTGCAAGAACCGTAACAGGGTCAACAATAACTTTTAGAATTGCTGCTTCCAACAGGTGGCGCTATAGAGTTCAAGTCCTCTTCCTCTCTGAAGAAGCAATTTGCATATTCAATCTGTTGTATGTACCCCATAATAAGTGTTGTAAAAAACACCTCATTGTTTAAGAAGAAAAAAACAAACTCTTATAAGTGTACTAGTGATGATCGAGCACTAAAATGCTCTAGTGCTCGGTACTCGAATCGAGTAGGTTGGAAGCTCGTACAGGCTCAACTCGAGTAACGGGTATAATGGAAGTCAATGGAAAACTTGAGCATTTTTCCTAAAGACTCTGACAGGAGGGCTGGGGGGCAGAAAAATCACTGAAATGGATAAAACAGTGCTCAAATGGAATGAGAACAGCATGGGGAAGATGTCTGCATGCAGCTCTGACTTCCAAGTCACTACTGGGAGCAATGTTGTCAGATTATTATGCCACTTTTACGGATTAACAACGAAACATATAAAACCAAAGATAAAATGGATTTTACAAGAAAATGTTAGGAACTCCTAGACTAGTAAAGGCTATGCACTAAGTGTAAGAGCTGAAAAACATTTACCCCTGGAGTATATACAGTGGGGAAAATAAGAATTTGATACACTGACGATTTTGCAAGTTTTCCCACCAAGAATGGAGAGGTCTGTAATTTTTATCGTAGGTACACTTCAACTGTGAGAGACAGAATCTAAGAATGAAAAACAGAAAAAAAGTATGATTTTTACTAATTAATTTGCATTTTATTGCATGAAATAAGTATTTGATCATCTACCAACCAGCAAGAATTCTGGCTCTCACAGACCTGTTAGTTTTTTTTAAGAATCCCTCCTACTCTGTGCTCATTGCCTGCATTTGCAATTGCATCTGTTTTGAACTCCAATTTTTGAAGACCAAATAGCTGTCTAAGGAAACCACTGACAAAATTATAGACCTGCTCAAGGCTGGGATGGGCTACAGGACCATATGCAAGCTGCAGACAATGTACAAAGGCAGAGGTCCTAATAAAATCTGGCACCCACTCATGGAACCCAAGAATAGGGTATTGTCCTCATGTGAGGTGGAGGGAGTTAGAGAACGATTAGATACATTGTGTCATAATAAGAATAAAGTGCATGCTGTGCAAAACAAAGGAGTTGTAAGGTGCATATGTTAGGCTGATACTTACAAAGGTATAGAGTAAAATCATCCCGGCCTGCCGCCCCTACGTGCGTTTTGTCCTGTCTTTGTCAGGAGGCGTGGTCTAAAGTGATGCGGGAGCTAGTATTTGTAGAAGCCATTGGCCAATCAGATGTGCCTGTTGCTTAATGATGTCAGATCAAATATCGGCACATGCGCGAATGCGAACACACCACTGAAGGGCACTTCCTCCTGCGCTCGTGGAATGCAAGCGATCCAACGCTGCTAGGCAGCTGTGATCACTCACGAACCTGTGGGAGCACATCGGAAAGGCCCTAGTGAGATCAGATCTGGGCATGTGCACAAGACCCGAGGGTGATTATCAATTGAGAACAACAAGAAGATTTACATGCCTGCATAGAGTATTTAACTGGAGGACTGAAAGGAAAAGTGAAAATAGAAGTTCCTAACATGAGATGCAATGAATAAGTGGCTAATGAATGTGGGGCAAAATAAATAAAAGAGTTAGAAGAAGAGTAAATTAAAAAAATATGGAGTGGAACTAATAAAGTGCAAAACCAGAGGAATGAGAGGGAATATTGAATGAATGTCATAATTAGGGTAAATGACAGACATCACAAAGATATTAGTATCATATAAAGAATAATAGCATCTATTGCATGTCAGGCGTGACAAATTGTAAGGACCAAGAATGTGGAAAAGGGAAAATGGGTAGAATGGAGGAAAAGGGAAGGGGGAGAGGAGGGTGAGTGAGGTGTGTGAATGTGAGTTGGCTGCTGAACCCCTGCAGGCTAGAAGAGTGTCAAAAGGAAAAACAGAATGGTAAAGTGAGTAAGGGCGAAGGTGGAAAAAGGGCCTGGAAGTACCAATCTACAAATGGGAAATTGTATGTGTATACAAGCCTAGAATATAGTGGAAGAATATTTAAACATATTAATAATATTATATATACAATGACAAATTAAACAAAAGCCGAGGAAAAAGGGAGGCTCAGACAAAGGGTAGGCAGGGAACTATTATAGGTAGGGGAGGCCAGGTGGCTAGCCTATTCAAAAATCCATGTCATATCTAGTCCGAGGCCACATGGAGAGTGGTCCATAAGTCAAATTGAGTTAAATACTCATTCTGTGTCCATAAAAATTATGTCCATTCTTGAGCTCTCATAGTCATGGTCCAGTCAGATCTGTCCAGGGTAATGGAGAAAAAGAGGAAGTCCTCAAGAGTCCTGGTCCTGGGGCACCAAGTATGCAGACCTGGTTCTGGGATACCGGGCACATATCAAGGGATGATTCAGTAAGTAGATACAAAGGCATATAAATCTGAAAGGTACAATGTAATAATTAAAACCACATACAACATATACTAAAACCAAAGCTTTAAAAACTTACATCCTTAAAGTCATAGAATTTAATGAAAGACCCGAATCCGTGGCTTTCATTTAGTCCCTCTGAACTAAAGTGTTGAGGCCTAAAAATCCAACGGCTCTCCACTTGGGACATGTTAATTTATGCTAATAAATTTCTTTCTATGGTTGAATATACTCTTTGCTCCCCTGCTGCTTTTCTGTAGATGAGAGGCCTCATCTACAGACCCAAAAGAAATTCTTCTGCTACTAACATCATACAGTAGGGTACATCTCACTTTCAAATTGCTTGTAACATCTAGTCTATGTTATAGAGGCCTCATCCACAGAACCCCCAAAAATTCTTCTGTTACTAATGTCAGAGTAGGAGAAATCTCACTTTCAAATTGTTTGTAGCATCTACTCTATGTTGTAGAGTTCTCATCCACAGGCCAAAAATAAATTCTTCTATTAAAACTGCACCCCTCAATGTGCTCAAAATCACATTCAAGAAATGTATTAACCCTTCAGGTGCTTTACAGGAATTTTTGGAATTTGGAAAAAAATGAACATTTAACTTTTTTCACAAAAAAATTAATTTAGACCCAAATTTTCCGAAGCTCGGAAGGGAAGGAGCGCCATTTGACTTTTTGAATGCCAAATTTGCTTTAACAATTAGCGGACTCCATGACGAGTTTGGAGAGCCCTTTATGTGCCTAAACAGTGAAAATCCCCCACAAGTGACACCATTTTGGAAACTAGACCCCTCAAGGAATGTATTTAGATGTGTGATGAGCACCTTGAACACCCAGGTGTTTCACAGAAGTTCATAACTTTGAGCCGTGAAAATAAAAAAGTCACATTTTCTCCACAAAAATTGTATTTAAGCCCCAAATTTTGATTTTCATAATGGTAACAGAAAAAATTGCACCACTCAATTTGTTGTGCAATTTTTCCTGAGTATACCAATACCTCCTATGTGGGAGAAAACTACTGTTTGGGCCCACGGCAGGGCTTGGAAGGGAAGGAGCGTCATTTGACTTTTTGAATGTAAAATTTGCTACAAACATTAGCGGATGCCATGTCCAGTTTGAAGAGCCCCTGATGTTCCTAACCAATGGAAACCACACAAAAGTAACCACATATTGGAGCGCAGATTTTCCTAGAATAGTTTGCAGACACCATATAGAGAGCTAAAGTAACAAAATTACAGCTCCTTAGGGTAAAATTCAGAATTTATTAATTTTGAGAATGCAAATTGCCTCTTCAAACAAAGAGGACTTGTACTCTATAGCGCCACCTATTGGAAGTAGCGATCCTACAAGTCACAATAACCCTTTAACGAGTCTTGTAATATGACTTAGGATAAAAGCCAAATCAGAATCTCCATTTGCAGACACGGTGTTTCGGACTATTGGACTCCTCGTCAGTGCAAAGTAGGAGAGATCTGATTTGGCTAGATGAGAGGCTCTGGACTAGGGTCTAGGGCAGTGGTTCTCAACCTTTCTAATGCCGTGACCCCGCAATACAGTTCCTCATGTTGCGGTGACCCCCAAATCAAAAAATAATTACAGTCCTCCATACAATATTATGGGCACCACATAGTCCTCCATACAGTATTATGGGCCAAATATAATGCTCCATAAAAATACTGGTCCCCATATAATGCTCCATACAAAATATGGAGCTCTCCTCTGCACTGTGCTGCGTTCTGCACTGTTACGGCTCAGGAAAGGGCACTGTGGAAAGACTCCCCATTATCATCATGATTGCCTCCCCATCATCATCATCGCCTCCCTCTTCATCATTGTCTCCCCATCATCATTATCATTTCCTCCCCATCATCATCATCATTGCCTGCCCATCATTATTGGCTCCCCATCATCATCATTGCCTGCCCATCATCATTGGCTCCCCATCATCATCGCCTCCCCATCATCATCATCATCATCATTGCCTGCCCATCATCATTGGCTCCCCATCATCATGATCATTGCCTGCTCATCATCATTGCCTCCCCATCATCATCAATGCCTGCCCATCATCATCATCGCCTCCCATCATCATTGTCTCCTCATCATCATCATTGCCTCCTCATCATCATCATTGTCTCCCCATCATCATCATGGCCTCCCCATCATCATCAATGCCTGCCCATCATCATCATTGCCTCCCAGTCCCCATTATCATCAATGCCTGCCCATCATCATCATGGCCTCCCCATTATTATCAATGCCTGCCCATCATCATCATGGCCTCCCCATTATTATCAATGCCTGCCCATATCATCATAGCCTCCCCATTATCATCAATGCCTGCCCATCATCATCATCGCTTCCCCATCATCATCAATGCCTGCCCATTATCAATGCCTGCCCATCATCATCAATGCCTGCCCATCATCATCATCTCCCCATCATCATCAATGCCTGCCCATCATCATCATCTCCTCCCATCATCATCAATGCCTGCCCATCATCATCATCTCCCATCATCATCAATGCCTACCCATTATCATCAATGCCTGCCCATCATCACACACAGACAGCACCACAGCACACAAGCACTCTCTCACATACATACATACATACATACATACCACACACACACACACACACACACACAAGCACCGCACTACATACACACAGACACACACACAGACACATACACACACGCCTCATCTGTCCAGCGTCCGCGCGCTCTCTGCCACAGCCGGCCGCTGAATGATGACGTCATTCAGCGGCGCTGCTGTGAGAGGAAGCGCCGGCACCCCCTGGAGCCTGGAGCTGCGGCAGCGGAGGCACGGGAGAGGTAAGTATTGTGCCAGCTGCTGCCGGGGCCCTGAGCAAGCGGGGGGGCCCAGTGGCGGCGCTGACACCGCTCTCCTCCACTAATGGGCGCCGGGGTGCCCGACGGCGAGTGGGCCCCCGCCTGCTCAGGGCCCCGGCACTTGCCCGGGTGTGCCGGGTGCTGACGCCGGCCCTGGACTCACCGACCCGCCGCTCAGCTCCAAAGGGTCCCAGGCCGCTGCAATGTGCCTCCGCGCGATGAGGAATTGCTGCTGCTGCCATGCCGCCCCCACACACGTGCAGCCTGGGGCGGACCGCCGCTCACTTCGCTCGCTCGCCCGCCCATGCTACGCCACGCCTCGCCACTGGGCTAAAGCCATCGGAAATATGTATTTTCCGATGGCTTTAAGCGACCCCTGTGTTTTGGTCGTTTGACCCCCGCTGGGGTCGCGACCCACAGGTTGAGAACCGCTGGTCTAGGGGGTAAGGTTTCTCCTTGTGGAGAGTGACATACCAGCTCTGGCGTGTCGAGGTAAGGAGGCTTATTAGCCATGCAATGCTCCTCTGGGAAATTTTAGTATGAAAATTGCCTCTTCAAACAAAGAGGACTTGTACTCTATAGCGCCACCTATTGGAAGTAGCGATCCTACAAGTCACAATCAACCCTTTAACGAGTCTTGTAATATGACTTAGGATAAAAGTCAAATCAGAATCTCAATTTGCAGACACGGTGTTTCGGACTATTGGTCCTCGTCAGTGCAAAGTAGGAGAGATCTGATTTGGCTAGATGAGAGGCTCTGGACTAGGGTCTAGGGGGTAAGGTTTCTCCTTGTGGAGAGTGACATACCAGCTCTGGCGTGTCGAGGTAAGGAGGCTTATTGCGCCGTGCAATGCTCCTCTGAGCATTGAGAAAACATTTTCTGACAAGCTCCTGAATCGCACTTTTGCAGGGGAGATACAGCAACGCATTTCGATCAGAGATCGATCTTTGTCACAGCTGATATTTTCCAAGGAAGAGAGGTATTTAAATGAAAAGAAACCAATCGATCCAGAGAAATACATCACGTGACCCACACGTACTTTTGGCAGATATTGTCAGCTAATTAAAATAATATACAAAATGGCTAATAAAAACATGCAAGTAATGAAAAACGTGAAATCATAAATGCAATACTGTTGCACAGCTTCTGAATCCACACCTTTGCAGTAGAAAACTTCACAGAGCAGGCTACATGGGATAAAAAGCTTTTACTTCTTACAACATGAGGTAAAAGGAAAATGCACAGTAATTTCAGCATTGCATCAGGAAACAGGAGCAAAACGAAAGTGAAAGTACAAGTGAGACTATTTCTTATACAATACATTAAACAGAAGGAAAGTTACACAACATCGCCATCTACTGTCAGGTCAGCATAAAGTCCTCCTTTTACTTATAATAAGTCCTAATCTGTTGCATATGCCAACACCCTTTCTCAACAGTAAGGACTTATTCAATCAAACCCAACTTTTTTATTAGTCTCTGATGTTTATCAGCATTCAACGCCTTGTGAAAATGTCTGCTGTCATTTCTTCAGTAGGGCAATACTCCAACTTCAAGACTTCTTGGTCCTCTTTTAGTTTTGTTGGTTCCAAGTGTGATTGTCCTAATTCTGTCAACAATTGTCTTAACCACAGTACTTCTTGTCTTCTTGTCTTGTCTATCTGTATTCCGAGGTACTGTTTTACATTTCCCAAGTCTTTGATTTCAAAATGTTGCTTCAGGGTTTTTAGAATGTTTTCTTTATCCCTTTCTTGTTTAAAACTAATCAAAATGTCATCTACATATATGAGTACATAAATCCATCTATTACTCAGCCTTTTTGTGTACAAGCATGGATCAGCTTTGCTTCTTTGAAATTTTTCATTTGTTAGTACTTCCGTGATTTTGTCATTCCACGCTTTAGCTCCTTGCTTTAAACCATATATGCTTTTCTGTAGTTTACAAACTTTGTTTGGATTTCTTTCATCTTTGAATCCTGGAGGTTGTTCCATATAAATGTCTTCTGTTAAATCTCCATTCAAAAAAGCTGTCTTTACATCCAGATGTCTTAGTTCCATTTTTTCCATTGCTGCAACTGTAAGTAAAGTTTTTATTGTAGTGTGTTTGACAACTGGAGCAAATGTTTCATCATAGTCTTCTCCATATTTTTGAGAATACCCTTTAGCTACGAGTCTTGCTCGATATCTTTCAGGTGTGCCATCTTTTTGGTATTTTATTTTAAAAATCCATTTACATCCTATGGCTTTTCTTCCTTCTGGCAAATCTGTTAGTGTCCATGTATTTGAATCATGCATGGATTTAATTTCTGTTTCTGTTGCTTCTATCCATTTATTAGCTTTTTCTTCAGAAAGTTTAGATATGTCTTCCCAAGAGGTAGGCTCATGGATTTTTCTTATACTTGTCTTGTATGAGAGATGTTTTGGTGGTTTTCCTTTGTTCTCTCTTATTGAACGTCTTGGTTCTGTGTCTGTTTGTAGTTGTGATTCTTCACTTTTCAGTATTTTGTTCTTCATTAATTTCTACTTCTCTCTCATCAGATATTTCTTCAGTTATGTCACTATGTTTTTCTCATTTTTTGTTTCAACTGAAATCATAATGTCTTCACTTAAATCTTCAATGAATGTCACACTGTTACTCACTGTAACTCTGTCTGTTTTGGGATCTAAGATTCTATATCCTTTGCAATTTTCACTATATCCAACGAATATTCCTTCCATGGATCTATTTTGAAGTTTGGAACGTTTTTCTGTTGGAATGAATATGAAAACTTTACATCCAAAAACTTTTAAATGATTGACACTTGGTTTCATACCTAGCCACAGTTCATATGGAGTTGTCTTCAGTTTTCTGTAAAAAAGTCGGTTCTGTAGATATGTAGCTGTCATTGCTGCCTCACCCCAATATTTCTCTGGTAGTTTAGAATCTGTCAGCATACATCTCATCATTTCTGTTAGAGTTCTGTTTTTCCTTTCTGCTACTCCATTTTGTTCAGGTGTGTATGGAACAGTTTTCTGATGTTCTATTCCATTTTGTCTTAAGTAGTCTTCTATTCTGTGACCTGTAAATTCACCTCCATTATCACTTCTGATGACAATTGGCTTCCTTTGAAATTTGTTACTTGATCTTGTTACATAGTCTACAAGTTTATCAAAAACTTCACTTTTGTTCTTAATTAAGTATGTGACTGTGTATCTTGAGTAGTCGTCTATAAAAGTCAACATGTATTGCCTCCTGATGTAGTCACTTTCATGGGTCCACATACGTCAGTATGCACCAAATCAAGTGGTCTTTCGCTTTTCATCTCACTTTCTTTTGGAATAGATATCCTTGTGGCTTTGGATTTTATAAATCTTTTGTCAATTCTTTTCTCTGTAGTTCCCTTATACTGTCCGGGTGTCTATGTCCTAGACGTCTATGCCACATGTGAATACAGTTTTTGTGATCATGTGTACATACCTTCATCTGTTCCTTTGGTTTGTCAAAATGATATAATTGTTCATCTGCCTTGACTTTGGTTATCAACTTGTTTCCTGCAATAATTGCACACTCATTGTCTTTGAATTTTACTGTAAGTCCTTTTGCTGTTAAACGTTTCACAGATAATAATCCGCCTTCCAATTTTGGAACATAAACACATCCTATACAAGTATCTTTGAATCTTGTCCGAACTTGTTTGAACAATTTAGCATATCTTGTCCGATACCTTCTGCGGTTATTTTGCTTCCATCTGCAAGATAAATGGCTTCTTTCTTATCTAAATCAAGATCAGTAAAGAAATTCTTGTCACTTGTCATATGGCTCGTTGCTCCTGAATCAATAAACCAACCAAGTGATGATTTCTTGTCTGTTATTTTGAATGTGCCATTCCAATTATTCTCACACGAATCGGAAATTGTGTTTTTCACTTTCTGTGTATGCTTTTTATGTTGTAATTTTTGTTGTTCTGCTTTCCATATGGTACAGTCTTTCTTTAAATGACATTTTTTCTTACATCTGAAGCATTCTCTTGTCTCTTTATTATAAGGTTTTTTAAATTCTGTAGCTTTAAGAGCGTTTTCACTGTCTTTTTCAGTAGAAGAATCATTGCTTTGTTCTTTTCTTCTCTGATATTCATCTATGAGTCTTGGTTTCACAAACTCTAATGTAATGTCTGTTTCAGGTCTTGTCTCTAGTGCATTTATTAAAGCAGTATATGAAACTTAGCCATGAATAATTATTTAGCCAAGACTTTTTGGAGAACATGCTAAGAATGTCTCTGAAGTCTTTGATGTAGCCAGGAATCCTGTGAACAAGTGACTGCAACATAGAATTGAGCCATTCACACATGTGCTCACTTGATGAACCAATTCCGATACTATCAGTCTCATAGGAGGGATCCCATCTCCCTTATGAATTTTTGGAAGTCCATGCAATATTGGTAGGATAGGGTATTGTACATCCAGGAATTCCACCTCTTTTTTAGTTAGGACACCCAGGGCCAATCCGTCTTTAATGAGTTTATGCATTTCAAATTTAAACCTGATTGTAGGATTGCTGTGGAGTGTCAGATATGTTGTGTCATCAGATAATAATTCCATATGTGGGAGGCCAATAGCATTATTTCCTCTAGAACACATTCCAAACCATTCAGTGGGAACACCATTCTAGATGCCACCAGCAGCCACCCAAAACACATGGTACGATCCATCCCAGTAGGTCAATTAATCAGAACAAAGAGAAACTGCAGTGGCGAAGAAAACTTATCAGCAGAATTTGATCACACCTTCAAAAAATGAAGGAAAAGAAATTATCCAAATTGGTCTCTCAGTAAAGCATTGAATATAATTTCCAATAGAAACTGTAATGAATTAATTACCGTAACCCCCCGACAAACATAACAACACAAAATTTAAACAAAAACACTATGTATGTTTTCAATATAGCCCTCAATTTCATGAAATTAAAACATCATTAATAGATTGTTGCCTATCCAATATGAAGATGCAACATTAGCATCAATTTGCCAGGAGTGTGTCCACTTTGGAAATTTGATTTCTCCCAGCACATTTAGTTCCAATAGGCCACATACTGTAATACATGATTGGATTGCATTGTTTTTTTTTTTTCAAATGTGGGGTACTAATTGTAAAGCCTGTAAGTAAACTGGCAATTACCGTATTTTTTGGACCATAAGACGCACTTTTTTCCCCCCAAAATTTGGGGAAAATGGGGTGCGCCTTATGGTCCCAACATACCAAAAAATCCGGTGGCGGCGGCGGTCCCGGTGGCGGCGGCAGCCTTCCTGTGGTGTCTGGCCAGCAGCGGGGCTCTGTGCTGCGTGGGGGTTCCGCCGGCATTTCCCTCTTAGCCGGACAGCCCCCCGCAGCTCCGCTGCTGCGGCCTCCTGATACATGGCCGCCAGGGGCCTCCGGTGGCGGTCCCGACGAAGTCTTCGTGCGGTGGTTCCGGGGCAGCAGCCGGCTCTGTGCTGCAGGGGGGCTCCGCCGGCATTTCGGTCTTAGCCGGAAAGCCCCCCGCAGCTCCGCTCCCTCCTGCATCTCGGTGGCGTCCTCAAACATGGCTGCCAGGGGACTCCGGTAAGATGGCCGCCGAATCTCATTCAAGTCTCGGCAACGAGATCTCTTCTCCCGAGATCTCAGGACAAGATCTCGGGAGAAGAGATCTCGTTGCCGAGACTTGAATGAGATTCGGCGGCCATCTTACCGGAGTCCCCTGGCGGCCATGTTTGAGGACGCCACCAAGATTCAGGAGGGAGCGGAGCTGCGGGGGGCTTTCCGGCTAAGACCGAAATGCCGGCGGAGCCCCCCTGCAGCACAGAGCCGGCTGCTGCCCCGGAACCACCGCACGGAAGACTTCGTCGGGACCGCCACCGGAGGCCCCTGGCGGCCATGTATCAGGAGGCCGCAGCAGCGGAGCTGCGGGGGGCTGTCCGGCTAAGAGGGAAATGCCGGCGGAGCCCCCCACGCAGCACAGAGCCCCGCTGCTGGCCAGACACCACAGAGCACAGGAGGCTGCATTGGGACCACCGCTATGGGATGTGAGTACCATATATTGCACAGCGACCCCACAGAGCACAGCGACCCCACAGAGCACAGCCACCCCACAGAGCACAGCCACCCCACAGAGCATAGCCACCCCACACAGCACAGCCACCCCACACAGCACAGCCACCCCACAGAGCACCCCTGCAACACAGAGCACTTCGGACTGTAAGACGGACCCCCATTTGACACATTATTTTTTTTTCCCTGTTTTCCTTCTGAAAATTTGGGGTGCGTCTTATGGTCCGGTGCGTCTTATAGTCCGAAAAAATACGGTAATAGTAAAATTGTCAAAAATAATGATCAAACTATTACATACAAAATCAAGCAATTCATTAATTGCAATTCATCAAATATGATTTACATGGTTGATTGTTCCAGTTGTAACAAAACTTATGTGGGATGCACCTCATATAAACTAAAAAGGCGATATTGGAGCATCTACATAATAAAACCAACACTGTTAATATAAACCGTATTATTTCATCATTAGCCAGACATTTTATCTCCTACCATTCTCGTAATACATCTTCTTTTCGGGTATGTGCAGTAGGTCAAAAGTCGTGGGTCACATAATATATTTCTCTGGATTGATTGATTTCTTTTCATTTGAATACCTCTCTTCCTTGGAAAATATCAGATGTGATAAAGATCGATCTCTGATCGAAACACATTGCTGTATCTCCCCTGCAAGAGTGCGGTTCAGGAGCTTGTCAGAAAAATGTTTTCTCAAAATTAATAAATTCTGAATTTTACCCTAAGGAGCTGGAAATTTGTTTATTTATCTCCATTTGTATTCACGTCAGGACAAGAAGGTTTCCGTGCACCTTCCATGGCTGTTTAGTGAGCTGGCTATTTTTTCCCCTAGTTGCTATAAGAGCAGATTCCCCCCACTAGTGACCTCATTTTGGAAATTATACCCCTTTGGGAATTTATTTACAGGTGTAGTGACGATTTTGACTCCATGGGTGTTTTTCAGAAACAAGCAGCAATGAATGTCTCTGAGTGAAAGTTTCAAACTGTCGTTGTAATGACCAGTAGGTTGTACTGACCAGTGTGTTGCAGTCACCAGTACATTATGCCCAGCTCATGATTCTGTAGACATGCACCCGTAAGTTAGGTGCGCTTCCATCGCTTCATAAATGCCACACATGTGGACGCTATATGTGGTTTAGGTACACTGGGGCTCAGAAGGGAGGAGGCATTTGGATTTTGGAGCACAGAATTTGCTGAATTCTTTTGGGGGGCGAGGAGCCATTTAGCTTTTCCAGAGGTTTTGTAATATCAGTAATGTGAAAGCCACCTATATTTCTGCTAACAGATGATGGACCTGAGTGGGGACTTTGGATTGAGTTGAAACTTTTATTGGGAACATTTTACATAACGTTTGGGATCACATTTATCTGGCGCTCCATGCACTTACTTTGGGGTTTCCATTTAAATCTCTGAGTGACATGACAGATGAAACTCCGAGAGATCCATTCACTATAATGAGGCAGCAGAGTTACTCTGGACTCCGTCTGGCCTCTGATCAGCGTTCTTCTTTTCAGAAGTGCACAAAACTGTGTCCGACGGCACTTTTATGCAATCCTAAAAAGACGGACACTGCCAGATCACAGGCCCTATGGCGTCCACAGTGCCTCCATCTGCCTTATTATAGGGAATCTTCCAACGGGGGTTCCATATGAATCATGTATTTCAGAGATTTCATGGAAACCACGGTGGAAGCACTCAGTGCAGAGTGCATGATAAATGTGTGCTGAGCCTTATTGCGATCTGAGGGAGGCAGAATGAACTAAACAGCAGGTGAAGAATTGTTTTTTTTTAAATTTTTTACACCGTTTCTTGTGCAATATTAATGATTTTGCGACTTTATTCTATGGTCAGTGTGATTACAGGGATACCATACCATATTTAGATCGGGTTTTTATGTTTGGCAGCTGTCACACACTAAAAGACGCTTTTTATTGCAAAAAGTAGTTTTTGCATCACCATATTTTAAGAGCTATAATTTTTCCATAATTCGGCCCACAGAATCATTGGAGGGCTTGTTTTTTGTGGGACGAGTTGACGTTTTTATTGGTACCACTTTCAGACACATTACTTTTTTATCACTTTCTATTCCGATTTTTGGGAGGCAGAATGAACAAAAAACATCAATTCAGGAATTTTGATTTTATTTTCTGTCGTTCCATGTGTAGTAAAATTGATAAGGCAGCTTTATTCTTTGAGTCAGTAGGATTACAGCGATACCACATTTATATAGTTTTTTATGTTTTTGCGCTTTTACACAATAAAAATTATTTTATAGAAAAAAATATTTTTTTTTACTTCGCTTTATTCTGAGAGCTATAACTTTTTTATTTTTCCTCTGATGGAGCTGTATGATGGCTTGTTGCTTGAGGGACAAGATGACAATTTCAGCGGTACCATGTTTATTTATATTTGTCATTTTGATCGCGTGTTATTCCACTTTTTGTTCGGCAGTATGATGATAAAGCATTGTCTTTTGTCTTGTTTTTTATTTTTTTATGGTGTTAACTAAAGGGGTTAACTAGTGGGACAGTTTCATAGGTCAGGTCGTTTCAGACATGGCGAAGCCAAATATGTGCACTTTTATTGTTTATATTCTTTTTCATAAAATATGAATTTATAGGTACAATATATTCTGTTTTTTATTACTTCTTGATTTTTAAAAAAATATTTTTACAATTTTTTAAAAAACTTTTTTTTAAACTTTTTTACTTTGTCCCATTATGGGACTTTCATTTTTTGCAGGTTGATCACTTGTATAACAGAGATACAGGAGCATCCCTAAGTTCTGCAAACTGTCAGTGCTGCACTGACAAAGTCGTTGATTATGTTCTGAGCATGATCAAGCAACTTTCCTATGATGACATCCGGGTCTCCAGAGCTAAGAGACTTACTATCATGCACAGTGCATGTCAGGAAGTTTCTAAGGTTAGTGTAAATTCCATGCAGCGCTGACAGCTTCTATAGCATGCATATATGCATGCTATAGAAGCGATCAGGCTGCACAAAATGAGTGTCCCATAATGGGACACAGTGTAAAAGACAGAATGAAATAATAAAAAAAAAATAATAATAATTGTAAAAATATTAAAAAATAATAATTAAAAAATCTATATTTATTCTATCACTAAATAAATATTTGAATTAAAAAAATCTAGACAATAAAAGTACACATATTTGGTATCGCCATGTCCGTAATGACCCGACCTATAAAACTGTCCCACTAGTTAACCCCTTTAGTGAATACCATATAAAAACAAGGCAAAAAAACAGTAAAAAAGTTATAGCTCTCAGAATAAAGTGATCCAAAAATAATTATTTTTTTTTATAAAATAGTTTTTATTATATAAAAGCGCCAAAACTTAAAAAAAGATATAAATGAGATATCGCTGTAATCGTACTGACCCGAAGAATAAAACTGCCTTATCAATTTTACCACACGCAGAACGGTGTAAACGCACCCCAAAAGAAATTCATGAACTGCTGGTTTTTGCTCATTCTGTGTCCCAAAAATCAGAATAGAAAGCGTTCAAAAATTGTCATGTGCCCGAAAATGGTACCAATAAAAACATCAACTCGTCCTGCAAAAAACAAGACCTCACATGACTCTGTGGGCCAAAATATGGAAAAATTATAGCTCTCAAAATGTGGTGATGCAAAACTATTTTTTTGCAATAAAAAGCATCTTTTAGTGTGTGACAGCTGCCAAACATAAAACCCACTATAAAAACCCTATATAAATAGTAAATCAAACCCGCCTTTATCACCCCCTTAGAAAGGGAAACATAATAAAATTAAGAAAAAGTATTTATTTACATTTTCCCGTTAGGGTTAGGGTTGGGGCTAGGGTTAGAGTTGGGGCTAAAGTTAGGGTTGGGGCTAAAGTTAGGGTTGGGGCTAAAGTTAGGGTAAGAGTTGGGGCTAAAGTTAGGGTAAGAGTTGGGGCTAAAGTTAGGGTTAGGGTTGTGGCTAAAGTTAGGGTTACGGTTTGGGCTAGAGTTGGGGTTAGGGTTGGGATTAGTGTTAGGGTTGGGATTAGGGTTAGGGTTGGGGTTAGGGTTGGAATTTGGGTTAGCATTGTGATTAGGGTTAGGTGTATGTTGGGGTTAGAGTTGGAGTTTGAATTGGGGGGTTTCCACTGTTTATGCACATCAGTGCCTCTCCAAACGCGACATGGTGTCTGATCTCAATTCCAGCCTTTTGGGGTCCAATTTCTCCTGTTACCCTTGGAAAATAAAAAATTTGGGGCGAAAAGATCATTTTTGTGGAATTTTTTTAAATTTTTTATTGGTTATAAATTTCTGTGAAGCACTTGGGGGTTCAAAGTGCTCACCACACATCTAGATAAGTTCCTTAGGGGGTCTACTTTCAAAAATTATGTCACTTTGGGGGTTTCCACTGTTTAGGCACATCGGGGGCTCTCCAAACATGAAATGGTGTCCGATCTCAATTCCAGCCAATTTTGCAAACGGTGCTCCTTCCCTTCCGAGCTTTGCCATGCGCCCAAACAGTGGTTTCCCCCCACATATGAGGTATCAGCGTACTCAGGACAAATTGGGCAACAACTTTAGTGGTCCAATTTATCCTGTTACCCTTGGTAAAATAAAAAAAATGGATCTGAAGTTAAATGTTCATTTTTTTAAACATTCCAAAAATTCCTGTGAAGCACCTGAAGGGTTAATAAATTCTTGAATGTGGTTTTAAGCACCTTGAGGGGTGCAGTTTTTAGAATGGTGTCACTTTTGGTATTTTCTATCATATAGATGAGTCGCCCGCCAGGGCCATGGGGTACTCGGACCCGAGCCCGTTGATTTCTATAGGGGATGTCACGGTAGCCACGACTCGGTCCGTGGCCCTGGGCGCTCACCAAAAAGGGGAATATATTTACAGGGGATAATGTTCGTATAGTGATTCATGACGCCACCTGTAGTATCCGGTCAGGGTGACCAGAGCTGCTGTGCAGGTCCTCTGGAAGGGATGGTGTTGTGCAGCTAGATGGTAAACCTCCTACAGGTGAGGCTGTGTCCTTCCAGGGCAGGTAGATGGTGTATATTTTAAGAATGGTGCTGAGGAGTGTAGCAGGGAGATGTGCGACACTGGAACAATCAGGGAGACAGTCCAAGTGCAGTTTCAGGGTTTTTACTCACAGTCTGTTGCCAGCAAGACAGATGCCCGCCTGGTACTGTGTTCTCCGGGCGAGTGGTCCAGCAACCCCAGGTAGATTGGTCGCACTTCCCAGGACTACCTTTCAGTGCGTTCCTTTCCTGGCCTTCTTACTCTGTGCTTTCCACTCCTTTCTTCCTAGCACCTCACCATGCAGTCCTTCAGATCAGAAGCTTCGGTCCTGTCGGGAAACAGATTTATTCTGTATGTCCTTGGCCCTATATAGCTTCCTTCCAGGGGATGCTGCTGGTGGTTGTAGCAATGACCCATAAAGTGATCACTGCCGTCGGCTTACTAGCAGGGCCTGAAACTTTCCCACTAGTCTAGGGGCCGTACCCTGATGGCCTGGTCCTTCCATTCTCGGATGGGGTTACGGATGGGGTATTCACTGTCCGTGCCCTTGGACCCTCTCTTGTGCGCTCCAGGAACTCCTGAGGCTGGCTCTCCTCAGAGAGACTGTGCTCTAAAAACTCCTCTTCTCCTCTTACTGCTGCCTAAGCTCCACCCACCCATACACCACTTGCTAACCAGTCTGAGTCAGACCATCCTCCCATAGGGTACGTCCGTATGCTCAGCTGATGGTGTGTGTTGGATGCGGTGTTAGAGTCTAAGGGTGCTCCCTCCTTACCTGGGAGTGGGGTGCACATGGATGAGATGCAACACCTCTGTGGCGACTGAACCCTCAGGGCGCCACATAGACACCTCAAAGTGACATCAAATGTGATATGGTCCCAAAAAAAAAAAGGTGTTGTAAAAATGAGAAATCGCTGGTCAACTTTTAACCCTTATAACTTCCTAACAAAAAAAAAATTGGTTCCAAGATTGTGCTGATATAAGTAGACATGTGGGAAATGTTATTTGTTAGCTATTTTGTGTGATACAACTCTCTGATTTAAGGGTATGAAAATTCAAAGTTGTAAAATTGCGAAATTTTCTAAATTTTCGCCAATTTTCCATGTTTAGCACAAATCAAGTTATACTGAAGCAATTTTATCACTAACATGAAGAACAATATGTCACGAAAAAATGATGTCAGAATCGTCAAGATCTGTTGAAGCGTTCCAGAGTTATAACCTCATAAAGGGACAGTGGACAGAATTGCAAAAATTGGCTTGGTCATTAACATGCAAACCATCCTCAGGGTAAGGGGGTTAACATCCCCTTGGTGATCCTCTCTCCCCATCTGCCTCTCATCTTTTCTTCCTTCAGCCTTTCACAGCTTACTAATCTCCTACGCATGAAGGCAGAAATACTCTGAAACTAATCTTCTCCTGCCTCTGCTCAGTTTATGACTTAACTACCGTAACTCCCCTCCAGGACAACTTGATTAATTCCCAACACCCACAGGTTTAAGCATGGCCTAAAAACACATTTCTGTAGATTGGCCAATTGCCACACCTCACTTATCTAACTATCCCCATTTGTGAATATAACATTTTCTTCAAAATAAAGCATCTGTTCACACCCCCCATGCATTTAACCCCTTAAGGACCAAGCCATTTTGTAGGTTAATGATCAGGCCTTCATTTTGAAATCGGACCACTGTCACTTTATGTGCTTATAACTCTGGAATGCTTCAATGGATCCCGCTGATTCTGAATTCATTTTTTCGTGACATATTGTACTTCATTTAGTGGTAAAATTATTTCGATATAGCTTGCATTTATTTATGAAAAAAACGGAAATATGGCGAAAATTTTAAAATTTTGCAATTTACAAACTTTTAATTTTTATGCCCTTAAATCAGAGAGATATGTACAAAAAATAGTTAATAAATAACATTTACCACATGTCTACTTTACATCAGCACAATTTTGAAACCAAAATTTATTTTTGTTAGAAAGTTATAAGGGTTAAAAGTTGACAGGGATTTCTCATTTTTCCAACAAAATTTACAAACCCATTTTTTTTTGGGAGCACCTCACATTTGAAGTCACTTTGAGGGGTTAATATGACAGAAAATACCCAAATGTGACACCATTCTAAAAACTGCACCCCTCAAGGTGTTCAAAACCACATTCAAGAAGTTTATTAACCCTTTAGGTACTTCACAAGAATTGAAGCAATGTGGAAGGAAAAAATTAACATTTAACTTTTTTTCTCCAAAATTTTTCTTCGGATACAATTTATTTATTTTCTCGAGAGTATCAAGAGAAAATGAACTACAATATTTGTTGTGCAATTTCTCCTGAGTACACCGATACCATGTGTGGAGGAAGACCAATCTTTAGGCGCACGGCAGGGCTCGGAAGGGAAGGAGCATCATTTGAGATTTTGAATGTCAAATTGGCTGGAATTCAGAGCGGACGTCATGTCGCGTTTGGAGAGTCCCTGATGTGCCTAAACAGTGGAAACCCCCCATAATGACCCCATTTTGGAAACTAGACCCCCCAAGGAACTTATCTAAATGTATGGTGAGCACTTTGAACCCCCAATGGCTTCACAGAAGGTTATAACGTAAAGCCATAAAATTAATAAATCATATTTTTCCACAAAAATGATCTTTTCATCCTCAATTTTTATTTTCCCAAGGGTAACGGGACCCCAAAAGTTAATATGCAATTTGTCCTGAGTACGCTGATACCCCATATGTGGGGATAAACCACTATTTGGGCGCATGGCAGAGCTTGGAAGGGAACGGGCGCCATTTCACTTTTTTGGCTGGAATTGAGATCGGACGCCATGTCACGTTTGGAAAGCCCCTGAGTGCCTAAACAGTAGAAATCCCCCACAGGTGACCCCATTTTGGAAACTAGGCCCCCCAAGCAACTTATCTAGATGTGTGGTGAGACCTCTGAACCCTCAAGGCCCTTAAGGGCTTCACAGAAGTTTGTAACAAAGAGCCGTAAAATTAAAAAATCATATTTTTTGCACAAAAATGATCTTTTCATCCTCAATTTTTATTTTCCCAAGGGTAACAGGACCCCAAAAGTTATTGTGCGATTTTTCCTGAGTACGCTGATACCCCATATGTGGGGGGGGAACACTGTTTGGGCGCATGGCAGAGCTCGGAAGGGAAGGAGCGCCGTTTGACTTTTAAAACGCAAAATTGGCTGGAATTGAGATCGGACGCCATGTCATGTTAGGAGAGCCCCTGATTTGCCTAAACAGTGGAAACCCCCCACAAGTGACACCATTTTGGAAACTAGACCCCCTAAGGAACTTATCTAGATCTGTGGTGAGCACTTTGAACCCCAAGTGCTGCACAGAAGTTTATAACAAAGAGCCGTAAAAATAAAAAAATCTAATTTTTTTCCACAAAAAATATCTTTTTGTCCCAAAAGTTTTATTTTCACTAGGGTAAGAGGAGAAATAGGACCCCAAACGTTGTTGTGCAATTTGTCCTGAGTACGCTGATATGCCATATGTGGGGTGGAACCACTGTTTGGGTGCATGGCAGAACTCGGAAGGGAAGGAGCGCCGTTTTGGAATGCAGACTTTGATGGAATGGTCTGCGGGCGTCATGTTGTGTTTGGAGAGCCCCTGATGTGCCTAAACAGTAGAAACACCCCACAAGTGACCCCATTTTGGAAACTAGACCCCCCCAAGGAACTTATCTAGATGTGTGGTGAGCACTTTGAACCCCCAAGTGCTTCACAGAAGTTTATAACGTAGAGCAGTGAAATAAAAAAAATCATATTTTTTTCCACAAAAATGATCTTTTTGCCCCAAAATTTTTATTTTCACAAAGGTAACAGGAGAAATTAGACCCCCAAAGTCGTTGTGCAATTTGTCCTGAGTACACTGATAGCCCATATGTGGGGGCTAACCACTGTGATCGCCTTACTGCGATCTTTGGGAGGCAGAATGATCAAATCTACAAAAGGTGAAGAATTGGTTTTATTTTTTACGCCGTTCCTTGTGCGATATTAGTGATTAGGCGACTTTATTCCTTGGGTTGGTGTGATTACAGCGATAACAGATTTATACCTTTTCTCATGTTTAGCTTCTGTCACACACTGAAAGACGCTTTATTCTTTGGGTCACTATGATTAAAGTGATACCTCATTTATATATTTTTTATGTTTTGGCATTTTTTACACAATAAAAACTTTTATAGAAAAAATAATTATTTTTGCATCAGTTTATTCTGAGATCTATAACTTTTTATTTTTTCGCTGATGGAGCTATATGGCGGCTTGTTTTTTGCAGGACAAGATGACGTTTTCAGCGGTACCATGTTTATTTATATCCGTCTTTTTGATTGCGTGTTATTGCACTTTTTCCAAGCGGTATGATGATACGCTTGGAAAAAGTATAATTTGCTACTTTTTTGTGTTTTTTTTATGGCATTCACTGAAGGGGTTAACTAGGGTGACTCTTTATAGATTGGATTTTTACAGACGCGGTGATACCAGACGTGTATTTTTTTGTTTATTTTATTATTTTTTTTACATAAAAATGTGTATTTATTAGGGGAATTTTTTTATTATTTTTATTATTTTTTTATATTTTTTTTTACATATTTTTTTTACCTAGTCCCTTTATGGGACTTTCATTTTTTAACTTTTGATTGATGGTATAATACATTGCAATGCTCCGGCATTGCAATTTATTATGCCTATGCAGAAGGCTTCTGAGACCATGCTGTGAGCATGGTCTCAGATGCTTTCCATAGCTGGATGACCCTCGGGTTGTCATGACAACCCCAGGTTATCATGGCTGAGATCGGGCCCTGCGATGATATCGCAGGGACGCCGATCTGAGGCAGAGGGAGCTCCCAACCCTCTGCCTCCCCCCCGCGCTCGATCGCAGCAATCAGGGGGTTAACAGGTGCAGATGCTGCTCCTGGCTGTCAGTGCTGGAAGCTCATCCACTGCAGCGCTGAGTTCCTGCACGGACCGGGCTGGAGAAGCTGAAATTTCAGCCTCTCCTGCCCAATCGCTGCTGTGTTTGGTCAGTCAGATTGACTGACCAATCACAGCACTGTGGGTGCGGGGACCGACTGCAAGGGTACCCGTACCTCTTGCCGTGCCTGTCAGCTGTCATAGACAGCTGTCGGCACTGAACTGTCACTGCGTGTTCACACGCAGTGACAGTTTAAATGCAGAATGTGCACAGTCTGTCACGGTGCACGCCAATGGACATTAAGGGGTTAATAGCACTCTGCTGTCTGTACCACGCTGGCGACCAGTCCATGCAGCATTATGTGCATACCCGATTTAGTACATTATGGCTGTATTGTACAATATAAGCACATTTTACCATTTACCTTTTGTGTCTCCCCTAGTTCCTTGTAGACTCTGAGCTTGCAAGCAGGGCCCTCACTCCTTTTGGTATCTGAGTTATGATATTCTGTAATGTCTTTATTGTCTGTACAAGTCCCCTCTAAAATTGTAAATTGTAGCAAAATATGTTGGTGATATAAAAATGAAAATTGTTATTATTCCAGCACTTACATACACAACTTTGTCTTTCTCCTGATGACCTCAGTGGGGGCTGAGTCAGAGAATGTACTCCCCTTTTTGAAGAGTTATTAAAAACCTTCTACTTGCCATATCTTTGGCTGGGGGGCTCATAGAGTGACAGCAGGATTATTATATTTTTTCTTACAAAATTATCTTTCATTTAAGACCAAAAATGACGTCTCTGTGTGGTACTGGAGGGCAGAATCCCTTTCCTCGGTTTCTGGTGACACGAGAAGTCGCAAAATTCTATCGGGCGTAGCTTTAATTATACCAATTCTGAAAATACATGTTTCCAGCCTCTAGGATTATTGTGTGTTATTAAATTTGAGTTTGAATAGACAAAGGAGAGTTTAGATCCATTGCGGGAATAACTGCTTTCAAATAGTCAGGGCCATAAAATGACCATGTGTTGAAGGGAAGAGGGGAGGGGTGTCGGGGTCATAGAGACAGACCACTCGTCCTCCAGTCACTCCAGATTCAGGCTATGAGCAAGGGTCGACCATCAGAGAATGAATCAGAACAACAGACTGCTTCATACTCAATACATGCTCCAGAGACTACTATGACGCAGCTTTCTCAGTAAATTCTGATCTTTATTATTACAAGCACAAAGTTATATAGTATGCATATCAGGGTGGAGTGAGGGGCACCTAAAGAGAAACAGTATAGCCATATATGGATATGTATAGTATTCTAACATCTGGATTGGTTCCACCGTTCCTTCAGCTCAGCTCAGCTCCCGAATGATGTAACTTCTGGCTGATGCAATCCTCTTGGAATTCAGGATCCAGTTACATATTCCAGAGATGGGTCTTTAGCTAAATGCCACGTAGTAAGGAAAGTTTATATGCCACGTAGCAAGGAAAGCTTATTGTTTGAATACACAAAATGGAAGCTAGCTTATAAACGTCATATAAGGTACAAAAATAGAAATATATACATAATATGAAAGTATTAAAGTAGAAAAATTATATTTTACCTCGACAATCCCCCCTAAACACTAAGCTTTCCCTTGCAGGGGTGACCTTTGAGACTGTCCATGTGTTGGGGAGGGGAGATGGGTTGGACTTCTTCACCCCGTCGTCTTAGGGATCATTCCCTTGTGGAATGCCCCCACACGCTCAGGGCCCTACTCTAACATACACATGGAGTTCTCCCATCTGTCCCTAAACTAAATCTCTCATTTCTATTTGTATTTTGTCATAGGGGATTTTATCAGGTTCATCCTGCGGAGTATATTTCTCCATATCACCCTTATCAATGTCTTCATATAGTAGCGACACAACTTCCTGATGAAGGAAAGTACCTGAGGAGGCGGCTGCATTGGTCACAGCTTTCCTATACATAGATATCACACAACATAGAATTATCAATCCTAGCACCAAAAGCCCTGTTACCACTAAGCAGGCTTGTTGGAGAAATTCTTTAAGTCCTCCAAGCCATCTTAAGAAGAAAGAGGTATCTACTTCTGCATTGGCTTTTATTTCCTGAGCCAGATTTTTAATCTCTGTAAGGGCCACTATAGTTTTACCATTGACTCCAGAATTCTGAGGAATATAAGTACAACATTTTTCCCCTATCATCCCACAAACTTCATCTTTTTCAGCTAGAATCATGTCAATGGCCAGTCTATTTTGAAGAGTCAGTCTTTTGTTTTGGGCCCAGTTTCTCAACTATACCCTGGAAAGCATCTTGACTAAAATTGATATTGATAAATCTTTGCTTGGTGTAGTATATATATTTTATCCAATCTACATTGTAATTGATCTGCACAGTTGGGATGAGAGAACGGAAACCCGCCAGGATCTGATTCTGAGCTTTGTATTCGTCTGGGACCCCCCTAGGAACACCTATGGAATCCATATAAACTTTGGGATCCTCAGCATAACTGGTGTGCAGCTGACCCAGACTCCTTCTTTTTCTGGATATCAGTGGAGCTATATTCTCGGATCCAGACTCTTTCTCACGTGTCTTTTAATGACTACCTAGTCTCCAGGCTGCAGGCTGTGACTCCCAGGATCCTGGTTCGGATCTGGAAGAGAACTGAAAACATTATCATATACTTTCTTGAGTCTTTTATGCAAATCCCTTACATATGAACTTAATACATGGTTACTTATTTCCAATGCTTGGGAAAAGAAACATCCTAAACTAGGCACTTTGCCAAATAGTACTTTATACGGAGAAAGTCCAGTTTTTCTACTTGGAGTGTACCTTACTGAGTATAGGGCTAATGGTAAACATTCAGGCCAAGATTTCCCTGTTTCAGCCATGGCCTTTTAGATTTTTTTTTTAACTTCAATATCCTATTTAGTCCTTTTACTTTTACACCGCTTTGTGGTAATATGGGGTGTGGAAAACTTGTTGAATTCCCAGCGCTGTCAAGACTTCATTCATTATTTCACCTGTGAAATGTGTACCTCTGTCACTTTCGGTCACCTTTGGTACTCCATACCTGCACACCACCTCCGCAAGCAGCTTCTTTGCGGTTGCCGCAGCCGTAGCCTTGGCAATCGGGAAAGCCTCCGGCCAACCTGAGAATAAATCAAAAACACACCAACACGTACTCCCATGAACCTGATTTTGGCAGCTGAATATAATCAATCTGCAGTCTCTGGAAAGGATAGAGGGGCCGAGGGGCGTGTTTGGGTGGTGTCTTGACTACCCTTCTCTGATTATGTGTAGCACATACCATGCATCCCTGGATCAAACCTTCTATACAGGTGGAAAAGCCTGGTGCCTCCCAATGCTTCTGCATCACACTCATCACAGCAGTTTTGGACTGGTGGGTTGGCCCATGTAACATCTGGGCGACCGCAGGGTACAATGCTCTTGGAAGGCATCGGCGCATCCCTCTTCCCCATACCCCAGTTGCTGCATTCAGACATGCACCTTCTTTTTCCCACTTTTCTACTTCCTCCTGGCGCACCTGAGCCTGCATCTGGGCTAAGGCATCCTCCGACACAAAGGGATTTTTGGGAGCGCTTACCTGGTGCATCGTTACCCCTTGGAGTGGTCTACTGGCTGCTGTTTTTGCTGCTGCATCGGCCATTGTGTTTCCTTTACTCACCTGATCAGTGCATCTGGTATGTGCTTTAACTTTTATGACAGCTACCTCTTTTGGTAATTGTAATGCATCAATTAACTGCTGGACTGCGTCAGCATTTTTAATGGGATGTCCTGCTGCCATCAGGAATCCTCTAGACTTCCAAATTGGACCCAAATCATGAGCTATACCGAATGCTTATCTAGAATCTGTGTAGGTGTTAACAATTCTACCTTCAGCTATCTTACAGGCCTCGGTTAGAGCCTTAAATTCAGCCTCCTGGGCCTACTGATATGGGAGCATTGGTTCTGCTTTGATTACTGCATTCAGGGAGACGATGGCATACCTGGTGTGGAAGGTACCTGAGTCATCTTGGTAGCGAGTTCTACAAAAGATTTAAAGTCAACATTATGTCTTTCAGTTTTAAACACTGTGGGTAGGCCTGCTGTTTCCTGTGCCATAAGCTGAACATAATCATAAGGAATCTCCTCTCTTGGATCTTCTTTGTACAATACCGTACAATACCTGACCTCCCCCCTAGATCCGAGAGAGGTAACAATGTGACAGGACTAAGTGTGGTACATCTCTGCAAAGAAACATTTGGAGGCATTAAAAGTGCACATTGCAATCGAAGGTGACGTGCAGCTGAAAGATGTGCCGACTGCACCTGGTTCAGTATGATGTATACATCATGAGGTGTAAGTGCTGTCAGTGGATAATCAAGAACGATATCTGATGATTTGTGGAGCAATAGTCCTACAGCATGTACCGCCCGTACACAGGACGGGGTACCCTAGCCACTGCATCTAGTCTTTCACTGAAACAGGCCACTGGCCTTTGATTGTCACCATGTAACTGAGTCAATACTTCTGCCGCGTGTCCCTGCTGTTCGTGGAGATACAGGGTGAATGGTAGTTCATAGTTGAGAGTTCCTAGCGCTGGAGCTGCCACAATCCTGTTTTTGAGGGAATGAAAACAGTCTATACCTTCAGGAGTTAGTTTAAAAAGCACAATGGTAATAGTCATAGAGAGGCTGCATGAGAATTGACACAGCACGAATCCACTGCCTGCAGTAGAAAATCAGTCCAAGAAATATCCTAAGAGCGGCAACATTAACAGGCATAGGAAAGTTCTGTACAGCTTCTTTGCGAGCGCTGGTCAGATGTCGCGCCCCCAGTGTAATGCAATGTCCCAAAAAGATAACTGAAGATTTACAGAATTGCAGTTTATCCTTTAACGCTTACAACCTGCTTGGTACAAAAACAACATATTATAAAAATAACATTGGCAAAATCAATAACTGTAAACTAAGCAGCATCCTGAGATATCTGGAACAAAAGTGTATATATATATTGTACCAGCCAATACATAGAGAGTTAAATCTCGTAGCCGAAGGGGAAGCTGAAGGTTGGAATTTGTACTGTCAAGGCCATTGATAAGGGACCTTACTCTTAGCTGCAGAGATGCCAAAGGTGGGGCTAGGTTTTAACTAAAACACCCCTTGTTACCAGTTTCTGCATCTGCTGAGCAATAGTCCTTTCTTGAGCTAAACTAAGAAGATACTGTCTCTGTTGGGGCAGGATTTCACCTGGCTTTAATTTGACCATGACTGGCTGCACCCTTAATCTGCCCACGTCTGTTTTATCTGAAGCCCAGAAATCATGCGGTATCACACCTTCTAACATTGAAGGAAATTCATTTGTGTCCTCTATACTAGCAACGTCTAGCGACATGATTTTACAAAGAGTGCTCTGCTTCAGTCCTGGTGTCATAGTGACAGTTCCATCAGGATGATACTCAATATGTGCTTGCAATTGTGACAACACATCACTTCCTAAAAGATTACATTGACCCCGTAGTGATACCATTAACTGTGTGCGTACAGTGGTTCCTTGAATTTGCAGGGAATCTTATTAGTGACGGGGAGCAGGATAGATGGAGAGTTATAAGGAGTCGCTATAACATGGTGGGAGAAATCACTTTTCCCAAATGGCCAGTCCTCTTCTGTAATTACTGAATTGTCTGCCCCCGTGTCCACTTGGAACTCAACCTCATGTCCCCCTGGTAGATTCACCTGTACTGTGCAATTAGGAATGGGGGTAAGGGGACAAGGGGTTCATGTGCAAGCTACCATTATCCTATGGGAGCGCCTCTAATTGGTCTTGGGGGCCTCTTGCAGGCGAGTCATTTGCATATGGATTAGTTGGACAGGCTGGATATGGGTTAGTTCTGCAATCCCTCCTGAAATGTCCTGGTTTCTTGCACCCGTAGCACAATTTCTGCCCATCTCCTGGCACACGTCTCCTCTCCCTGTTGTTTGCAGGACAAGTACCTACAGCATGTATCCTTGCTCCTCTTTTTGCCTGCGCTAAACCATGTTGTGCCCCCTGTGCTTTTCTGGCTAGATCCTCTGCTTTTACTGATCTCCAATCCGGTCTACTTACTTTCAGTTTTTCCTTGTCACTTCTTTTTTTTTAATTTTTTTATGCCATTCATATTAAACTTGCCAGAACCCTCTCATTAGTCTTGTTTTCTTTGACAAAACCCATTTCCACTCAAGTTTTTCTTAGAGTCCAGAAATAATCTTTTGGCTCTTTCCTGAACTCTGTCCTCTAGTGTAACTTCCTTTCTCTGCCTGTCTATTTGCTTCTCACATACTCTGACCTTCGATTCTTACGTACTGTGTCTATTCCAAAAACATAAAACTGTTGCACTCTTTCCTGTGCATCCTCACGAATACCCGACGGGAGGGGTCAAACCACTGCGTAGTTTGTGTGTCCTCTCTCCCTCAGCCTGCAGGTTGCTTATCTGTAGAATGACCTTGGTGTACAGCAAAATACCATCTCGCTGCTGCCAGCACTTATCTCTGCTTGCTGTCACTGACTTTTGCATTCTTAGATCAGTTCCTACAAATATAACACTTATATATCTCATTTATCAATCTATTGTATCTAGCTTCATCTGCCAATTTTCCCTTTTTCTGTTTTCTATCCCACATCTAACCAATCATAACAGTTTTCATTCCCTGGGCGGGTGACATAGAGATAAAATATCCCTTTTTCCCTAAATTTAGTGTGTTGATCCCTTGAAATCATTCCTATCACAGTTGAATATTTGATAGAAATCGAACTTAAAGATAACCACAGGGGTTGTAGTATTAACCCAGAAGGTGGGCATACTGGCACTACTGGAGATCAGGATATAGCTCAAAAGGATATGTATATCAGAAACTTCATGACTGCTGATTAATCTTGTCCTTCTTGCAATGGGAGGCGTGAATCCAGGTGCTCTTGCCCTCGAGCTTCGGGCAGTAGGGGTGGACAGGATCACAGAGTAGGGACCCTCAAATCTGGGCTGGAGACAGTCTCTTCCCATAAATTTTTTATATATATAAGGTCATCAGGCGAGAAATCATGCACCGTGTCACCTGTAAATTCTGGAGAGAAGCAGACACTGTAGAGTGGGTGTTAGTTAACTCTTTAGACAAAGCAATCACAAATTTGCTATTTTATCATTGGTTTCAAATAATTCCTGGTGCCTAATGTCTTCTGTTTTTAACATACCAGCATGATGGAGTATTGAATGTATGGTGGCCCGAAGGGTGGCCCGTGACTCATTTGAGTTTAAAGGATCATGGACTGGACCTACTGCATGGATGATGATATCAGCGGGAAGGTCCCCTGCATGGGTTGTCAGAGTCTGTCCAGGTGGCAAAGGGTCATGAGTGTGTATATGAGCCATACATTCTGCAGTGACGATGGGACCACCAGCTTGGGCTATTAATAGAGCCAGACCCCCTTTCTTGGAGCAGTTGGAGTTGGCAGGACTAACTATAGCACCAACCCGATGTGTCAGGATATCACCGTACCCTATGGATAATGTCACTGGATTTCCGTTGCGGTCTGTGTAATGCTGTGAATGGCAGGGATACCAGTTTTCAAGTACACCGGAGCTGGGGGCCTGACCGGGGTTTCCGTCAATCTTACAGAACGACTGTCCTCTCTGAGGATTTGTGAAGGAGAGGAAGGTGCCCCATCTCTGGAGTAGGGGTGGAATAGGCCCTAGGACCAGGGGTTGACAATGATGGTGGGGGAATGGAGGAGGGAAGAAAAGATACTGGTGCTGCTGGGGATAGTGGTGGCTGTTGAGGGGCCCACCC
Source organism: Oophaga sylvatica (assembly GCA_033576555.1). Classification (NCBI taxonomy): domain Eukaryota; kingdom Metazoa; phylum Chordata; class Amphibia; order Anura; family Dendrobatidae; genus Oophaga; species Oophaga sylvatica. The sequence continues at coordinate 255,758,160 of JARQOD010000003.1, read as the reverse complement.
CTCTTCTATCTCCTGATCCTCCTCCCCTTCATTAGATCCCATAATATCATGGCGGCGGCTTCTGATCATTGTTTGAAAAACTGAAGATTCATGCATTGCAGCAATGGCCGGGTTGGGGTGTGTGAAAGGGAACAATGGTGTTGCATCTGGTGCCATATTGGGAGCTGTGGCCTGCACAGGTGTGGGCGGGGGCTGGTAGTAGGCCCTGGTTGGTATCAGCAAGGGATATAGGCCTGACTGGGTGTGCTTGGGTGTCCCAAGATGGCCGCCGGAGGAGATGGGGTGTTGGTCATTTCCAGGTGTATTAAGATGGCCACTGGGTTTACCAAAATGGCCGCTGGGTGTGGGAGGGGCGATGGGCTGGGCATTACACCAGGAGCGACCCGCCCCAAAACACGGCAGGTCTCCGCCCAGGGCGGATTCTGTTCACCACACACATGACAAGTCCAACCTCCCTTTGTTCTGAGATCGGCACCATTATAGGGCGGTGGCCGAGGGCTTGGAGCGGCCATTTTAGTTACATCAACAAGATCATATGCAGAGCATTTTACATATCCGAACAAAGGCTCAGCACTTTCCGAACCTCCTTATTCCATCTACCTCTTTCCAACCCTCAACTTTCAAATCATTTACTACTCTTAAATGTGCTTGGGCTTGATACAAGAGCCCCTGATCTCTCAACTTTCCCTCATTCTGTGCGACAAAGTCTTTCCACACTGAAGGCTGAAGCCTGCCTGTACTCGCAAGCTCATTCTTAACAGCCTTCTTGCCTCCACGTGATTCCATCAATTCAACCACTCCCAAAGCACCACCCTCTAACTTGTGGGTTTTGTTTGATTTAAACATGCGCATCATAATATTAACAGAGTGTAATGATCTGTCGCGACTCAGACCACCGGCGTCACTCGCAGGTCACCACCCGTCACTGCAGAGTCCCCCTCAATACACTGACAAGACAAAGAGTCCTTCTCTATTTGTCCCTTCCCTAACTGTGGATGGTGACGTTACAGCGCAGTACACCGTGACACTCTACACAGCACAGAGTCCCCCTCCATATGCTGACACCTGGGCTTCTCCTAATGAGACTTCCCGGGTTAGACAAAGAGTACCCCCTCCATTTGTCCAAGACAAAGAGAACCCCCTCCATTTGTCTCCTAGCAAAATTTAGGTATGCGCACCCCTCCCACAATTCTCTATAAAATGCTAGAAATTTAGACACTACCAAATAATCACGGGAGACAACTATCGGCATAAAAGTACAGTGACTGGAGGAGGAGGAACGTGGTAATTTTCACGAGAACGTGCAGGCATGCAACGTCACTCGGTCAGACTTGCTGGTTCGTGGCGTGGGATTGCCCTTGGTCTCACCACTCAACCAGTCACCCCTCCAGACCCAAATGGACAATACGACAGGACCAAACAGTGACTGACACACAGGCAAGTGGGACGCATATAAAGTATATGATCCCAACTTACCGTGTTCAACGGAGGCTGCAGTCCTCGCACTCAGTCACCGCGGGCACCACCGCAAAGTCCTCGGGACGGGTCCGGACGGGCGGCAATCCATGGCCCCACGTTGGCGCCAATTGTCGGGGTCATAGAGACAGACCACTCGTCCTCCAGTTACTCCAGATTCAGGCTATGAGCAAGGGTCGACCATCAGAGAATGAATCAGAACAACAGACTGCTTCATACTCAATACATGCTCCAGAGACTACTATGACGCAGCTTTCTCAGCAAATTCTGATCTTTATTATTACAAGCACAAGTTATATAGTATGCATATCAGGGTGGAGTGAGGGGCACCTAAAGAGAAACAGTATAGCCATATATGGATATGTATAGTATTCTAACATCTGGATTGGTTCCACCGTTCCTTCAGCTCAGCTCAGCTCCCGAATGATGTAACTTCTGGCTGATGCAATCCTCTTGGAATTCAGGATCCAGTTACATATTCCAGAGATGGGTCTTTAGCTAAATGCCACGTAGTAAGGAAAGCTTATATGCCACGTAGCAAGGAAAGCTTATTGTTTGAATACACAAAATGGAAACTAGCTTATAAACGTCATATAAGGTACAAAAATAGAAATATATACATAATATGAAAGTATTAAAGTAGAAAAATTATATTTTACCTCGACAGGGTAGTGTCTCACTGAGCAGAGTTAGGGAGAAGCTGCAAAGGGGATCATTTGTGAAGCATGTCATTCACAAACCAAGGAGATGCAACAGGCAGCTCTCGATGGATGCTTCGGTTATTTAGGCAATAACTCATATGGGCAGCACAGTGGCTCAGTGGATAGCACTACAGCCTTGCAGCGCTGGAGTCCTGGGTTCGAATCCCACCTAGGACAACATCTGCAAGGAGTTTGTATGTTCTCCCCGTGTTTGCGTGGGTTTCCTCCGGGTTCTCCGGTTTCCTCCCACACTCCAAAAACATACTGATAGGAAATCTAGATTGTGAGCCCCATCTGGGACAGCGACGATAATGTGTGCAAACTGTAAAGCGCTGCAGAATATGTTAGCACTATATAAAAATAAAGATTATTTAAATAAAGATTATTATATTTTCCTGGCATATATTAATAGTAAAAGAATCAAAAGTGAAAGTGTAGGCCCCTTAAAAAATTGTGAGGAAAGAATGGTTGTAGATGATGAGGAAAAAGCTAATATATTAAATACCTTTTTCTCCACGGTATTCACGGAGGAAAATAAAATGCTAGGTGAAATGACGAGAGACAAAGAAAACCCTATATTAATGGTCACCAATCTAACCCAAGAAGAGGTGCGAAACCGGCTAAATAAGAATAAAATAGATCAATCTCTGGGTCCGGATGGCATACACCCACGAGTACTAAGAGAACTAAGTAATGTAATAGACAAACCATTATTTCTTACATTTAGGGACTCTATAGCGAATGGCGTATAGAAAATGTGGTACCAATATTCAAAAAGGGCTCTAAAAGTGAACCTAGAAATTATAGGCCAGTAAGTCTAACCTCTATTGTTGGTAAAATATTTTAAGGGTTTCTGAGGAATGTTATTCTGGATTATCTCAATGAAAATAACTGTTTAACTCCATATCAGAATGGGTTTATGAGGAATTGCTCCTGTCAAACCAATCTAATCAGTTTTTATGAAGCGGTAAGCTATAGACTGGACCAAGGTGAGTCATTGGACGTTAATGATAAACTTTCCTGGACAAGCCAGTGCCAGGCAGCGGCTGCCAAGGCAAACAGGATCATGGGGTGCATTAAAAGAGGTCTGGATACACATGATGAGAGCATTATACTGCCTCTGTACAAATCCCTGGTTAGACCGCACATGGAGTACTGTGTACAGTTTTGGGCATTGGTGCTCAGGAAGGATATGTCATGGTCTGCTGAGTTTCTGGGATTAGGTGGTTTTAGGGTTAACCGGGATGGCCTCACTCTGGGATTCTGGGAGGCTTTTTATAGCCTCATTGTGGGGCCATCCTCTGTTGCTTATACTCTGACCCTTGGCCGAGTGTGTGTGACCCTGTTGTGCTTGTGCCAGTGCTTTGTGCCTGTGCTACGTTCTGTTTGTCTGGTTCTGATTTGGCTGTGTCCCTGTTTTGAGTTTTGCCTGTCCCTTTTGTACTCTGCTGCCCTCTACGTGTATGACCCTTGGCTACGTTCTGACTCCGCTCTGCCTGCTCCTCTTGTACTTCGTCGCTCTCTACGTGTATGACCCTTGGCTACGTTCTGACTTCGCTCTGCCTGCTCCTCTTGTACTTCGTCGCCCTCTATGTGTATGACCCCTTGGCTACGTCCTGATTATCCGTTCGGTATATGCCCCTTGGTAACTGTGTCCCGTAGTTACCCTTCTAGGAGTTTTCCTTCACCTCATAGCTCTCTGGAGCTTAGGCCACGCCCACTAGCAGTCACGTGCCTGCAGGTCCTTTGCTCTGAAGCATTCTCTATCTGCTACTGCTGACTCTGAGAGACGTGTGGCCGGCTCCGCCCACTAGCAGTCACATGTGGAAGGTCCTGTTACTGAGAAACACACGTCATCTCTGCTGCGGCTCTGCTACAGGTATCTTTGGGCATAGTTTGTTCACTAAGGACTAGTGTTGAGCGATACTGCTCGATATCTAAAAATATCGGATCGGAATGGTATCGCCGATATCACTAAATATCGGCGATATCCGATTCCGATACCGGAAGTCCCATGTAAGTCTATGGGAACCAAATATCGACATTAAAAAAAAACCCATTCTTGCCTTGTTGGTTAATTGTACATGAAGGAAAACAACAAAGAGTAATGTAGAATGTATTGGGAGAGGTTGAGGAGACAATAAAGGCATACATGTTTAACCCAATGCATTGGAATAGCATTAATATATTTTTTTTTGGAAATACGTTTGGATTGACGAACAAATTGACAATGTTGTTAACCTTTTTTCTATTTTGGCAAATATGTATGTTTCACAACTTCCATGCTCTTCACCTTTTTAACTTTTGCCAGTGCCACACTTTCTCCTTCATAATCTTCAGCAGCATCATCTTTCTCATCAAATTATTCTTCATCTTCACCTTCTTAATCTTCTTCTTAAACTTCTTGCTATTCATGTTTTTGTTTACATTACTCATATTGTTATTATTAAACTATTAATCTTCTTCATATTCAAATTCTTCATCTTCTTCCTCTTCATCTTCTTCATCATATTCTTATTTGTGACAGAGATTCCTGTACTTGTAATCTGTAAAAGTATGAATTTTTCATTCTTCCGTTCTTGCTGTCACAAAAGATTTAAATTACAACAGTATTTGTCCGTGTTCAGTTTAGCCTGCAGCAGCAGGCATTTTCCCGGGGCACCACGAGGAGGAACGGACTCACCCCCATACACTGCTTAGTCTTCTTCTGCTTATAATTTAGAGCATATATTTTGCTCTTCATTTTGGTCTTATACTTCATGTTCTTCTGCTTTTTGATCTTCTGCTTATTGTTCTTCTGTCTCTTGTTCTGTATCTTGTAGTTTGTCTTAACCTTCTTTGTCCTGTTGGTGATCTTCTTCTGGGTAATCTTTTATTTTTTCTTTGTGATGGTGTTCAGGCTGGTTGGCTTCATGCTCGTCGTCCTTGTTGTCGTCATCTTCTTCTGGGTGGTCTTTAAGGTCGTCTAATTTCCGAGAACCAGCTGACGTTACTGGAACCCGGACGGGTATCAGATGGAGCAAGAGACAATGGAAGTAACGAGGACCAGCTGACTGTGCTGGAACCTGGAGGGGCAGCAGAAGGAAAAGAGGCAATGTCACAACCGAGTACCAGCTGACGTTACTGTGACACGGTTACTAAGCAGGAGGTACCTGTGCTCCAAAGCACTACTAAGGACCAGCAGACGTTGGTGGAACTTGGATACGGAGATGGAGGCACCTAGGCCAAAGGCACTGGGGAGAACCAGTTGACGGTACTGGACCCCGGACGGGTAGCAGAAGGAAAAAGAGGCAATGTCACAACCGAGTACCAGCTGACGTTACTGTGACACGGTTACTAAGCAGGAGGTACCTGTGCTCCAAAGCACTACCAAGGACCAGCAGACGTTGGTGGAACTCGGATACGGAGATGGAGGCACCTAGGCCAAAGACACTGGGGAGAACCAGCTGACGGTACTGGACCCCGGACGGGTAGCAGAAGGAAAAGAGGCAATGTCACAACCGAGTACCAGCTGACGTTACTGTGACACGGTTACTAAGCAGGAGGTACCTGTGCTCCAAAGCACTACCAAGGACCAGCAGACGTTGGTGGAACTCGGATACGGAGATGGAGGCACCTAGGCCAAAGGCACTGGGGAGAACCAGCTGACGGTACTGGACCCCGGACGGGTAGCAGAAGGAAAAGAGGCAATGTCACAACCGAGTACCAGCTGACGTTACTGTGACACGGTTACTAAGCAGGAGGTACCTGTGCTCCAAAGCACTACCAAGGACCAGCAGACGTTGGTGGAACTCGGATACGGAGATGGAGGCACCTAGGCCAAAGGCACTGGGGAGAACCAGTTGACGGTACTGGACCCTGGACGGGTAGCAGAAGGAAAAGAGGCAATGTCACAACCGAGTACCAGCTGACGTTACTGTGACACGGTTACTAAGCAGGAGGTACCTGTGCTCCAAAGCACTACCAAGGACCAGCAGACGTTGGTGGAACTCGGATACGGAGATGGAGGCACCTAGGCCAAAGGCACTAGGGAGAACCAGTTGACGGTACTGGACCCCGGACGGGTAGCAGAAGGAAAAGAGGGCAATGTCACAACCGAGTACCAGCTGACGTTACTGTGACACGGTTACTAAGCAGGAGGTACCTGTGCTCCAAAGCACTACCAAGGACCAGCAGACGTTGGTGGAACTCGGATACGGAGATGGAGGCACCTAGGCCAAAGGCACTGGGGAGAACCAGTTGACGGTACTGGACCCCGGACGGGTAGCAGAATGCACCCATGAAAATGTAAGTTGACAGGACGCAAGCCGTCCGCAGTTACCGAATCACACAGTCCTACAGTGGGTGCTTGTCCTATTGTCACAATGGAAACAGCCTTTATTTACATATCCCACAGCACACATAGGAATCACCTAAACTGCAGGCACCATAGAGTCGGCTAACCCGAATGCAACACGACAGCACAACTTTTTGGAGGATAATTGACGTTCACACTGCCAGGAAACAGCTGTCGTGCTGTAACCAGGCTGGCCAGGAGTCAGTACCCCTGCCAATTACTTACGAGCAACAAATGGCGGTGTTGTAGCCCAGGGAGTAGAGTTCAGGTGGTAGAAAGATGAACATAACAGGAGACATGGAAAATGTTGCCAAATAGTTATTTAATCTGAAAACGGACAGGCAAATTCAGGTGAGATCCATGCCTTGTTCATTTTCAGAAAAGTAAGCCGGTCTACATTCTCTGAGGATAGTCGCATGCGACGGTCTGTTACTACACCACCTGCAGCACTAAAGACGCGCTCAGATAATACACTGGCAGCAGGGCAAGCCAGCACCTCCAATGCATACTGGCTAAGCTCTGGCCATGTATCCAACTTAGAGACCCAAAATTTGAAAGGGGAAGAGGCATCTGGGAGTACACTTAGAGGGAAAGCCAAGTAGTCTGTCACCATCTTACGGAAACGTTTCTTCCTGGTGACTGGAGCCGTCTCGGATGGTGTAGACCTTGCTGGCGCTGTCACAAAACTTCGCCACATTTGTAACATACAGCTCTTGCCCTGTGCAGAGGCGCTGCTTGTGCTCCCTCTTGTTGTAGAGGTGTCTACACTGCCTCGACGCACAGAGCTGCTTTGTAAAGCAGTAGCAGCAGCAGCTCTCTCGGCTGGAATGTACAACAGTATGGATTGCACCAGTGTGTCTTGGTACTCCTGCATTTTACGGTCCCGGTTCACCGGTGTGATGAGGGTTTGTAAGTTGTCCCGGTAGCGAGGGTCTAGGAGGGTGTACACCCAATAATCTGACGTGGTGAGAATGTGGGCGATGCGGCGGTCGTTTCTCAGGCACTGAAGCATGAAATCAACCATGTGCTGCAGACTCCCAACTGGCCAACAAAGGCTGTCCTCTGGAAGAGGCGTCATCTCTGCCTCCTCTGCATCACCCCACCCTCGCTCTACATACTGACTAGAGCGTTGTGTACCTCCCTCTGTAGGGATTTCTTCCTCCTCCATTGACTCCTCCTCCTCCTCATCCTCCTCACAAAGTGAGCCCTGCCCAGTCCTTTGTGAGGAACCACGTTGCGCTGACTGTCCTGAAGGTAATTGAATTTGTGACTCCTCATCCTCCACCTCTTCCAAAACCTCTTCCTTTAGTGCTTTCAGTGATTTCTGAAGCAGGCAGATAAGGGGGACAGTCATGCTGACTAGTGCATCATCTGCACTCGCCATCCGCGTTGAGACATCAAACGCACGCAAAACATCGCAGATGTCCTTCATAGAGGCCCACTCAGTAGTGGTGAAGTGTGAACGGCACAAATTGCGAGTTGATTGCGCCTGTTGCAGCTGATACTCCATTACTGCTGGCTGCTGCTCACACAACCGCTCCAACATATGTAACGTGGAATTCCACCTGGTGGGTACGTCACATATGATGCGATGTTCAGGAAGGCGAAATCTGACTTGCAGAGCTGCAATGCGCGATCTGGCCATGCTGGAACGTCGCAAGTGAGCGCACTCTAGGCGGACCTTGTGCAGCAGTGCATCAAGATCCGGATAGTCCCTCAAAAAACTCTGCACGACCAAGTTGAGCACATGTGCCAGACATGGTATGTGAGTGAGGTTGCCAAGGCCCAGAGCTGCCACCAGATTTCGGCCATTGTCACACACTACCAAGCCTGGCTGGAGATTAGCTGACAAAAACCACACGTCGCTCTCCTGCTTGATGGCATCCCAGAGCTCCTGCGCTGTGTGGCTTCGATTCCCCATGGAAATTAATTTCAGGACGGCCTGTTGACGTTTGGCCACGGCTGTGCTCATATCGGTCGCAACAGGTAAGCGTTCACGGGTCCATGTGGTGGTATACCGTGACGGCTCGTGCAGCGATGATTCTGAGGAACTGGAGTAGAGGAGGAATCAATGTGTACAGACTGGATTCCTGCAATCCTTGGAGTTGGCAGAACACGTACAGCGCCACTGGCAAGATCTGTACCCGGCTCCACAACATTGACCCAATGGGCAGTGAGGGAAAGGTATCGTCCCTGGCCATGGGTACTGGTCCACGCATCGGTGGTCAGGTGGACCCTGCTACTGACGGCGTTTAGTAGCGCATGTTTAATGTTTCCCTCGACATGTTTTTGCAGAGCAGGGACGGCTTGCCTGCTGAAATAAAATCGGCTTGGCATATTATATTGTGGGACTGCCAATGCCATTAAGTTCCTGAAACTGTCAGTCTCCACCAGCCTGAATGACAGCATTTCAAGGGACAGGAGTTTTGCAATGCCAGCATTCAGAGCCTGTGCTCGTGGATGGTTTGCCGAGTATGGCCGTCTTTTATCCCATGCCTGTGGTACCGATGGCTGTTTTGTGGTCTGGGAGTGTGACGATGACTGTGAACTTGCTGCTGTGGGTGGAATAACAGTTTGTCTATGGACAACAGTGACCGAGGTTCTTCCATGGAGATCCTGTGAGGAAGCCGAACCAGGTGTGTGTGAGCTGGAGGTAGAGGCTCCAACACGACCTGAAGATGTAGGTGCTGCTGTAGGTTGGCCTACATCTCCAGTGTGTCTTTGTAACTCAGCTACGTGCTTTGTCCGTACATGTTTCCACATATTTGTGGCATTCAGGTTACTGATATTTTTACCTCTTTTAACTTTTTGCTTACACAGCTTGCATTGAACATAGCAAATATCATCTACAAGTCTGTCAAAAAAGGACCACGCAGTGCAAGTCATGGGAGCGCCAGTTTTGACATTTGTAAGAGAACTGCTCCCAACACGTGCCAAACTGAGGCTACAGGCAAGCGAGTCTGCAGCCTACCTCTCCCTCCTCTTTGTACCGTTGGGCCAATCTCTTCCTCAGAGCTGCTCCCACCACCTTCCTGTTGCTCACGCCATGTTGGGTCTCGGATAGTGTTGAGCATTCCGATACTGCAAATATCGGGTATCGGCCGATATTAGCTGTATCGGAATTCCGATTCCGAGTTCCGATATTTTCGTCTTATCGGATACCGGAATCGGGATGTCACTGTCACTGTCAGTGTCCGTCTGTCGGGTCTGTCAGGAGTCAGCGGCACTTACCTGGCAGAAGATCTCCGGCGGTCACGTCCTGGACTGCTTCATGGCCGCCATCCTCTTCTCCCCGGCGGTCACATGCAGTTTCTCGCGATAACTGCAGTGACTGCTGGGTAATCCCGGCCGTAAAGCAGTCAGTCCGATGACGTCACCGCCGGGGAAGCAGGTAATCAGCTGTGCTGCGTTGCAATGACAGGCTCTGCCTGTCATTGCGATGTAGCAGAGCTGGATCGTCGTGGGACAATCGTTACTATGGACTGCGTCGGACAGGTGGTATACTGTTGGTTTGTTTTTTTTCTTTTTTTACAGGAGATCGATGGCGTCGCAGGAATGAGTGTATAATAAAAGAAATGAAAACTGTGTTGTCTCTTTTATTTCATTAAAATACTTTTTTCTTGCTTTGTCTTTTTTTTACACATTTAATAACTTTGGGATTAATAATGGATCGGTGTCTTATTGACACCTCTCCATTATTAACCGGGCTTATTGTCACCGTGCAATCAACGGTGACAATAACCCCTTATTACCCCGCTTGCCACCGCTACAGGGCAAGTGGGAAGAGCCGGGTAAAGTGCCACAATTGGCACATCTTTTGATGCGCCAAATGTGGGGCTGCTGTAGCCTGGTATTATCAGGCTGTTGAGGGCCAAAATCCATGGGCCTTGACAGTCTTTTAATACCAGGCCGCAGCAGTCTGCATTTTACTTGGCTGGTTAACAAAAATAGGGGGGATCCCCACGCCGTTTTTTTTTCGAGGGGATCCCCTATTTTTGTTAACCAGCCAAGCTAAGCAGACTGCTGTGGCCTGGTATTATCAGGCTTGCAAGGTCCATGGATATTGGATCCTTACCAGCCTGAAAAACCAGGCCTCAGCAGTCTGCTTCATCTGGCTGGTTAACAAAAATAGGGGGACCCCACGCTAATTTTTTTCGAGGGGATCCCCTATTTTTGTTAATCAGCCAAGATATGCAGACTGCTGTGGCCTGGTATTATCAGGCTGGCAAGGTCCATGGATCTTGGCTCCTTAACAGCCTGAAAATCCAGGCCTCAGCGGTCTGCTTCATCTGGCTGGTTAACAAAAATAGGGGGGACCCCACGCCAATTTTTTTCGAGGGGATCCCCTATTTTTGTTAATCAGCCAAGATATGCAGACTGCTGTGGCCTGGTATTATCAGGCTGGCAAGGTCCATGGATCTTGGCTCCTTAACAGCCTGAAAATCCAGGCCTCAGCGGTCTGCTTCATCTGGCTGGTTAACAAAAATAGGGGGGACCCCACGCCAATTTTTTTCGAGGGGATCCCCTATTTTTGTTAATCAGCCAAGATATGCAGACTGCTGTGGCCTTGTATTATCAGGCTGGCAAGGTCCATGGATCTTGGCTCCTTAACAGCCTGAAAATCCAGGCCTCAGCGGTCTGCTTCATCTGGCTGGTTAACAAAAATAGGGGGGACCCCACGCCATTTTTTTTTCGAAGGGAACCCCTATTTTTGTTAATCAGTTCCCTCTGACGTCACTGATTGTGTCCCTGGCTGACCTGAAGTGAAAGTGGAAAGCAATCAATTAAGCTTTCCACTTAAGGGCCCGTCTCACATAGCGATATCGCTACCGAGATCGCTGCTGAGTCACTAGTTTTGTGACGCAGCAGCGAGCTCACCAGCGATATCGCTGTGTGTGACATTCAGCGACGATCAGCCCCCCTGCCGGGTATCGCTGATCGTCGCTGAAATGTCAGGACCTTTGATCGCTGGTTTCCCCCCTGTCACACGCAGCGATGCGTGCCTGTCAGAGGGAAACCAGCGATCAAAAAAAGGTCCTGACATTTCTGCGACGATCAGCGATACCCGGCAGGGGGGCTGATCGTCGCTGAATGTCACACACAGCGATATCGCTGGTGAGCTCGCTGCTGCGTCACAAAACTAGTGACTCAGCAGCGATCTCGGTAGCGATATCGCTATGTGAGACGGGCCCTTAAGCGATGTTACCCGCAGTGTCGCTGTCCCAGATCGCTGCCTGAGCTGCCTGTTTGGCAGCTCAGCAGCGATCATGTAGCGATACACCAGCGATCCTGACAAGTGCATATCGTTGTCGGGATCGCTGGTGTATCGTTATGTGACACCCAGCCTTTACTCTCCTGTCAGGCAGGAGAGGAACTCATTCATTTGGGGTTTACTGTGAGGCTGCAGCATTAGCTGCGGTCCCTGCAGTAAACATTAACCCTTTCTGAAGGATTACACCGTGGGACCTGACTGTGCATGGGATAGGTAAGAATAATTTTGCTTTTTTATTTTATTTTTATTACAGGAAATGGTTTTTGCAGTAAAATAAAAGATGGTCAAAAACATGTGTCTTTATTTCATTAAAATGATTTTTAATTAAAGTGTGTGTGTTTTATTTTTATTTCATGCAATAGGATTAATAATTGATAGTTGTCTAATTGACAGCTCTCAATTATTAACCTGGCTTAAGGTCACCTTTCAATAGCAAGGTGGCTTTAACCCCATATTAACCCATTCGCCACCGCTACAGGGCAATGGGAATAGACGGGCAAAGTGCCAGAAAGGGTGAATCTAATTATAGATTTGTCTTTCCTGGGGTGTCTGGGGGCAGATGTTAGTAGCCGGGGGGGGGGCAAAAATAATGGTCCCTCTCTGGGCTATTATTATCTGCCCCCACTCACTGGCTTTGTCTGTCTGGTTGCGAAAATAGGGCGGGAGCCCACGCATTTTTTTTCAGCAATTTTACACCTCATATATATATAACATGTCATTGAATTTGTGACACATATATATATATTTATATTTGTAGTTCATACACTTCTACATAGTATAATAGCCGCTAATTCAATTGCCGGCTTTTGTGAAAATGCAGAACCCGACATGAAATGACACTTGGTGTACATAGGGTTAACCATGTCTTTTCATGTCCTTTGCGATCTAATTTGCACAAACAATTAAATCAGACTATGTGTGCAAAATTTCACACCTCTAGGGGTTAATTAAAGGTGTAAATTCGTAGCAAAAAAGTCCGTTTTTTTTACAACGAATTTACACCTTTAATTAACCCCTACAGGTGTGAAATTTTGCACACATATTCTGATTTAATTGTTTGTGCAAATTAGATAGCAAAGGACATGAAAAGAAATGTTTAACCCTATGTACACCAAGTGTCATTTCATGTCGGGTGCTTCTGTCTTTTCACTGAAGCCGGCTTTACCCGGCAATTGAATCAAAGGATATTTTACTATGTAGAAGTGTATAAACTATACATATATGTATATATATATGTCACAATGACATGTATATATATATATATGTATTCTATGTGTGTATATTTAGTGTTTACAAGGAAAGAATGGGGTTTTTTTAGTTGCGATATTTTGTTCCCATAGACTTACATGGGACTTCCGGTATCGGTATCGGGTATCGCCGATATTTTAGTGATATCGGCGATACCATTCCGATTCCGATACTTTAGCATATCGGAAAGTATCGCTCAACTCTAGTCTCGGACTTCATCATCTCCACTACCCTCTTCCAACACCTGCTGCTGTTGGATGGTCTGGGCAGCACCATGCTCCACAAAACCTGGCACCTGAGTCTCATCATCATCATGAGATGCGTTCTGCGGTGTGCTGTCCATCGGCACTGGCTCACCCGCCTCTTCAGATTGAGAGAGACACAGCTGTTGCGCATCACTGCATACTCCCTCTTCTTCAAATTGCAGAATGCTGCTTGCCTGTGCCCGTGTTTGCGAGCCAACAGATTCTGAGAACAGAAGCAGAGACTCAGCTGGCTCCTGTACAGAACTCTCTGACTGCCTGTCCAATTTGACAGGCGGTGAACAGACAGATGGTTGCTCAACAGTGTTGTGTTCCTGAGAGGAGGTGGAAGGAATTGAAGTCGATGCATTGGCTGCCATCTAACCAACAACGGCTTCAATTTGTTCTTCCCGCAGCAGGGGGCACGCCGAGCTCCTACCAAAGTGCGCATAAAGGAACGCTCACAGGGATAAATGGTGGATGCTGTGTCACTGAGGGCGGCAGCAGCCACAGAATCCCCACGTCCTCTCCCTGCTGAAACTCCACGGCCACGACCACGTGCCTTACTCACTGACTTCTTCATCTTGGTAGATTGATAAAGAAAGTCAGAAAAGTTATAAGGCCTAAGTGTGGTTATTACGCAGAGACTGCAGTGAACACTGCACACAACTGTTCACTATCTCTGAAAGGCTCCTTTCTGTAATTCTATAGTGTTTGCAACCAATGTATTGGATACGGATGGAAGCGCGTCACACTAATAGATTATATTTATTTTAAATGGAATGGAGCAGAACCAATTGGAGAGAAATGAAAAGGATGAGGCACTGAGACACGCTCAGCAGAGTACAAGCAGCAGTGCTTGAACAAGTAACTGGAGCGTGATGTGCACTCAAAAAATAAAAAACACAGACTGAAGTGAACACTGAAACACAACTGTTCACAATCTGTGAAAGGCTACTCCTTTGTCTACTTCTATAGTGTTTGCAACCAATGTATTGGATACGGATGGAAGCGCGTCACACTAATAGATTATATTTATTTTAAATGGAATGGAGCAGAACCAATTGGAGAGAAATGAAAAGGATGAGGCACTGAGACACGCTCAGCAGAGTACAAGCAGCAGTGCTTGAACAAGTAACAGGAGCGTGATGTGCACTCAAAAAATAAAAAACACAGACTGAAGTGAACACTGAAACACAACTGTTCACAATCTGTGAAAGGCTACTCCTTTGTCTACTTCTATAGTGTTTGCAACCAATGTCTTGGATACGGATGGAAGCACATCACACTAAAATTTAAATTGCATGGAGCAGCAAGAATTACACTGAAGAAAAAAAAAAGAGTCTGTGAGTGACACGTGCAGATGCCTACAGACAGCGTTGCATGCAGAGCAAACTGCAGCGTCACCTGCACTCACACACACCTTGCAGAGCTGTTAAAACAACACTGCAGGCAAAAGGAAGCTTTACACAGCGGTTGGTGCTAGCCTGCCTACAGCACAGTACACTAAATCGCAATCTCTAACTGTCCCTCAGAGTCAGCACAGCAGCGTTCTGTCCCTAACTGAATTCACAGCACAGTGACGCTAAAATGGCGGCGGCGCCTTTTATAGTGCATTCTGACATCATTTCAGCATCCAATCACAGCCATGCCATTAGTTAACATGACCGCAGCAGTACAGGATGTGCCCACACTTCTTAGGATTCCTCATTGGCTGACTAAAATCACATTGCCTCTCAAAGAATTATGGGAACTTCCGATTCCGGTATACGATATATGGAAAATATCGAAACAAAGTATCGAAAGGCCGATAGAGCTAATATCGGCCGATACCCGATACTTGCGGTATCGTATCGCTCAACACTACTAAGGACACACGCACTGGCTCAGTGAGCAAGTGCAGTGCGGTGTCCCTGACAGGATATAATGGAACTAGAGCGAGTACAAAGGAGGGCAACAAAATTAATAAAGGGGATGAGGGAACTGCAATACCCAGAGAGATTAGCTAAATTAGTATTATTTAGTCTAGAAAAAAGACGACTGAGAGGCGATCTAATAACCATGTATAAGTATGTAAAGGTACAATACAAATATCTCTCCAGGGATCTGTTTATGCCAAGGAAGGTGATGGTCACAAGGGGGCATTTTCTCCGTCTGGAGGAGAGAAGGTTTTTCCGCCAACATAGAAGAGGATTCTTTACTGTTAGGGCAGTGAGAATATGGAATTCCTTGCCTGAGGAAGTGGCGATGGAGAACTCAGTCGAGGGGTTTAAGAGAGGCCTGGATGCCTTCCTGGAGTGTAACAATATTGTATCTTACAGTTATTAGGTTCTTTAGAAGGATGTAGATCTTGAGATTTATTCTGACGGAATATAGGCTGAACTGGATGGACAAATGTCTTTTTGCGGCCTTGCTAGCTATGTTACTATGTTACTATGTAAACCATTATCCAAGTTATATAATTTACCAATTTTTATACCACAAAATCATATAGTACACAGTGGGTACGGAAAGTATTCAGACCCCTTTAATTTTTTCACTTTTTGTTTCATTGCAGCTATTTGGTAAATTCAAAAAAGTTCACTTTTTTCTCATTAATGTACACTCTGCAGCCCATCTTGACTCAAAAAACAGAAATGTAGAAATTTTTGCAAATTTATTAAAAAAAAAAACTGAAATATCACATGGTCATAAGTATTCAGACCCTTTGCTCAGTATTGAGTAGAAGCACCCTTTTGATTTAGTTCAGCCATGAGTCTTCTTGGGAATGATGCAACAAGTTTTTCACACCTGGATTTGGGGATCCTCTGCCATTCTTCCTTACAGATCATCTCCAGTTCTGTCAGGTTGGATGGTGAATGTTGGTGGACAGCCATTTTCAGATGTCTCTAGAGATGCTCAATTGGGTTTAGGTCACGACTCTGGCTGGGCCAGTCAAGAATGGTCACAGAGTTGTTCTGGAGCCACTCCTTTGTTATTTTAGCTGTATGCTTAGGGTCATTCTCTTATTGGAAGATGAACCTTCGGCCAAGTCTGAGGTCCAGAGCACTCTGGAAGAGGTTTTCATCCAGGATATCTCTGTACTTGGCCACATTCATGTTTCCTTCAATTGCAACCAGTCGTACTGTCCCTGCAGCTGAAAGACACCCCAATAGCATGATGCTGCCACCACCATGTTTCTCTGTTGGGATTGTATTGGGCAGGTGATGAGCAGTGCCTGGTTTTCTCCACTCATACCACTTAGAATTATCACCAAAAAGTTCTATCTTCGTCTAATCATACCAGAGAATCTTATTTCACATAGTCTGGGAGTCCTCATGCTTTTTTTTTTTTAGCAAACTCTATGCGGGATTTCATATGTCTGGCACTGAGGAGAGACTTTCATTGGGCCACTCTGCCATAAAATCCCGACTGGTGGAGAGCTGCAGTGATAGTTGACTTTGTTTAACTTTCTCCCATCGCCCTACTGCATCTGTGGAGCTCAGCCACAGTGATCTTGGGGTTCTTCTTTACCTCTCTCACCAAAGCTCTTCTCCCATGATTGCTCAGTTTGGCTGGACGGCCAGGTCTAGGAAGACTTCTGGTGGTCCCAATCTTTCTGCATTTAAGGATTATGGAGGCCACTGTGCTCTTAGTAACCTTGAGTACTGCAGAAATTCTTTTGTACCCTTGGCCAGATGTGTGCCTTGCCACTATTCTATCTCTGAGCTCCTTGGCCAGTTCCTTTGACCTCATGATTCTCATTTGTTCTGACATGCACTGTGAGCTTGGGGTGTTATAAAGACAGGTATGTGCCCTTACAAATCAAGTCCTATCAGTTTAATTAAAAACAGCTGGACTCCAATGAAAGAGTAGAACCATCTCAAGGAGGATCGCAAGGAAATGGACAGCATGTGACTTAAATATGAGTGTCTGAGCAAAGGGTGTGAATACTTATGACCATGTGATATTTCAGTTTTTCTTTTTTAATAAATTTTGCAAAAATGTCTACATTTATGTTTTTTTTCAGTCAAGATGGGTGCAAGAGTGTACATTAATGAGGAAAAAAAATTAACTTTTTTGCATTTGCTAAATAGCTGCAATAAAACAAAGCTTGAAAAATTTAAAGAGGTCTGAATATTTTCCGAACCCACTGTATATAGTGTATATATAAGGCAATATTAAACTGTATAAGACTATCATATTTATGTAAACAATGGAGATCAATTACAGTTTAGAAGTGTGCATAAAGTGCCTTTGCATCTGTCAGAACTAGATAAATAAAACACATATGGCATCTGACAGATAAATCCCCCTACAAAAAGCACTTATGCAAGATGCAAAAATCTATACACACCTTGTGCCATTATTAAGTGTAAAACCACACTGCCCAGTACCCCAAGGTGCGTTTCATGTTCAGCTTCATCAGGGGGTATTGGGGCAGTGTTCCTAGCCGGTATTTATATTCACATAGCACCTGAAGTCCTACCGTGTTAATGGGCACGTGTACGCCACCCATCGCCACATCCTTCACTGCAGCTGGCGTCCTGGAAGTCCCACAGTGTTAGGGGTCGAGTTCCCACCTCTGCACAAGGGGAATCTCGAACCATCCCCGCTGCGGTCCCCCATCCGTCTCCGGCCGCAGTGGACTCTGCTCAGCAGAGACGTCGGACCCAGCATCTTGCCCAGTCTAATACTGTGCAGAGGATTACTTCTGCCTCTCCAGGTTCTGCTATTGTAGCCAGTACTGGTCAGCGGCGAGCAGATGTCTTTGGGACTAAGTCCTACGTTTCCCCTTCTGAGCATGCCCAGGGTAAGATCTCTCATTGGAGATCACGGGTCACATGCTCAGGTACTGCAGCAACTCCCATTGGTCCACCAGGAAGGTCCTGAAACTGCTTGTGTGCTGGAACAGTTTCTCATTGGTCCTTTTCTGAAAGGTCTTGTAGTTGCTGCTATAAAAGGGTTGCATGGCCGCACAGCCATGCGCTAGTATCAATTCTGTTATGTGCTTTGCGCCAGTGTGATCATGCACGCATGCGGTTAGGGCTTGCTGAAATAAGCCCTAGAATACCGGCACCTCCGGTGAGGAGTTTTGTATGCACGTGTTCAGGGCTTGGCTGAAATAGCCTCTAGAATACCGGCGACTCCGGTGAGGAGTTGGTTGTTTGCGTTACTGACTGCTTGACCACAGACTGCTATCCGCACAGCAGTTATCTGTGTACCCCTGTGGTGTTAACAGGACACAGTCTCTATCTCTGCGTCTCTACCACAGCGACTCTGTGGTGTAATAGAGTTCGCTCATACCGCCATATAGTGCCAAAACGTCTATGTCTGTGACTCTGTGAAGTAACAGAGCTCGCTTATACCGCCATATTGTGCCATCTTACTAGCAGCAGGCTCTGTCTGCACGGTGGACCCCGGGCTGCGAACGCACCTATTATCTATATTTATTTGGTGCGTTGCGCCAGCCCTAACACACAGCGCATTAATGCCCAGAGGGAGCTACAATTGGAGTCCAGGCGGGGGGAGGCAGGTGGCGATGACATGGCACAAATGCACGACCCCAGAGACGCAGAATCTTTGAAATGGGACCGCAATGCAATCAGTCTGAATATTATTTAATTTTGATTATAACTGAACACGTGAGAATGGTGTCACATAAGCAACATGCAGTTTTAACATTCTCTACATATGAAACAGATGTATTTACATTTTCTAGGTGATATAACATTCAGATGAATTTGTTCGCCATCTAGTGGGTCAGCATGATATTTCACCTGATAAATTGGAAATATGGCTATGCATATGTCTGCTATACAGTATGTGACGATCTTCATTCCAGGTATAGTTCTGGGATACACCCCATATATCATCCCATTCTTAATGTTCTACAGCATAACAGCACAGCATAGAGTTAGTTATAATTACCTCAGAAACGGCCATAAGGGCGCCACTACAAAAAGTATAAACTCAAATTCCCACAACCGTGTCAAGAATCATTGAAGAAAGGGAGCAAAAGTAGCAAGGTTAGTAAGACCTTTTGTTTAGCAGGGTCCAGAATAGTGATCCATTTAATTTCTTTTTGATATAATAGTTTTTTTATATTGCCTCCTCTGGCTCTAGGAGGTGCCAATTGCGTTTATGATGTTCTCCAAAATACTTTGGGATATTTTTCAATTTTTCTATCTTATCAGGTTTGTAAATTTTTGCTTTGTTCTTGATATCACGTACATGTTCTAAAATTCTAACTGGAAATTCATGAGAGGTGAGGCCGATATATATGAGCTTAGAGGGGCAAATAGCCCAATAAATAATGCCAGTAGAGCTACAATTAATATTATGAAGGATCTTAAATGTATGTTGATTCGCAGAATTATGAAACTCAAAGGCCCTGTCGATTTGCGGGCACACTCCAAATGCGCCGCACGAATAATAGTCCCATGTCGGACCCGATGTATTTGAAAGGGATACTCGAGGTGGAACATAGTGGCTCCAAACCAGTATGTCATTTAAGGTTTTTGATCTCCTTGGTGTGATTGAAGGATTAGGAGATATGATTTTATTTTGAGTGGTATCAGATAACAGAATTGGCCAGTATCGTTTGAAGATGTCTGTCATCTCCCTCCAGTGTGCATGATAAGGTATAATTGGTCGTACATGGTTATCAATATTACACTGAACTGGTTTAAGAAGTTGGTCTTGTGGGGTTGTTTTTGCCCAATCAAAGCCTTTCTGAACAATATCATTTTTGTAATGCCGAGCCTTGAAATGACTTTTTAATTTGGAGACTTGATTTTTACAGAGCTTATTGGTTGAACAGATCCGTTGTCCTCTAAGAAACTGTCTGGTTGGTGTTCACTTTAATACCTGAGGAGGTTGATATGACTTTGCACTTAGTAATGCATTCACCGCTGTCTTTTTCCTATAGATATCTGTTGTTATCGTGCCATCACTATCTTTCACAATTTTCACATCCAGAAAATCAATTTCTGTAGAACTTGATGTGGATGTTACAATTATTAGCATTCAATTTTTGAAAGAAAATGTCCCCTTGCCAGATAAGAAAGATGTCATCTATAAAACGAATACACATGTGAACTGTATTGTAATACGCAATATTTTGTTCCCAGTATCCAAGATAGAGGTTTGCATATGATGGCGCACAAAACCCTCATTGCAGTACCTCTTTCTTGTAAATACATACTGTCTTTGACCAAAAAGAAAATATGGGTAAGTATGAACCTCAGTAGATATAGGAGTTCAATCAAATCATAATCAAGGTTAGTTGTTCTTAAAAAAAATTCTACGGCCTTTAACTCTTCCTCGTGTATAATTAAGGTGTATGGGGATTTTTACATTGGTGGTGGCCATGATAATGTCATGGTCAAATGAAATGTCTTGAAGCCTAACCAGTAGTTCAGTAGAATCCCTGATATATGATGGTAACGTGTGCACCAATAGTTTTAAGTAGTGATCTTAAAATTTACAAACAAGTTCACAAAGACTGTTGTTTCCCAATACAATCGGGCATCCAGGGGGTTAAATTAGGTTCTTATGAACTTTAGGGAGCAGTTATAAAGTTGATATTATTATCTATAATAAGGCCTTCAAATATAGATTTAGGAATAATGCTATCAACCTCTTATCAAAAGCTGTCTTATGGCTTCTTTTTCATAATTGTGGGCAGGTCATACAACAGGCCTTGTCTGCCGTTTAATGGTAATGTCATTCATCGCTAGAGATGAGCGACTTTGCCTTTTTTCGGGTCGAGTCGGGTTTCGGACCACCCGACTTTCGCAAAAGTCGAGTCGAACGAGATCGGCCGACTAGCTCGCGGCAAAAGTCGGAGGTCGACAAAAAACTAAACCCGACCCCAATGCAAGTCAATGGGGATTAACAGCTGGCCCCCCGCCCACGTCCTCTTCCACCATACTTCATCATGTTTGGGAAAATGTACCCAAAATACCAGCAGATATATGGTACTGTATCAGTAGCGTTCAGTTGTATACAGTGTTGGGGTAATTTTAAATCTCTGTATATATTTCTGGAGTAACACACAGACGCTCACTCAGTATGGATTTGACCAGAATATAAAAAGTAGAAAAAGGGTACTGTATCAGAAGCAAAAAGCTGTATACAGTGTAGGGGAAATTGTAAATCTCCGTAAATATTTCCGGAGTCACACACAGATAGTCAGCATGTATTTGTCCGTGAGACCAGCCGGTGCACGGTAGTGTGTGAGGAGCGTACAGCTCTATACGGTGTGGGAAAAAATGAACATTCAGTAACTGTGCAGAAAAAAAGAATAAAAGTATTAGTGCTGTGTAAAAAGCAGTCTGCACAGCAGTGTACACACAGCAATACAGCTATCAGGCAGCCTAATAACCAGCGCTGCTGCACACAAGAAAATCCTCCCTTGTCACTGGCAGGCAGCCTAATAACCAGCGCTGCTGCACACAAGAAATCCTCCCCTGTCACTGCACACTAACTGTACAGCACAATTGCTATCAGCACAAGCACAGAAGAACTTCTCTTTCCTGCCTAACTCTCTCCCTACTGATAAACAGCGTCAGCAATCTCTCCCTACTGTTAAGATCAGCAGAAGTAAAATGGAGGTCGGCGCTCAGGGCTTTTATAAACACTATGACGCCCCCGAAAGCAAGCCAATCACTGCAATGCCCTTCTCTAAGATGCTGGTGGACGCTGCACATGTCATCTCGTTGCCCACAGTGTGCGTCCTTGCTCATTGGCTGGAAAAAGGCACCTGAAAGCATTATGGGAAACTCGACCTTGGCACTCGTTTCGACGACCGCATGGCCGATCTCACGCTATGGTCGTGCTTCGGCCAACGAAACCCGACTTTGGCGAAAGTCGGCGACTTTGAATCTGACCGACCTGTTTCGCTCAACTCTATTCATCGCCTTTAACTCATTTAATGCAATAAGTTGTTTAGTCTTCAAATTATCATGTGTTCGCATAGCTGGGAGTGATCTCAAATCTTGTGTTACTAATTTTGTGAACAGTTCTATGGCAAGACAAGCAGATAAGGGGGGAAGGCAGGCAAACGTTTTTTTTGCTACCAGACAGGAGGTTCGTTTTCTTCAGCAAGCAGAGATTCTAAGACCGGAATCGCTTCCCTCTCAGCAGAGGATATTCCCTGCAGTTAGGTGTCATCAGATTTCATGAAATTTTTTTTTCAAAAAGTAAATTCTGGCTAAAAAATGTACGTCTTTAATAGCCATAAAGCAGTCAAAAATTAGCTACTGGTGAAAATGTTAATCCCATCCCTAGAACATCTGTTTGTTCTTTAGTAAGTATGAGTCGCCCGACAGGGCCGTGGGGTACTCGGTACCGAGCCTGTAGACTTCTTTGGAGGATGTCATGGCAGCTACGACCCGGTCCGTGGCCCTGGGCGCTCACCAAAAAGGGGATATATTTACAGGGGATAAAGTCTATGTAGTGATTTGTGACGCCACCTGTAGTGTCTGATCAGGGTGACCAGCGCTGCTGTGCAGGTCCTCAGGAAGGGATGGTGTTGTGCAGCTAGTTGGTAAACCTCCTACAGGTGAGGCTGTGTCCTCCCAGGGCAGGTAGATGTTATATATTTGAGGAATGGTGCTGAGGAATGTAGCAGAGAGAGATGTGTGTCGCTGAAATAATTCTAGGAAACAGTCCAAGTGCAGTTTCAGGGTTTTTACTCACAGTCTGTCTGCAGTACAGGTGCCCGCTTGGCACTGTGTCCTCCGGGAAAAGGGTCTAGCAACCCCCAGGTATATCAGGTCGCACTTTCCCAGGACTCCCTTTCAGTGTGTTCCTTTCCTGGCCGTCTCTCCCTGTGCTTTTTCCACTCCTCTCTTCCTAGCACCTCACCACGCAGTCTCTCAATCCAGAAGCTGCGGACCCTGTCGGGTAACAGATTAATTCTGTGCGTCCTTGGCCCTATATAGTTTCCTTCCTGGAGGTGATGCTGGTGGTTGGTAGCAATGACCCGTAAAGTGATCACCGCCGCCGGCTTACTAGCGGGGCCTGTAGGTTTCCCACTAGTCTAGGGGCCGGTCCCTGTTGGCCTGGTCCTTCCGATCCCGGATAGGGCCACGGATGGAAATATGCGCTCTCCGTGCCCAAGGATCCTTTCTCATGCTCTCCAGAAGCTCCTCAGTCTCCTTTTTTCTCTTAGAGGACGAGCTCCTATCGGCTAGCTCTCCTCCCCACCTCCACACCTAAGTGTGTTCAGCTTCCTTAACTTCTCTTCTCCTCTTACTGCTGCCTAAACTCCACTCACCCATACACCCCTTGCTAACCAGCCTGGTATGAGACCATCCTCCCTTAGGGTACGTCCATATGACCAGCTGATATGGTGTGTGTTGGATGCAGGTGTTGGAGTCTTAGGGGTGCTCCCTCCTTACCTGGGAGTGGAGTGTCACACCTATGGGTGAGGTGCAACACCTCTGTGGTGACTGAACCCTCAGGGGCGCCACAAGTATTTTATCAGATAGGTTTTTTGTTGTTGTTCCCTCCATATTTGTCCTGTCTTTCGTTTGGCAGCAGTGTTTGGAGCTGTCATTCTACCATCTTGTTTTGGGCCTGGATCGCCTTCTGTGGTTGGGCATTTGCCTAGAAAACGAACCTCAGAAGGGCTTTCATTAGAGCAAGGTGGGTCATATCTGGATTGTGACCTTTAACGCCCTAGAATGGGCCCGATGATTCTGATGCCATTTGAAAATTCGGTTGTTTTGATAATCCAGTACATCTCGTTGGTATTTTTTCATTTTATACTGCTTGATATCTTGTATCCAGTTTTCAAAGTCTTTAGTAGCCTCTTTTTCAAACCTATACAAAGCTTCATTAGACAGTTTTTGATTAAATTCTTTTTGTATCTGTGCGAGCAGGATTTATATTTTATCTATCCTGACTTAATTTTAGTTTCTTTCTACATGTATTTCTTTCCTTAGAAAAACTATAGGAAAGTGAGAGAAGCGAAACTTAGAGGGCAGTACAACACCTAGACCACAAGCAGGGTGTTAACAGTGTTAACTTAGCCAATTAGAAGTATGTATGCTAATGTCAGCACATATTTAAAGAAAACATGATCCTATTATATTGTTGCAAAGCATGAATACTAATAACCTATAAAAACCTGACAAAGGTATGTAATAAAGAGAGATCTGCTTTGATTCTTAACCCTTAATCCCATGGGACGTACTATTCCGTCCATGTGACCTGGTACTTAATTCCCAGGGATGGAATAGTACGTCACATGCGATCAGCTGTGCTCCCGGGGGGAGCGCAGCTGATCGCGGCCGGGTGTCAGCTGATTATCACAGCTGACACCCGGCACTATGTGCCAGGAGCAGTCACGGACTGCTGAGTATGCCTCTCGCTTCTTCTGTTTTTACATGATACAACTCCTAATCCAGTCCTTTTTAACCCCTTTCTTCCATCTGACGTACTATTCCGTCCATGTGACCAAGGACTTAATTCCCAAGGACGGAATAGTACGTCATACGCTATCAGCTGCGCTCACGGGGGGAGCGCAGCTGATCGCGGCCGGGTGTCAGCTGATTATCACAGCTGACACCCGGCACTATGTGCCAGGAGCAGTCACGGACCGCTCCCGGAACATTAACCCCTGGCACACCGCAATCAAACATGATCGCGGTGTACCGGGGGCACAGGGAAGCATCGCGCAGGGAGGGGGCTCCCTGCACGCTCCCCTGAGACCCTCAGAACAGCGCGATGTGTCGCGCAGTTCCGAGGGACTCTCCTCACTGCAGGACCCAGGATCCAAGATGGCAACCGGGTCCTGCAGGGAGGCGACTTCCTCAGTGCCTGCTGAGAGCAGGCGCTGAGGAAGCCTGCGGCAGTGCCTGTGCGATTGCTGGTGTGACAGAGTGCTGTGCACACTGTGAGACCAGCGATATGACCCTAGACAGTGATATCCCACCCTTGGACAAAGTAAAAATGTAAAAAAATAAAAATAAACATTTGTAAAAAAAATTCCTAAATAATGAAAAAAATTCCCCAATAAATTAATTTCTTTAATGTAAAATAAAACCCCAACAATAAAAGTACACATATTTAGTATCGCCGCGTCCGTAAAGACCCATACTATAAAACTGTCCTATTAGTTAACCCCTTTAGTGAACCCCTTAAAAAAAAAAAAAACAAGGCTAAAAAACAATGATTTATCATCATACCGCCGAACAAAAAGTGGAATAACACGCGATCAAAAAGGCAGATATAAACATACATGGTACCGCTGAAAACGTCATCTTGTCCCGCAAAAAAAAGCCGCCATACAGCATCATCAGCGAAACAATAAAAAAGTTATAGCTCGCAGAATAAAGCGATGCAAACATAATTATTTTTTATATATAATCGTTTTTATTGTATAAAAGCGCCAAACATAAAAAAAATTATATAAATGAGGTATCGCGGTAATCATACTGACCCGAAGAATAAAACTGCATTATCAATTTTACCACACGCGGAACGCTATAAACGCCCCTACCCCAAAAGTAATTCATGAATTGCTGGTTTTTGTTCATTCTGCCTCCCATCATAATAAAAAGCGATCAAAAAAGTCATGTGCCCAAAAATGGTACCAATAAAAACGTCACCTCGTCCCGCAAAAAATAAGACCTCACATGACTCTGTGGGCCAAAATATAGATGAATTATAGCTCTCAAAATGTTATGATGCAAAAACTACTTTTTGCAATAAAAAGCGTCTTTTAGCGTGTGATAGCTGCCAATCACAAAAACCCGCTATCAATAGTAAATCAAACCCCCTTTATCACCCCCTTAGTTAGGGAAAAATAATAAAATTAAAAAAATGTATTTATTTCCATTTTCCCATTAGGGTTAGGGTTGGGGCTAAAGTTAGGGTTAGGGTTGGGGCTAAAGTTAGGGTTAGGGTTGGGTCTAGGGTTACGGGTGTGTTGGGGTTAGGTTTGTGGTTAGGGTTATGGTTAGGGTTGGGATTAGGGTTGGGGGTGTGTTAGGGTTAGGTTTGTGGTTAGGGTTGGGATTAGGGTTACGGGTGTGTTGGGGTTAGGGTTGGAGTTAGAATTGGGGGGTTTCGACTGTTTAGGCACATCAGGGGCTCTCCAAATGTGACATGGCGTCTGATCTCAATTCCAACCAATTCGTCGTTGAAAAAGTCAAACGGTACTCCTTCCCTTCTGAGCTCTGCCATGCGCCCAAACAGTAGTTTACTCTCACATATGGGGTATCAGCATACTCAGGACAAATTGCACAATAACTCTTGGGGTCCAATTTCTTCTGTTACCCTTGGGAAAATAAAAAATTGGGGGTGAAAATATCATTTTTGTGGAAAAAAATATGATTTATTATTTTTATGGCTCTACGTTATAAACTTCTGTGAAGCAATTGGGGGTTCAAAGTTCTCACCACACATCTAGATAAGTTCCTTTGGGGGTCTAGTTTCAAAAATGGGGTCACTTGTGGGGGTTTCCACTGTTTAAGCACATCAAGGGCTCTCCAAACTCGACATGACACCCGCAGACCATTCCATCAAAGTCTGCAATGCAAAACGTCACTACTTCTATTCCAAGCCCCGACGTGCACCCACACAGTAGTTTTCTCCCACATATAGGGTATCAGCATACTCAGGACAAATTGGACAACAACTTTTATGGTCCAATTTCTCCCCTTACCATTGGGAAAATAAAAAATTGGTGACTAAAAGATCATTTTTGTGGGAAAAAAATAGGATTTTTTATTTTCATGCACGGGCATATAAACTTGTGTGAAGCACTTGGGGGTTCAAAGTGCTCACCACAGATCTAGATAAGTTCCTTAGGGGGTCTAGTCTCCAAAATGGGGTCACTTGTGGGGGTTTCCACTGTTTAGGCACATCAGGGACTCTGCAACCTGAACATGATACCCATGAGTCTGCTTTCCAAAATGTCATTACTTCCTTTCCGAGCCCTGCCGTGCGCCCAAACAGTATTTCCCCCCCACATATGGGGTATCAGCGTACTCAGGACAAATTGGACAACAACTTTTGGGGTCCAATTTCCTTGTGAAAAATCAAAAATTGGAAAATTGGGGACTAAAAAATCATTTTTTGTGGAATTTTTTTTTCACACCCAGGCATTATAAACTTTAGTGAAACATTTGGGGGTTGAACGTGCTCCCAACAGATCTAGATAAGTTCCTTAAGGGGTCTAGTTTCCAAAATGGTGTCACTTGTGGGGGGTTTCCACTGTTTAGGGACATTGGGGCTCTCCAAAGGCGACTTGGCATACAGCCAATTCTGCGATGAAAAAGTCAAACTGCGCTCCTTCCCTTCCGAGCTCTGCCATGCACACAAACAGTGGTTTACCCTCACATATTGGGTATCAGCGTACTAAGGACAAATTGCACAATAACTTTTGAGGTGTTGTTACCCTTGGGAAAATAAAAATTGGGGTGAAAAGATCATTTTTGTGGAAAAAATATGATTTTTTAAGTTTACATCTCTACGTTATAAACTTGTGTGAAGCACTTGGGGGTTCAAAGTGCTCATCACAGATCAAGATAAGTTCCTTAGGGGTCTAGTATCTAAAATGAGATCACTTGTGGGGGATTCCCACTGTTTAGGCACATCAGGGGCTATCCATATGCGACATGGCGTCCAATCTCGATCTCAGACAATTTTGGTTTGAAAAATTCAAATGGCGCTCCTTCCCTTCCGAGCTCTGCCGTGCCCCCAAACAGTGGTTCCCCCCACATATGGGGTACCAGCGGTTCTCAGGACAAATTGGACAACAACTTTCATGGTCCAATTTCTCATGTTACCCTTGGGAAAATAAAAAATTGGTGACTTAAATATTACTTTTGTGGGAACAAAATAGGATTTTTTACTTTCATGCCCGGGCATTATAAATTTGTGTGAAGCATTTGGGGGTTCAAAGTGCTCACCACAGATCTAGATAAGTTCCTTAGGGGGTCTAGTTTCCAAAATGGGGTCACTAGTGGGGGGTTTCCACTGTTTAGGCACATCAGGGACTCTGAAAACTGAACATGACACCCATCAAAGTCTGCATTCCAAAACGTCATTACTTCCTTTCCGAGCCCTGCGGTGCGCCCAAACAGTTTTTCTCCCCCACATATGGGGTATCAGCATACTCAGGACAAATTGGACAACAACTTTTGGGGTCCAATTTCCTTGGGAAAAATCAAAAAATTGGGGACTAAAAATCATTTTTGTGGAAAAAATGTTTTTTTCACACCCAGGCTTATAAACTTTTGTGAAACACTTGGGGTTCAAAGTGCTTACAACAGATCTAGATAGGTTTCTTAGGGGGTCTAGTTTCCAAAATAGTGTCACTTTTGGGGGGTTTCCACTGTTTAGGCACATTAGTGGCTCTCCAAACGCGACATGGCATACAATCTCAATTCCAGCCAATTTTGGTTTGAAAAAGTCTAACGGCGCTCCTTCCCTTCCGAGCCCGGCCGTGCGACCAGACAGTGGTTTCCCCCACATATGGGGTATCTGCATACTCAGGAGAAATTGCACAACAACTTTTTCTGTCCATTTTCTCCTTTTACCATTGTTAAAATAAAAATATTGTTTGTAAAAGATCATTTTTGTGACTAAAATGTTAAATGTTCATTTTTTCCTTCCAAGTTGCTTCAGCTCCTGTGAAGCACCTGAAGGGTGAATAAACTTCTTGAATGTGGTTTTGAGTACCTTGAGGGGTGCAGTTTTTAGAATGGTGTCACTTTGGGGTATTTTCTGCCATATAGACCCTCAAAGTGACTTCAAATGTGAGGTGGTCCCTAAAAAAATGGTTTTGTACAATTTGTTGTAAAAATTAGAAATCGCTAGTCAACTTTTAACCCTTATAACTTCGTAACAAAAAAAAATTTGGTTTCAAAATTGTGCTTATGTAAAGTAGACATGTGGGAAATGTTATTTAGTAACTATTTTGTGTGACATATTTCTCTGTTTTAAGGGAATAAAAATTCAAAGTTTGAAATTAGCAAAATTTTAAAAATTTCGCCATATTTCCATTTTTTCATAAATAACTACAAGTTATATCGAAGAAATTTTACCACTATCATGAAGTACAATAAGTCACGAGAAAACATTCTCAGAATCGCTAAGGTCCGTTGAAGCGGATCTTCGCGGTTGAGATTGTTTTCTCGTGACATATTGTACTTCACGTTAGTGGTAAAATTTCTTCGATATACTGTAACTTGTGGTTATTTTTGAAAAAACGTAAATATGGCGAAAATTTTGAAAATTTTGCAATTTTCAAATTTTGAATTTTTATTCCCTTAAAACAGAGAAATATGTCACACAAAATAGTTAAGAAATAACATTTCCCACATGTCTACTTTACATCAGCACAATTTTGGAGCCAAAATTTTTTTTTGTTAGGAAATTATAAGGGTTAAAAGTTGACCAGCGCTTTCTCATTTTTACAACAAAATTTACAAAGCTATTTTTTTTAGGGACCACCTCACATTTGAAGTCACTTTGAGGGGTCTATATGGCAGAAAATACCCAAAAGTGACACCATTCTAAAAACTGCACCCCTCAAGGTACTCAAAACCACATTCAAGAAGTTTATTAACCCTTCAGGTGCTTCACAGGAGCTGAAGCAACGTGGAAGGAAAAAATGAATATTTAACTTTTTATTCACAAAAATTACCTTTTACAAACTTTTTTTATTTTCACAAGGGTAAAAGGAGAAAATGGACAGATAAAGTTGTTGTGCAATTTCTCCTGAGTACGTCAATACCCCATATGTGGGGGAAAAGCACTGTTTGGGCACACGCCAGAGCTCGTAAGGGAAGGAGCGATGTTTGACTTTTTCAAACCAAAATTGGCTGGAATTGAGATTGAACGCCATGTCGCGTTTGGAGAGCCTCTGATGCGCCTAAACAGTGGAAACCCCCCACAAGTGACACCATTTTGGAAACTAGACCCCCTATGGAACTTATCTAGATCTGTTGTGAGCACTTTGAACCCCTAAGTGTTTCACAAAAGTTTATAATGCCTGAGTGTGAAAAAAAAACAAAACAATTTTCCACAAAAATTATTTTTTAGTCCCAAATTTTTGATTTTTCCCAAGGAAATTGGACCCCAAAAGTTGTTGGCCAATTTGTACAATTGAGTACGCTGATACCCTATATGTGGGGGGGGAAATGTTTGGGCGCACAGCAGGGCTTGGAAAGAAAGTAATAACGTTTTGGAATGCAGACATTGATGGGGGTCATGTTCCGTTTGCAGTGCCCCAGATGAGCCTAAACAGTGGAAACCCCCACAAGTGACCCCATTTTGGAAACTAGACCCCTAAGGAACTTATCTAAATCTGTGGTGAGCACTTTGAACCCCCAAGTGCTTCACACAAGTTTATAATGCCCGGGCATGAAAATAAAAAATCCTATTTTTTTCCCACAAAAATTATCTTTTAGTCACTAATTTTTTATTTTCCCAAGGGTAACGGAGAAATTGGACCACAAAAGTTGTTGTCCAATTTGTCCTGAGTATGCTGATACCCCATATGTGGGGGGGAACCACTGTTTAGGCGCACGGCAGAGCTCGAAATGGAAGGAGCACCATTTGACTTTTTCCAACCAAAATTGGCTGGAATTGAGATTGGATGTCATGTTGCATTTGGAGAGCCCCTGATGTGCCTAAATAGTGGAAACCCCCTACAAGTGACCCCATTTTGGAAACTAGACCCCTAAGGAACTTATCTAGATGCATAGTGATCACTTTGAACCCCAGGTGCTTCACAAATTGATCCGTAAAAAAAAGAAAGTACTTTTTTTTCACAAAAATTTTCTTTTAGCCTCAGTTTTTTTCATTTTCACATGGG
The DNA here is from genome assembly GCA_033576555.1 of Oophaga sylvatica. Classification (NCBI taxonomy): domain Eukaryota; kingdom Metazoa; phylum Chordata; class Amphibia; order Anura; family Dendrobatidae; genus Oophaga; species Oophaga sylvatica. Next base: position 255,727,064 of record JARQOD010000003.1, on the reverse strand, counting down.
CAACAGTATAAATTGGATCCTAAAATTTGTTGGGCAATTTCTCCTGAGTACACAGATACCTCATATGTGGTCATAAACCACTGTTTGGGCGCACTGCAGGGCTCAGAAGGGAAGGAGCGCCATTTGACTTTTTGAATGGAAAATATGCTGGAATATTTAGCGGTTGCCATGTCGCATTTGGAGAGTTCCTGTGTGCCTAAACATTGGAACTCCCCCACAAGTGACCCCATTTTGGAAACTAGACCCCCTAAGTAACTTATCTAGATGCATAGTGAGCACTTTGAACCCCCAGGTGCTTCACAGAAGTTTATAACGCAGAGCCGTGAAAATAAAAAATCATTTTTTTTTCTCAAAAAATGATTTTTTAGCCCACTATTTTTTATTTTCACAATGGTTACAGGAGAAATTGGACCCCAAAAGTTGTTGTCCAGTTTCTCCTGAGTACGCTAGTACCCCATATGTGGGGGGGAACCACTGTTTGGGCACACGTCAGGGCTCGGAAGGGATGTAGTGACGCTTTGAAATGCCGACTTGATGGAATGGTCTGCGGGCATCTTGTTACGTTTGCAGAGCCCCTGATGTGCCTAAACAGTAGAAACTCCCCACAAGTGACCCCATTTTGGAAACTAGACCCCGCAAAGAACTTATCTAGATGTGTGGTGAGCACTTTGAACCCCCAAGGGCTACACAGAAGTTTATAACGCCCGGGCATGAAAATATAAAAATCATATTTTTTCCACAATCAGGATCTTTTAGTCCCCAATTTTTTTATTTTCCCAAGGGTAACATGAGAAATTAGAACCCAAAAGTTGTTGTCCAATTTGTCCTGAGTATGCTGATATCCCATATGTGGGAGAAAACTACTGTATGGGCACACGTCGGGGCTCGGATGGGAAGTAGTGACGTTTTGAAATGCCCACTTGATGGAATGGTCTTCGGGCGTCATGTTACGTTTGCAGAGTCTCTGATGTGCCTAAACAGTAGAAACTCCCCACAAGTGACCCCATTTTGGAAACTAGATCCCCCAAGGAACTCCTATAGATGTGTGATAAGCACTTTGAATCTCCAAGTCCTTCACAGAAGTTTATAACGCAGAGCCGTGAAAATATAAAATAATTTTTTTTTCCACAAAAATAATTTTTAGTCCCCAATTTTTTTTCCCAATGTTAACAGGAGAAATTAGAACCCCCAAAGTTGTTGTGCAATTTTTCCCGAGTACGCTGATACCTCATATGTGGGGATAAACCACTGTTTGGGCATACGTCAGGGCTTGGAAGAAAGGGAGCACTGTTTGACTTTTTGAACGCAAAATTTGCAGGAATCAATGGTGGCGCCATGTCGCGTATGGAGACCCCCTGATGTGCCTAAATAGTGGAAACCCCTCAATTCTAACTCCAACCCTAACCCCAACACACCCCTAACCCCAATCCTAACCCCTACACACACCTAACCCTAATACAAACCCTAATCATAACCCTAACCCCAACACACCCCTAACCCTAATCCCAACTCTAACCATAAACCTAACTACAAGCCTAACCCTAATTCCAACCCTAACCCTAATTCCAACCCTAACCCAAATTCCAACCCTAACCGTAATTCTAACCTTAACCCTAATGCTAACCCTAACCCTAGTTCTAACCCTAAGGCTGGGTTCATATTGCGTTTTACCAGCCCGTTCAACACGTAGCGTTGACCGGCTGGTAACGGTATAGCATAACGCGATCGCGTTATGCTATACCCGCTAGCGCAGATGAATCAGCAGATAATCAGCCGCGGATCCGCAGCAAAATCAGTCGCGGATCCGCAGCGAAATCATTTGCGGATCCGCAGCGAAATCAGTCGCGGATCAGCAGCGAAATCCGCAGCGGATCAGCAGCGAAATCAGCCGCGGATCTGCAGCGAATCAGCAGCGAAATCCGCCGCGGATCAGCAGCGAAATCAGCCGCGGATCTGCAGCGAATCAGCAGCAAAATCAGCCACGGATCAGCAGCAAAATCAGCCGCGGATCAGCAGCGAAATCCGCCGCGGATCAGCAGCGAATCCGCGCGGTCAGCAGCGAAATCAGCCGCGGATCAGCAGCGAAATCAGCCGCGGATCAGCAGCGAAATCCGCCGCGGATCAGCAGCGAAATCATCCGCGGATCCGCAGCGAAATCCGCCGAGGATCAGCAGCGAAATCAGCCGCGGATCAGCAGCGAAATCAGCCGCGGATCAGCAGCGAAATCCGCTGCGGATCCGCAGCGAATCAGCAGCAAAATCAGTCGCGGATCAGCAGAGAAATCCGCCGCGGATCCGCAGCGAAATCCGCAGCGGATCAGCAGCCAAATCCGCCGCGGATCCGCAGCGAAATCCGCGGGATCAGCGAAATCAGCGGATGCGCAGCGATATCCGCCGCGGATCCGCAGCGAAATCTGCCGCGGATCAGCAGCGAAATCCGCCGCGGATCAGCAGCGATATCCGCCGCGGATCCGCAGCGAAATCAGCTGCGGATCAGCAGCAAAATCTGCTAGGAAAAAAAAAAAAATTCTTTATTTTATTATTTGTCCCTACCTATGACAGGGGGGGGTTCATTTACTTTTTTTTTATTTTGATCACTGTGACAGTTTATCACAGTGATCAAAATAAATTTTTGTACAATGGAGGACGCACTGCGCATGCGCCGGCTGGCGGGCGCACTGCGCATGCGCCTGCCATTTTCCAAGATGGCGGCGCCCATGAAGAATCCCGGGCAGCCGCCGGGACGGATCCAGGGACATCGGTGGACCGGGAGAGGTGAGTAGGGGAGGTCGGAAGGTGAGGGGGGGGATCGGAAGGTGAGGGGGGGTGATCGCAGGAGCAGGGGAGCAGACAGTGACGGCGGTGACTGATCGCTGCCATCTTTCGATGGCGGCGGCCGATCACCGCCGTGACATGGTGTGGGGGGGGTCTGATCGCGTTCTCCAGCCATGGCAGATGCTATTGCAGCATCGGTCATGGCTGGATTGTAATATTTCACCAGTTTCATTGGTGAAATATTACAAATCGCTCTGATTGGCTGTTTCACTTTTAACAGCCAATCAGAGCGATCGTGGCCACGTGGGGGTTAAGCCAACCCCCCTGTGGTGATGCAGTAAGCGTCCTGTTACTGCGGGTCGGGTGACCTTTCAGTGACCCCGGTCCCCCCGACCCGCAGGAACATGATTTATAGCATGACGCCTACGTTGGCGTCATGGGTCGGGATGGCACAGGTTTTCATGACGCCAACGTAGGCGTCATGGGTCGGGAAGGGGTTAAGCTTGAAGTTCATCTTAAATCTGTTTAGAAGTTTTTCTGGGCTCTTTTGTTACCATTCATATTATCCATCTCTTTGATTTGTCATCAATTTTCCTCTTGCAGCTACATCCAGGGAGGTTGGCTACAGTCCCATGGAGCTTAAATTTCTGAATAATATGTGCAACTGTAGTCACAAGAACATCAAGCTGTTTGGAGATGGTCTTATAACTTTTACATTTAACATGTTTCTCTATAATTTTCTTTCTAATCTCCTAAGACACTCTTTCCTTGCTTCCTCTGGTCCATGGAGATGTGATACACACCATGTCACCAAACAGCACAGTGAGTATCTGTAGCCCTCTATACGGCCCACTCACTGATTCCAAGATGGTAGACACCTGTGATGCTAATTAGTGGACACACCTTGATTTACCATGTCCCTTTTGTCCCATTATTTTCTGTGGTACCATCATTTCTGTCTAGGCCTATTTCATGAGTTTTATTGTTTTTTAAATTCTGTGGGAGCATGGTTGAAAAGCAATGTCTGACTTTTATTTGTTCATGTTCATAGATTTTTGATTTATTACTTTTGTCAGATTCAAATTATTTCTGTGACCATTGTGGGTTTTTCTGTCATTAAACGAGGGATACCAACAATTTTGACCACATGTGTATATACCATTGTGTGGTGAAGAAAGAATAGATTACCATTTTTTTCGAATTATAGGACGCACTTTTTCCCCCCCAAAATTTTTTGGGGAAAATGGAGGTGCGTCTTATAATGTGGATATACCTTACCGGCTGCAATGGAGCAGGGTCCCAGAGTTGCTGCTGGAGGATGCTGGCAGGGATGAGGGTGTGTTTCAATGTGAGCCGCTGCAGGTGAAAATGGCTGTGGTGCTCTGTTGTGCGAGGGAGGCTCCGACGGCATTTTATGAAAGCCCGGAGCCCGGACCCCCCACATTATCCATTACTGCGATGCGGTGGCCTCCGGGAAAATGGCCGCCAGGGTGGCGCGTGCTCAGATTGAGATCTTGGCAATGAGATCTCGGTTGCCGAGATCTCGTCTCCCAAGATCTCGGGACGAGATCTCGTTGCCGAGTTCTCAATCTGAGCATGCGAATCCCCTGGTGGCCATTTCCCAGAGACCTCCCACATATCCATTACTGCGATGCGGTGGCCTCCAGGAAAATGGCCACCGGGGGCGGTACATGCTCAGATTGAGAACTCGGCAACGAGATCTCGTCCTGGCGCCCCTTTTCCCAGAGGCCACTACATCGCAGTAATGGATAATGTGGGGGTCTCCGGGCGTTCACAAAATGCTGCTGGAGGAGGCACAACAAACTGAGGTCCATTTTTTCCTGAGTGTGCCAATATCCTACATACAATTAGAAAATATTTTTCAGGCTCAGTGCAAAGCTCAGAAGGGAAGGAGTGCAATACTATAATGCAGATTTTACTGTTATGGTTTGCGGTTGCCATGACCCACTGGAAGAGTCCCTGAGTTGCCAGAACAGCAGAAACCCCAATAAGTGACCCCATTTTGCAAACTGCACCACTGAATGAATTGATCTAGGAGTACAGGGATCATATCGACACCACAGGTGTGTCACAGAATGTTATGTGATTGGGCAGTGAAGAAAAAATAATTTCATTTTTGCCACTAAAATTTTGTTTTAGCCTCAGATTTTACATGTTCATGCAAGAAGTGGGTAAAAATGGCACCATAATTTGTCCCAAAATTTCTACTGAATGTGGCAATACCCCATATGTGGCTGTACATTACTGCTTAGCCATATGGAGAGACCCGGAGGGACGGAGCGCTATTTGCCTCCTGGAGGGCAGATTTTCTTGGAATAGTTTGCGGACTCCATATACAGAGCCCATAAGTACCAGAGGAGCAGAATACCTCCCTCAAGTGACCCCATTTTGGAAATTATACCCCTTTGGGAATTTATCTACAGATGTAGTGACGATTTTGATTCCATGGGTGTTTTCCAGAAACAAGCAGCAGTGAATGTCGCCGAGTGAAAATTGCAAACTGCCGTTGTAATGACCAGTAAGCTGTAGTGACCAGTACATTTTAGTTACCAGTACCTTGTAGTGACCAGTACAGTATACCCAGCTCATGCTTCTGGAGACATGCACCCGTAAGTTAGGTGGGCTCACATCACTTTAGAAATGCTAAACATGTGGACACTATGTGGTTTAGGTACACTGTGGGGCTCAGAAGGGAGAGGTGCATTTGAATTTGGAAATGCAGAATTTGATGAATTTCTTTTGAGAGGCGAGGAGCCGTGTTGATTTTCCAGAACCTTTGTGCTACCAGTAACGTGAAAACCCTTATATTTTTGTTAACAGATGATGGACCTGAGTTGGGATTTGCTTTATTTGTGGATTGAGTTGAAGCTTTTGTTGTGCACAAAACTGTGGCCGACTGCACTTTTATGCAATCCTAAAAAGATGGACACCGCAAGACCATAGGTCATATGGCATCCACAGTTCCTCCATCTGCCTCATTATAGTGAATCTTCCACTGAGGTTTCCGTCTGAATCACGTATTTCAGAGATTTATACAGAAATCCTGGTGTAAGCGCTCAGTGCAGAGTGCAGGATAAATGTGAGCCAAGCTTTTACTGCAATCTTTGGGAAGAAGAATAAACAAATCAACAGCAGGTGAAGAATTGGTTTTATTTTTCTTTTACGCCATTCCTTGTGTGATATAAGTGATATGGCAACTTCAGCTATACCAGATTTATAATTTTTTATGTGTAGCTACTGTCACACATTAAGAGACACTTTTTATTGCAAACTTGCATCACCATATTTTGAGAGCTATAATTTTTCCATATTTCGGCTCACAGAGTCATATGAGGGCTTGTTTTTTTGTAGGACAAGTTGATGTTTTTATTGTTACCATTTTCAGACACATGACATTTTTCGTCACTTTCTATTCAGAATTTTGGGAGGTAGAATGAATAAAAACCAGCAATTCAGGATTTTTTTTTATGTCATTCTGCGTGTTGTAAAATTGATAAGGCAGTTTTATTCTTCAAGTCAGTACAATTATAGTGATAGCCCATTTATATCTTTTTTTATGTTTTGACGCTTTTCCACAATAAAAACTATTTTATAGAAAAATTAATTATTTTTACATCGCTTTATTCTGAGAGATATAACTTTTTATTTTTCCACTGATGTAGCTGTATGGTGGCTTGTTTTTTACGGGACAAGATTACATTTTTATTTATTTATATTCGTCTTTTTGATCGCGTTTTATTCCACTTTTTGTTCAGCGGTATGATGATAAAGCATTGTCTTTTGCCTTGCTTTTTATTTTTTTTATAGTGTTCACTAAAGGGGTTAACTAGTGGGACAGTTTCATAGGTTGGGTCGTTCCGGACGTGGCGAAACAAATATGTGTACTTTCATTGTTTATGTATTTTTTTTCATAAAAATATTTATTCATTGGTACAATATGTTTTTAAGGTTTTTTTTATATAGACAGTACAAACCAAAAGTTTGGACACACCTTCTCTTTCAATGATTTTTTTGTATTTTGATGACTATGAAAATTGTAGAATGACACTGACGGCATCAAATCTATGAATTAACACATGTGGAATTATACATTACACTTTACAAAAAAGTGTGAAACAACTGAAAATATGTCTTATATTCTAGGTTCTTCAAAGTAGCCACCTTTTGCTTTGATGACTGCTTTGCATGCAGAAAAGGTGAACGGCTGGACTCTACATGCCTGGTTCCCACCGTGAAGCATGGAGGAGGTGGTGTGATGGTGTGGGGGTGCTTTGCTGGTGACACTGTTGGGGATTTATTCAAAATTGAAGGCATACTGAACCAGCATGGCTACCACAACATCTTGCAGCAGCATGCTATTCCATCCGGTTTGCGTTTAGTTGGACCATCATTTATTTTTCAACAGGACAATGACCCCAAACACACCTCCAGGCTGTGTAAGGGCTGTTTGACCAAGAAGGAGAGTGTTGGGGTGCTACGCCAGATGACCTGGCCTCCACAGTCACCAGACCTGAACCCAATCGAGATGGTTTGGGGTAAGCTGGACCGCTCACGGCTTCAATTTTGAATAAATCCCCAACAGTGTCACCAACAAAGCACCCCCACACCATCACACCACCTCCTCCATGCTTCACGGTGAGAACCAGGCATGTAGAGTCCATCCGTTCACCTTTTCTGCGTGCAAAGCAGTAATCAAAGCAAAAGGTGGCTACTTTGAAGAACCTAGAATATAAGACATATTTTCAGTTGTTTCACACTTTTTTGTAAAGTGTAATGTATAATTCCACATGTGTTAATTCATAGTTTTGATGCCTTCAGTGTGATTCTACATAGTCATGAAAATACAGAAAAATCATTGAATGAGAAGGTGTGTCCAAATTTTTGGTCTGTACTGTATATTCTTACTTTTTTTTAAACTTTTTAAAAAATTTTTACTTTGTCCCACTATGAGACTTTCAATTTTTGCAGGCCGATTTCTTGTATAGCATAGGGATGCGGGAGCATCAATATACTGTACTATGCAAACTGTCGGTGCTGCACTGACTAACAAAGTTGCGTCATTATGCTCTGTGCATGATAAAGTAACTTTACTAGCTCTGGTGACCCGGATGTCGTCATGATGACATTGGGTCACCATGGCAATGACAACGATCAGGACCACACAATGACGTCACGGGTCTCTGACCAAAGGGCAGAGTGCCGGGAGTGGTGCGGGACGACTGGGTGTCAACTGTCAGAATCAGCTGACTCCCGGCAGCGATCACGAATACACAGCCTCTGTATGCACATAATCGCAGGGACGTACCCATATGTCCCAGATCAATAAGTACCAGTTCACAGGGACGTATGGATACGTTTCGGGTGGTAAAAAGGGTTAAATATATTTTTTACTTTTTTATTTTGTCCAACTATGGGATTTTCACAGCTCTGATTACAGTTATAAAGCATAACAATGCAGGAGCACATGATCTAACTACAGTAACTTGCTAGGACCTGGTGACCCGGATGTCGTCATGATGACACTGGGTCACCATGGCAACGATCGACCCCTCGCGATGACCACTGCTTGCCATCTAAATGTTGCGATAAATATTGATCGCAACATTTAGAACATTAAACTGACCACACCACTCCTGGCAATGAGTGCCAGCTGTCATGTCCCAGTAAGTACTTACCAACCTTGATGTATGGATACGTCCAAGGTCATAAATGGGTTAACGGTGCTCATTTCCAAATCTGATTTGTTCTCCAAAGAGCTCCAGTTAGTGTACTTCAATAAGATCTATTATTATGTACTATTGCACTGGCTCATTTTCTTCCGGAATATTCTTAACTAAGAACAAATTTTTGTGGAGCAACAATTTTCACTGCGATTATAGTAATTAAGAACTTTATTACTCCACAATATGTATTCTTAGTTCTGAATGTTCCAGAAGAAAAAGAGGCAGCAAAATAATATAACTAGAGAGAACGTGCGTTCTCACGTGTCACTGGTGTAGTAGTGTAATCTGCGAGTTTGTACAGAACACAAGGGAACATGTATTACATGTTGATAACAGAATAACACAATTAATATAACCGGATTACTGTGTCAACAATCAATTCGGATGTATTACTCAATGAATGATAGCCGAGCTATTTCTACCTAATTGGTAGAAAACCCGTCAGGCAAACATATCCAAACACTGATTCCCATCACATGTATAGTCTTCTCCATCAGTCGGAAATAGACATGAAGTGAGTCTCACATAAAAATTACACAAACATTTGCTTAAGACAAAGTCAATGCAAATGGGTAAAGCTCTTATTCACAATGTCTGGAAGCCATACAGTCTTGAACTCCATGACATATGTTGGGTGGGGAGTGGACATGTGTGGAGAGAAACTAAAATACAGTAATATGCATTTTTCTTCAAAAGGTGTATATAAAGGCGATTCTCAGGTACATGTATCATTGCACAGTTTGATATTAGCAAGTCAATTATAACTAGTGATGAGCAAATTTTTTCAGAAAACGATAGCCAAACATAAATTTGTCACGAATATGGCACATTCGGATTCGTGATCAGAAACCCAAGCAAAATTTTATAAAATCCGTAAAAATCGGTAACATTTGGTAAAAGTGTGGGAAAATTGCGTTGCCACAAAAATATTTTCAGCACTTTAGCAACGATAATGGTGGTGTATCATGAGCGTTTGGCATGTGTTTGATGAGGGGATGAGGTTTTCAGAGCTCAGAGGCACGGCTTTGTTGTAAGCACAGCACAGCACAGCAGTCATTTTCTTTTTCCTAACTTTATGTGTGCACATTGCGGCTAGCCAATCAGGGCACAGGACACACCCACAATGTCCTGACACAACAGCTTGTGTCATTGGCTCAAATCACATGTCGCTCTCCATATAAATAGCGGACATCTTGTTATAGTGCCATTTTGACACTGTAACAGCGTAGAGAGGCCCCTCCTGATGCTGGCACTGTCAATAGCAAGATTTTAGCTATTTAGTTTGGCGGTTGTATATGTTGCACAGCTTCTGAATCCACACCTTAGCAGTAGAAAACGTCACAGAGCAGGCTGCATGGGATAACAAGCTTTTACTTCTGACAACATGAGGTAAAAGAATAATGCACAGTCATTTTAGCATTGCATCAGGAAAACAGGAACAAAACGAAAGTGAAACTACAAGTGAGACTATTTCTTATACAATACATTAAACAGAAGGAAACGTTACACAACATCGCCTTCTATTGTCAGGTCAGCATAAAGTCCTCCTTTTACTTATAATAAGTCCTAATCTGTTGAATATGCCAACACCCTTTCTCAACAATAAGGACTTATTCAATCAAACCCAACTTTTTTATTAGTCTCTGATGTTTATCAGCATTCAACGCCTTCGTGAAAATGTCTGCTGTCATTTCTTCAGTAGGGCAATACTCCAACTTCAAGACTCCTTTATCCTGATGATCTCTCAAGAAATGATATTTCACATCAATATGCTTGGTTCTTGGATTGACTCTTTCCATCTGAGCAAGAACAAGACATCCTTGATTGTCCTCTTTTAGTTTTGTTGGTTCCAACTGTGGTTGTCCTAGGTCTGTTAACAATTGTCTTAACCACAGTACTTCTTGACTCGCATGTGATGCTGCAACATATTCTGCTTCTGTTGAAGATAGTGTCACAATTGACTGTTTCTTACTTGTCCAACTTATTGGTCCACCTGAGAGAAAAAAAATATGTCCACTGGTAGATCTTCTGTCAGTTGGATCTCCAGCCCAATCTGCATCAACATATCCTGTTAAAATGCAATTATCACCTATGGGTAATTTCAGCTTAACATTGCTAGTTCCTTTCAAATAATGTATTACTCTCTTCACGGCATTCCAATCAGCTTTATTTGGTTTTGATACCTTTCTACTCAGGATTCCTACTGCTTCTGCGATGTCTGGTCTTGTAACGGTCGCTAGATATAGTAGTTTCCTATTGCTGTTCTGTATTCTTCATTGTTTGGTAGCATATTCTTTTCATTGTTCATCTCTTTGAGATAATTAGTTTCCATTGGAGACTTTACTGTTTTTGCATCCTTTAGTCCAAATTTTTCTGTTATGTCTTGAATCATGTGATTTTGATTCAGTAGGAAACTTACGTCTTCTTCTCTTTCTATCTGTATTCCTAGGTACTGTCTTGCTCGATATCTTTCAGGTGTGCCATCTGTTTGGTATTTTACTTTAAAAATACATTTACATCCTATGGCTTTTCTTCCTTCTGGCAAATCTGTTAGTGTCCATGTATTTGAATCATGCATGGATTTAATTTCTGCTTCTGTTGCTTCTATCCATTTATTAGCTTCTTCTTCAGGAAGTTTAGATATGTCTTCCCAAGAGGTAGGCTCATGGATTTTTCTTATACTTGTCTTGTATGAGAGACGTTTTGGTGGTTTTCCTTTGTTCTCTCTTATTGAACGTCTTGGTTCTGTGTCTGTTTGTAGTTGTGATTCTTCACTTTCAGTATTTTGTTCTTAATTAATTTCTACTTGTTTCTCATCAGATATTTCTTCAGTTATGTCACTATTGTTTTTCTCATTTTTTGTTTCAACTGAAATCATAATGTCTTCATTTAAATCTTCAATGAATGTCACACTGTTACTCACTGTAACTCTGTCTGTTTTGGGATCTAAGATTCTATATCCTTTTCAGTTTTCACTATATCTAACGAATATTCCTTCCATGGGTCTGTTTTGAAGTTTGGAACGTTTTTCTGTTGGAATGAATATAAAAACTTTACATCCAAAATTTTTTAAATGATTGACACTTGGTTTCATACCTTGCCACAGTTCATATGGAGTTTTCTTCAGTTTTCTGGAAAAAAGTCGGTTCTGTAGATATGTAGCTGTCATTGCTGCCTCACCCCAATATTTCTCTGGCAGTTTAGAATCTGTCAGCATACATCTCATCATTTTTGTTAGAATTCTGTTTTTCCTTTCTGCTACTTCATTTTGTTCAGGTGTGTATGGAAGTTTTCTGATGTTCTATTCCATTTTGTCTTAAGTAGTCTTCTATTCTGTGACCTGTAAATTCACCTCTATTATCACTTCTGATGACAATTGGCTTCCTTTGAAATTTGTTACTTGATCTTGTTACATAGTCTACAAGTTTATCAAAAACTTCACTTTTGTTCTTAATTAAGTATGTGACTGTGTATCTTGAGTAGTCGTCTATAAAAGTCAACATGTATCTATTGCCTCCTGATGTAGTCACTTTCATGGATCCACATACATCAGTATGCACCAAATCAAGTGGTCTTTCGCTTTTCATCTCACTTTCTTTTGGAATAGATATCCTTGTGGCTTTGGATTTTATACAACATTCACATCTTATGGTAATTGAGCAATCTGATATCTTTAAATCTTTTGTCAATTCTTTTCTCTGTAGTTCCCTTATACTGTCCGGGTGTCTATGTCCTAGACGTCTATGCCACATGTGAATACAGTTTTTGTGATCATGTGTACATACCTTCATCTGTTCCTTTGGTTTGTCAAAATTATATAATTGTTCATCTGCCTTGACTTTGGTTATCATCTTGTTTCCTGCAATAATTGCACACTCATTGTCTTTGAATTTTACTGTAAGTCCTTTTGCTGTTAAACGTTTCACAGATAATAATCCGCCTTCCAATTATGGAACATACAACACATCCTGTACAAGTATCTTTGAATCTTGTCCGAACTTGTTTGAACAATTTAGCATACCTTGTCCGATACCTTCTGCGGTTATTTTGCTTCCATCTGCAAGATAAATGGCTTCTTTCTTATCTAAATCAAGATCAGTAAAGAAGTTCTTGTCACTTGTCATATGACTCGTTGCTCCTGAATCAATAAACCAACCAAGTGATGATTTCTTGTCTGTTATTTTGAATGTGCCATTCCAATTATTCTCACACAAATTGGAAATTGTGTTTTTTACTTTCTGTTTATGCTTTTTATGTTGTAATTTTTGTTGTTCTGCTTTCCATATGGTACAGTCTTTCTTTAAATGACCTTTTTCTTACAACTGAAGCATTCTCTTGTCTCTTTATTATAGGGTTTTTTAAATTCTGTAGCTTTAAGAGCGTTTTCATTGTACTTTTCAGTAGAAGAATCATTGCTTTGTTCTTTTCTTCTCTGGTATTCATCTATTAGTCTTGTTTTCACAAAATCTAATGTAATGTCAGTTTCTGGTCTCGTCTCAAGAGCATTTATCAAGGCTGTATACGAATCTGGTAATCTGCACAACAATATAGCTGCTATATGACTTTCTTTAATGTCTTCACCAATAGATCTTAGCTGTGATATCACTTCCATCATTGAGAATATGTGTTTCTGCATGTCATCATTTGCACTCAATCTCATACTGTAAAGCTTTCTTAATATAAATAATTTGTGATTTAAACTAGGTCTTTCATACAGTTTTCTTAATGCTTCCCACATTCCTTTCGCTGTTTCTTCATTTCTTATTTGTATTAATTGAGTATCATCCACTAATAAGCTAATGGTGGCTCTCGCTTGTCTATTTTTCTTATCCCATGTCTGATTATCCTGATCAGGTCTATCTGTAGTGATTACTTCCCATAAATCATCTTTAGACAATAACATCTCTACTTTGAAACGTCCATAGCTGATCATCATTCAGTTTAGCTACTGCGAGTTTTAGCTCTGTGCTACTTGTCATTAACTTATCTTACTTGTTTGGAGAGACTTGCACTGAAGAATTCTTCTGCATTCACCAGGGTCTTGCTGAGAGTTCCAGTGTCCTGGTATCTTATATTCTTGGTTCTTGGGATCTGTGGTGTCTGGAATTCTCTGGGTGTCTGGGTACGCTGTATCTGGGGTGACTGGATGTCTGGGTATCTGGGTGTCTGGGCCCATAACCTGTTGCACAGCTTCTGAATCTACACCTTAGCAGTAGAAAACTTCAAAGAGCAGGCTGCATGGGATAACAAGCTTTTACTTCTGACAACATGAGGTAAAAGAATAATGCACAGTCATTTTAGCATTGCATCAGGAAAACAGGAACAAAACGAAAGTGAAACTACAAGTGAGACTATTTCTTATACAATACATTAAACAGAAGGAAACGTTACACAACATCACCATCTATTGTCAGGTCAGCATAAAGTCCTCCTTTTACTTATAATAAGTCCTAATCTGTTGCATATGCCAACAGTATATCAGTCAGATAGTGTAGTGAGATACTGTCCAGTGTTGCTGTTAAATTTCCCTACCAGCATTTTTTTCTTCATTGGACATTACTGAGGTCTACAAAGAAAATCCAGCAGGGCAAGTGTTGTGCACTGCTTCTATTGTGCTCCATGCACGAATATAGCATTATAATTCGCATGTAGCTAGTAAAATATTATTTAACAGCCTGCTGTATCCCACCTTCTCATCTAGTACTGTGGTAATATAAAACTGCCTGCAGACCTGAGGAACATTAAAAAAAGGTATAATTTTTTCTGCTGCTAAATGTGAAACAGCCTGCTGTTTCCCACGTTGTCATTTTGTGGTGAAGATATGAACCTGTCTGCAGACCTAAGGCACATTTAAAAAAAGTATATTTTTACGTTGCAAAAAGTTAGACAACCCGCTGTATCAAACTTTGTTATTTGGTTGGGTTGAAATTAAGCTGTAGAGGCCTGATCCATAGCCCACAAAAAATTCTTCTTTGGATTGGGTCTCCATAGCATCAATCCAAAGGCAGAGGGACTGTCAGCCCCTGCGCAGGCTCCAGAACGCTGCGATCATGTTTGTTCGCAATGTTACGGGGGTTAAAGTGCCAGGAGCGGTCTGTGATATTAGTGCTGGGTGTCAGCTGTGAGAATCAGCTGACACCCGGCCGCGATCGGCCGCGCTCCCCGAGAGCGTGGCCGATCGCACTTGACGTACTATCCCATCCATGGTCATAGGGGCCCAGGTCACATGGACGGGATAGTACGTCCAATGTCAGAAAGGGGTTAAAAATATTTTGCAGCATCCATAGGCCATAAAAAAGTCTTCTATTATTAATGGCATACAGTAAGGGACCGGACTTTAAAAATAGTTTGTAGCATCTAGTGTGTTATAGAGGCCTGATCCATAGGCCTCAAAAAAGTCTTCTGTTATTAATGGCATACAGTAAGGGACCTGACTTTAAAAATAGTTTGTAGCATCTAGTGTGTTATAGAGGCCTGATCCATAGGCCACAAAAAAGTATTTTGTTATTAACGGCATACAGTAAGAGATTTGACTTTAAAAATAGCTTGTAGCATCTAGTGTGCTATAGAGGCCTGATCCATAGGCCCCCCAAAAATTCTTCTGTTCGTAGTGTCATACAGTAGGGGACCTGACTTTAAAATTGTTTGTAGCATAACTTCTTTGTCATACAGGCCTCATCCACACTCAAACAATTCTTTTTTCTGTGACTAACACGATACAGCACGCCATATTTCAACTTTGAATTTACTGTTGCTGAAATTCAGCTGTTTGCAGAGGTGGTGCAGAGTTTAAAATCTAATTTTTGGTTGCTAATACTGTGCTCCTACCATACTATCTGAGCAACATGACTGGGAAAAAGCGAGGCCGTGGTGGAAGGGGAATTAGGGTTGGTGTTCAAGGTGTACGTGTGGTAGGTGGTAATGTTTGTGAAAGCACTACTGAATCAACGTCACGTCCTATGCAAAGACAACTGACAAGTTATGTTTACTGGACAGGTTACACCACTATCTTTCTTTGGCAGATGCACAGCGGTACGCCTTGTCGATGATGCCCAGAAAGAGCATGTACTCGAGTGGATGGCAAGTGTAGCTTCAAATGGCCACTCCTCCTCTTTCTCCACCTCAACATCACACCCAGTACAGTCCACAGAGGTGGCACCCAAATTCCTCTTGCTTCCCCCCATGTCCCAACTATAGAACCGTTCAACTGACTGAAAGTGTAGACCGCCTATCTTTCATTAAGATGAACAAGTCATGAATCTCCAAGGACTGTTGCACCCCAATTGCAGACTGTACAGACTAGGTGATATTGCATTTTTTAGTGTGACACATTAATGTCACGTAACTGCACTTTGTGATATCTTTAGTGTGGCTTCTGTGCCTGCTGTGGCTGCTGTTTATGTTAACACAAATTCGTGGAAATGTAAACAGTCATGGTTGGTCATATCTGCTGGGTTAGCTGTAGTGGAAGACCTCTCGGTCCCAATTACACTATTTCTATTCTCGTGACTAGAGTTGAGCGATACTTTCCGATATCCTAAAGTATCGGAATCGGAATGGTATCGCCGATATCACTAAAATATCGGCGATACCCGATACCGATACCGGAAGTCCCATGTAAGTCTATGGGAACAAAATATCGCAACTAAAAAAAACTCATTCTTTCCTTGTAAACACTAAATATACACACATAGAATACATATATATATATATACATGTCATTGTGACATATATATACATATATGTATAGTTTATACACTTCTACATAGTAAAATATCCTCTCATTCAATTGCCGGGTAAAGCCGGCTTCAGTGAAAAGACAGAAGCACCCGACATGAAACGACACTTGGTGTACATAGGGTTAACCATGTCTTTTCATGTCGTTTGCTATCTGATTTGCACAAACAATTAAATCAGACTATGTGTGCAAAATTTCACACCTGTAGGGGTTAATTAAAGGTGTAAATTCGTTGTAAAAAAAAACGGACTTTTTTTGCTACGAATTTACACCTTTAATTAACCCCTACAGGTGTGAAATTTTGCACACATAGTCTGATTTAATTGTTTGTGCAAATTAGGCTGGAGTCACACACAACCACAAAAAATCGGTCCGTTTTAGACGGTCGACAATCGGATCAAAATAAAAACATCACACATCCTTCTGGCATCCGATTTTCCTTCAAAGATGCGATTTAATCGCATGTGTGTGTACCTTGTAACATCCGATTTTCATCCGACTTGCGAGATTTTCTCGCAGGCTTGCAAAACTGACATATAATGGATCCAAAAGAATAGTATTTAAATGCCAAAAGAAAGAATAGATATATACACACATATATATATATATATATATATATATGTCATTGTGACATATATATATATACATATATTTATAGTTCTTACACTTCTACATACTGTTATAGCCGCTAATTCAATTGCCGGCTTCAGTGAAATCACAGAAGCCGACATGAAATGATACATTGTTCCACACATTTAACCATGTAATTTCATGTATTTTTATATATGTTTGAAACATACAATTACATGAGTATATGTGTGCTAAATTTCAGACATGTAGGGGTTAATTAAAGGTGTAAATTCGTTAAAAAAAAATGCGTGGGCTCCGCTGTATTTTCTCCACCAGACAGACAAAGCAAGCGAGTGGGGGCAGATAATAATAGCCTAGGGAGGGTACATTTTTTTTGTGCCCCCCCTGGCTACTAACATCTGCCCCCAGACACCCCAGAAAGGGCAAATCTATAATTAGATTCGCCCTTTCTGGCACTTTGCCCGTCTATTCCCATTGCCTGTAGCGGTGGCGAATGGGTTAATAAGGGGTTAAAATGACCTTGCAATTGAAAGGTCACTTTAAGCCAGGTTAATAATTGATAGCTGTCAATTAGGCAACTATCAATTATTAATCCTATTGTATGAAAGAAAAATCAAACACACACACTTTAATAAAAATAAGTTTAATTAAATAATCACACAGTTTTTGACCATATTTTATTTTCCTGCTAAAACCATTTCCTGTAATAAAAATAAAATAAAAAAGCAAAATTATACTTACCAATCCGATGTACAGTCAGGTCCCACGGTGTAATCCATCAGAAAGGGTTAACAGGTTACAGGTCGCAGAGAGCTATAATGCTGTCTCAGACCTGTATTCCCCTGAATGAATAACTTCCTCTCCCCGCGAAAGTAGAGGAATAGATTCATGAATGGAGCTTAATTGATTTCTTGCCAATTTAACTGTAGTGACCTGACCTAAAGGGAAAGTGGACACAATCAATTAAGCTTCATTCATGAAACACATCCTCTCCTGTCGCCAGGAGAGGAACTTATTCATTCATGAGCTTTGAGCTGAGCATGCAGGATTACTTGCACTGCTTGGCTCAAAGCTAGTTAACCCTTTGTGAAGGATTACAGCGTGGGACGTGACAGATCGGCGGAATAGGTAAGAATAATGTTGTTTTATTTCTTTTTCTTTATTTTAGGAGATCAATGGCTTCGCACGGATTTAGTGTAAAATAAAATATGGTCAAAAAAATGTGTTTTTATTTCATTAAAATTATTTATTCTTAAAGTGTGTGTGTTTTTTTATTTACTTCAATAGGATTAATAATTGATAGTTGTCTAATTGACAGCTATCAATCATTAACCTGCCTTAAGGTCACCTTTCAATTGCAAGGTGACAGTAAGGTGAGATTAACCCATTCGCCACCGCTACAGGGCAATGGGAATAGACGGGCAAAGTGCCAGAAAGGGCGAATCTAATTATAGATTTGCCCTTTCTGGGGTGTCTGGGGGCAGATGTTAGTAGCCAGGGGGGGCACAAAAAAATGCACCCTCCCTGGGCTATTATTATCTGCCCCCACTCGCTTTGCTTTGTCTGTCTGGTGGAGAAAATACAGCGGGAGCCCACGCATTTTTTTTCAACGAAATTACACCTTTAATTAACCCCTACATGTCTGAAATTTTGCACAAATACACTCATGTAATTGTATGTTTCAAACATATATAAAAATACATGAAATTACATGGTTAAATGTGTGGAAACAATGTATCATTTCATGTCGGCTTCTGTGATTTCACAAAACCCGGCAATTGAATTAGCGGCTATTACAGTATGTAGAAGTCTAGGAACTATAAATATATGTATATATACATGTCACAATGACATGTATATATATATGTATGTGTTCTATGTGTATATATCTATTCTTTCTAGTCTTTATTAAAGCTGTCAGTGTGATTTTACAGTATAGGCGGGATGAATTGCCGGCTTTTCTAAAGGACACCGATGCGATTTCATCGCAAGTCACACAGTGTGGTCCGTTTGTAATCAGATTTTTCATCGCTCCCATAGACTTGCATTGGCGATTGTCGACCGACAATCGGTGACAATCGCAGCATGCTGCGATTGTACACGGACGTTTAAAACGGACCACAAAAAATCTGATACTGGGAGCTGCTCCATAGATTAACATAGGTCCGACTGCAATGCGATATTTCATCGCATTGCAGTCGTCCGATTTTGTCGCCAGTGTGACTCCGGCCTTAGATAGCAAAGGACATGAAAAGACATGGTTAACCCTATGTACACCAAGTGTCATTTCATGTCACCCGACATGAAATGACACTTGGTGTACATAGGGTTAACCATGTCTTTTCATGTCCTTTGCTATCTAATTTGCACAAACAATTAAATCAGACTATGTGTGCAAAATTTCACACCTGTAGGGGTTAATTAAAGGTGTAAATTCGTTGTAAAAAAAACGGACTTTTTTGCTACGAATTTACACCTTTAATTAACCCCTACAGGTGTGAAATTTTGCACACATAGTCTGATTTAATTGTTTGTGCAAATTAGATAGCAAAGGACATGAAAAGACATGGTTAACCCTATGTACACCAAGTGTCATTTCATGTCGGGTTCTGCATTTTCACAAAAGCCGGCAATTGAATTAGCGGCTATTATACTATGTAGAAGTGTATGAACTACAAATATAAATATATATATATATGTGTCACAAATTCAATGACATGTATATATATATATGAGGTGTAAAATTGCTGAAAAAAAATGCGTGGGCTCCCGCCCTATTTTCGCAACCAGACAGACAAAGCCAGTGAGTGGGGGCAGATAATAATAGCCCAGAGAGGGACCATTATTTTTGCCCCCCCCGGCTACTAACATCTGCCCCAGACACCCCAGGAAAGACAAATCTATAATTAGATTCGCCCTTTCTGGCACTTTGCCCGTCTATTCCCATTGCCCTGTAGCGGTGGCGAATGGGTTAATATGGGGTTAAAGCCACCTTGCTATTGAAAGGTGACCTTAAGCCAGGTTAATAATTGAGAGCTGTCAATTAGACAACTATCAATTATTAATCCTATTGCATGAAATAAAAATAAAACACACACACTTTAATTAAAAATCATTTTAATGAAATAAAGACACATGTTTTTGACCATCTTTTATTTTACTGCAAAAACCATTTCCTGTAATAAAAATAAAATAAAAAAGCAAAATTATTCTTACCTATCCCATGCACAGTCAGGTCCCACGGTGTAATCCTTCAGAAAGGGTTAATGTTTACTGCAGGACCGCAGCTAATGCTGCAGCCTCACAGTAAACCCCAAATGAATGAGTTCCTCTCCTGCCTGACAGGAAGTAAAGGCTGGGTGTCACATAACGATACACCAGTGATCCCGACAACGATATGCACTTGTCAGGATCGCTGGTGTATCGCTACATGATCGCTGCTGAGCTGCCAAACAGGCAGCGATCTGGGACAGCGACACTGCGGGTAACATCGCTTAAGGGCCCGTCTCACATAGCGATATCGCTACCGAGATCGCTGCTGAGTCACTAGTTTTGTGACGCAGCAGCGAGCTCACCAGCGATATCGCTGTGTGTGACATTCAGCGACGATCAGCCCCCTGCCGGGTATCGCTGATCGTCGCAGAAATGTCAGGACCTTTTTTTGATCGCTGGTTTCCCTCTGACAGGCACGCATCGCTGCGTGTGACAGGCGGGAGACCAGCGATCCGCTGGTAACCAAGGTACACAGCGGGTTTCCAGGCACCGCGCAGCGCTTGGAAACCCGCTGTGTACCTTGGATACCAGCTCCCTGCATCAGGGCGCTGGTATCCAAGGTACACAGCGGGTTTCTAGGCACAGCCCCGCGCCTGGAAACCCGCTGTGTACCTTGGTTACCAGCGGATCGCTGGTCTCCCGCCTGTCACACGCAGCGATGTGTGCCTGTCAGCGGGAAACCAGCGATCAAAGGTCCTGACATTTCAGCGACGATCAGCGATACCCGGCAGGGGGGCTGATCGTCGCTGAATGTCACACACAGCGATATCGCTGGTGAGCTTGCTGCTGCGTCACAAAACTAGTGACTCAGCAGCGATCTCGGTAGCGATATCGCTATGTGAGACGGGCCCTTAAGTGGAAAGCTTAATTGATTGCTTTCCACTTTCACTTCAGGTCAGCCAGGGACACAATCAGTGACGTCAGAGGGAACTGATTAACAAAAATAGGGGTTCCCTTCGAAAAAAAAATGGCGTGGGGTCCCCCCTATTTTTGTTAACCAGCCAGATGAAGCAGACCGCTGAGGCCTGGATTTTCAGGCTGTTAAGGAGCCAAGATCCATGGACCTTGCCAGCCTGATAATACCAGGCCACAGCAGTCTGTATATCTTGGCTGATTAACAAAAATAGGGGATCCCCTCGAAAAAAATTGGCGTGGGGTCCCCCCTATTTTTGTTAACCAGCCAGATGAAGAAAACCGCTGAGGCCTGGATTTTCAGGCTGTTAAGGAGCCAAGATCCATGGACCTTGCCAGCCTGATAATACCAGGCCACAGCAGTCTGTATATCTTGGCTGATTAACAAAAATAGGGGATCCCCTCGAAAAAAATTGGCGTGGGGTCCCCCCTATTTTTGTTAACCAGCCAGATGAAGAAAACCGCTGAGGCCTGGATTTTCAGGCTGTTAAGGAGTCAAGATCCATGGACCTTGCCAGCCTGATAATACCAGGCCACAGCAGTCTGCATATCTTGGCTGATTAACAAAAATAGGGGATCCCCTCGAAAAAAATTGGCGTGGGGTCCCCCCTATTTTTGTTAACCAGCCAGATGAAGCAGACCGCTGAGGCCTGGATTTTCAGGCTGTTAAGGAGCCAAGATCCATGGACCTTGCCAGCCTGATAATACCAGGCCACAGCAGTCTGCATATCTTGGCTGATTAACAAAAATAGGGGATCCCCTTGAAAAAAATTGGCGTGGGGTCCCCCCTATTTTTGTTAACCAGCCAGATGAAGCAGACCGCTGAGGCCTGGTTTTTCAGGCTGGTAAGGATCCAATATCCATGGACCTTGCAAGCCTGATAATACCAGGCCACAGCAGTCTGCTTAGCTTGGCTGGTTAACAAAAATAGGGGATCCCCTCGAAAAAAAAACGGCGTGGGGATCCCCCCTATTTTTGTTAACCAGCCAAGTAAAATGCAGACTGCTGCGGCCTGGTATTAAAAGACTGTCAAGGCCCATGGATTTTGGCCCTCAACAGCCTGATAATACCAGGCTACAGCAGCCCCACATTTGGCGCATCAAAAGATGTGCCAATTGTGGCACTTTACCCGGCTCTTCCCACTTGCCCTGTAGCGGTGGCAAGCGGGGTAATAAGGGGTTATTGTCACCGTTGATTGCACGGTGACAATAAGCCCGGTTAATAATGGATAGGCGTCAATAAGACACCGATCCATTATTAATCCGAAAGTTATTAAATGTATAAAAAAAAGACACAGCAAGAAAAAAGTCTTTTAATGAAATAAAAGAGACAACACAGTTTTCATTTCTTTTATTACTCTCTCATTCCTGCGACGCCATCGATCTCCTGTAAAAAAAGAAAAAAAACAAACCAACAGTATACCACCTGTCCGACGCAGTCCATAGTAACGATTGTCCCACGACGATCCAGCTCTGCTACATCGCAATGACAGGCAGAGCCTGTCATCGCGACCCAGCACAGCTGATTACCTGCTTCCCCGGCGGTGACGTCATCGGACTGACTGCTTTACGGCCGGGATTACCCAGCAGTCACTGCAGTTATCGCGAGAAACTGCATGTGACCGCCGGGGAAAGAAGATGGCGGCCATGAAGCAGTGCAGGACGTGACCGCCGGAGATCTTCTGCCAGGTAAGTGCCGCTGACTCCTGACAGACCCGACCGACGGACACTGACAGTGACAGTGACAATCCCGATTCCGGTATCCGATAAGACGAAAATATCGGAACTCGGAATCGGAATTCCGATACAGCTAATATCGGCCGATACCCGATATTTGCAGTATCGGAATGCTCAACACTACTCGTGACAGTTATTCCACTTCGGTGGTGTTAGGCACTCAGTTTTTTAAAATGTGAACACTCCTGTTTGGGTGTCCATCTGCTGTATTGGGTGTAGTAAAAGACCTGTCGGTCCTATGTATTGGGTGTAGTGAAAGACCTGTCGGTCCCTATTATACTATATCTACTGTGGTGAAATTGATGCCACTTCTGTGGTGTAAGGCCCTCATTTCTTTAAATGTGAACATTCCTGGTTGGGTGTCCATCTGCTGGATTGGGTGTAGTGGAAGAACTGTCGGTACCTATTATACTATTTCTACTGTGGTGAAATTGATTCCACTTCTGTAGTGTAAGGCCCTCATTTCTTTAAATGTGAAAACTCCTTGTTGGGTGTCCATCTGCTGGATTGGGTTTAGTGGAAGAACTGTCGGTCCCTATTATACTATTTCTAGTGTGGTGAAATTGATGCCACTTCTGTGGTGTCTGCCAGTAATTTTTGGAAATGTGAACACTCCTGATTGGGTGTCCATATACTGTATTGGGTGTAGTGGAAGAACTGTCGGTCCCTATTATACTATTTCTACTGTGTTTAAATTGATGCCACTTCTGTGGTGTAAGGCCCTCATTTCTTTAAATGTGAACACTCCTTGTTGGGTTGATAATTAATTACCCAGGTATATTCCAACTAGATACAGACTTAGATTAACACATGAAATGCCGGAGAACAAAAAGTCAGAAAAACGTATCTCTAAAAAGGTATAAATTTATTATTGTACCACATTATAAAAAATTGACAAAAATATTTTTATTATAACAATATAGTATATATGGATTAATTTACAAAGTGATCCACCAGATTAATATGATGTATAAAGGACGCACCGGGCACCTACAAAGGACTCAAAATATTGTGTAACGCTGGTAATATATATTATTTCAGATGCTAATACAGAGCCTTTAAATTGGATTTATCCACCACAAAGACCTAGTAATTAGTAAAATGCATTGTGCATCTGCAGCCCATATAGGGGTACTAGAAAGACAGGTCTATTTGCATGTGATGCCTATTACAAGGAACGAAAGCTCAATGATATATACCGTATATACTCATGTATAAACCGACCCGTGTATAAGCCGACCCCCCTAATTTTGCCACAAAAAACTTGGAAAACTTATTGACTCGCGTATAAGCCGGGTGTATAAGTTGCCGTCCTGCTCTGTGCTCCCCCATCCAGCTCTGTGCGCCCCCATTCTCCTCTGTGCTCCCCTCCTCCTGCTCCATTATCCTGTCCTGCTCCTGCTTTCCATCCTCCCCCGTCCTGCCCCGTGCTCCCCCATCCAGCTCTGCACTCCCCCATTCTCCTCTGTGCCCACCCCCGTCCTGCTCGGTGCTCTCCGTCCTCCCTCCCTTCTGCTCCGTGCTCTCCGTCCTCCCCCCGTCCTGCTCCGTGCTCTCCGTCCTCCCCCCGTTCTGCTCCGTGCTCTCCGTCCTCCCCCGTTCTGCTCCGTGCTCTTCGTCCTCCCCCCGTCCTGCTCCGTGCTCTCCGTCCTCCCCCCGTTCTGCTCCGTGCTCTCCGTCCTCCCCCGTTCTGCTCCTTGCTCTCCGTCCTCCCCCGTTCTGCTCCGTGCTCTCCGTCCTCCCCCCCATTCTGCTCCGTGCTCTCCGTCCTCCCCCCGTCCTGCTCCGTGCTCTCTGTCCTCCCCCGTTCTGCTCCATGCTCTCCGTCCTCCCCCCCGTCCTGCTCCATGCTCCTTGTCCTCCTCCATGCTTCCCCCATCCTCCTCCATCATACTCACCCTCCCCGTGCCATCGCTGAACGTCCCGGCCGGCAATCCTGCGTTCTCCCCGGCTTCCTGCAGCTCTCCCCGGCTTCCTGCAGCTCTCCAGCGCTGAGCGGTGACGTAATACCCGCTCATTAAGGTCATGTAATATGGACGCGACGCCACTCCCATGGGACCTGCTCTGGGTCCATCTCTGGTTCAGTCAATCCTCTGACTGAGGAAGGTCCAGCAGGCAGGGCATTACCTACATTCTGGGCACTCTGACTACGGGTGACAGCAACTACATAGGCCGTCTCCCTGTAGTGTTCCACAGACCCATCAGCCGGCACCGCTATGGGTTCTTCCTCCCCATCCACCTCCAATACCTCATATTTAGCACTGCTCCTAGTGCAGTTACCTTCCTCATTGTTACTTGTCAGTTGCACGGCATCACCTTCCTCATGGTTCCTGTGTATCTCCCCATCACCCTTAGCACTGTCGATTGCTCCTGTTAGGGTACCTCAACCACCTCACCCCGCGGGGTGATGTGGCTGGGCACTCCTGCACCTGTAGACACATCATCATTTTCAGAAAAATGGTTATCAGGTAAATCATGGTCAGGTAAAGCATGCAATTTCACATCATTAACAATAGCATTGAAATTACCCTTAGTATCAGATTGGGGAGGGATGTCAGGGACATAATATGCAAGCATTCTCCTCAAATCAGTCCCCAATAAAACATCGGTGGGCACGTTTTTGGACAATCCCACTTCCTTCACCCCGCTCCCGGCACCCCAATCTATGAAAACCCGGGCCATCGGTAAGGGACAGCGGTCACCCAATCCCGGTGACAATCAGGGTTTTCCCCTGAATAATCTCTTCAGGGGCCACCAGTTCAGGTTGGATGAGGGTTCGTTTAGCCCCAGTGTCCTTGAGGCCTCTAGCGACATGGCCCCCCACGCAGACTTGCTGCACATTGTCACAGACCCTCCAACCACCCCACCCACCAAAAGTACTGCTGCATTAGGCCCTGAGGCCTTGGCTGGGGGTTCTTCTGCTTCTCCAGACAAGTGGCGCTGAGATGTCCAGTCCGATGGCAGGAAAAACACTTGCGAAGGTCTGATGTAGGCCGGGTGTTGGCAAAGGGGACAGGGCCTCCGGTGAGTCGGCTGGCAGGGGTACTGGGGTTGGTTGCTGGCTTACCCCCTCTCCAGCTGGCGGTGACTGGCTTTCACACCTCTGGTCTACAGTTGGCCTCGTAGATGTCGGCGATCTGCGCTGCTTTGTCCGCATCTTTTGCTCTCGATCCATCAAAAACTGTCGTACTTCACCTGGGCAAGGAAATATGACGTAAGACTTACTGTTAAATCATGCACACTGAGCTCTGCTATGTCTGCTTGGTACCTGCCAGCTCATCCCTCTGCTGCCACCAATATGTCACGAACTGGGGTATTTGGTTGCCTCCAGTTCCTTTTAGGGGATTTTATTATCCCCGCTGCCACCAATATGTGATGAATTACAGGGGGATTTATTTGTTTATCTCGCCTTCCAATCCCGGTTCATAACTTGCTGCTCTCTGGTGCCCTCTTACCCTCAGGTCAGTCAGGGAACTGCACCTAGGATAAGTAGTCGCCAGACAGGTCACCTGGATGTGTACTGGCTATTAGGCACTCTGCAGTGAGGGCAATAACCTATTCCTGTCCCAGGCGGGATTTACACTTATCAAACTCCGTCTGTCACTGCCAGGGTCTCCCCAAAAGCCCAGAACACACTACACTGCCACCAGCTCCTGGTTCTAATTGATATTGGGTCAAGAGCCACCCAATCAGTAGCATTGGCTTAATTTAGCACATATGACGTGGGGATATGTATTGGAGCAAGGAAAACGAAGCTAGTAAAGTTTTATATATTACTCTAAAAAGAACAGGCAGTGTTTACAAAAGTATAAAAAGATGTTACAAAATGAGACAATTACAATATGTACAGACAATTACAAAATAAAAAGGATGAAAGGTGAAAAACTTAGTTATCTCATATCATGGTAGCCACATGGTGTGGGGGAGGGGCATACGTCCCAATGCATCAGGTCAGGATCTGGCAGTTGATTTTCCAGGCAGAGAGTTTTATACCTGTGCTCAAGACTAAGGCACTCCCCGTGCGCTGACCTCACTGGGTGGCTGAATACTCCCCTTTTCTGGAAGTTATGAAATCCTTCTATTACCCATATCTCTTGGGGGGAACCCCATAGAAGGAAGACAAAATTATCATTCGGCTCAGCATGACATGGGGGTTCATTTAAGTCTAAACACGAAGTGGATACATGACCCAATTACGGAGAAATCCATTCCTCGGATTCTGCTGGTTCTGGATCCTAGAGATTTCACTGGGTTATAGATCTTACATTCGGAATATGCAAGCTTCATAATTATAACACTAATTGGGGTCTAGTTATGCCTTAATATTAAGATTCCAAGAACAAAGCTCACCAGAGCTGCCAGGAGGGAGGGGGGAAGGAATCACACACTGGAGTCTCACATTACAGCTGTATTTTCAGCAGGGAGAATGGGGACATGAGGCGGGTCAAATCTGCAGCGTGTGTGATGAGCTGGCAGGTACCAAGCAGATGTAGCAGAGCTCAGTGTGTGTGATTGAACAATAAGACTTACGTCATAATTCCTGACAGCCTAAATTTGATTCTTACATGATTTTTTTGTTCTAAATTGAATAACAAGAGCATTGGAGAAATTATCGCATGAGAAATAATGTGCAAATCAACTGTGTAAGAACAACAACCATTTTATATCAAGTAAAGTGCAAGTGCTAACTCCCTGAAAAATAGTCACAAATAACAGTAAGACTCTGCTCACATTTATCCTGAGCTCTATACTGAGCGCTCGCATCCGGGTTTCTGTGTAAATCTCTGAAATACATGATTCAGATGGAACCCACAGCAAAATATTCTCTATAATGAGGCAGATGGAGACACTGTGGATGCTGTCTGGCCTACGATCCAGCTGTGGTCCATCTTTTTTTTTTGTATATATTCTTTATTTAGAAAATTTCAATAATACAACAGGAAAGGAAAAAAGGGTAAATGTTTCCAGAAATAGTAAAAGAAGAAAAAAAAGAAAAAACATTTGTAATAAATCACAACGATAACACTACAAGGCTGTGTTTTTTGCAAACCAAAAGGGTTGTAAGAAGAGTTTAAAAAACAAGGGGCAGTGGTGGGGAGGGACACAGGAAGGAAAGGGGAGGGTAGGGAGTCAGAAAGTCCTGCTTAAAATATAGAGATTAACTAAGCGATTTGGGAGATCAAACTCAAATCAAGGCATGAACATTACAGAACAGGCTATATGTAAAAAAAAAGGAATAACAAAGAAACTTATAGGGAGACAGAAATTAAGGATTACAGTTACCGGTTGTGCTTATTTGGTGATCCTCTGAGGCGTTCAACCAGGCTATCCATGCGTTTAGAGTCTTTAGGTATTTAGATCCTGAAAGTCTAATTTTCTCGTATATACCGATTTGGTTGGATTCTTTTATCCATTCTTTGCAGGTAGGGGTCTCTACATCTTTCCAGTGTCTTGCAATAGTTATTTTAGCTGCGTTGAGCAGGTGAGGTATCAGTGAGCCTTTTTTAAAGTGTAAATTTGAAGGATCCAGATTAAATAGTATGAAACGTGACGTTAATGGGATGTCTACGTTTAAGGTTTTCTTTATATGCTTTCTAACTTTCTCCCAAAAACTTTTAATTTTTGTGCATTCCAGCCAAATGTGAGACGGAGAACCCTTCTCTTTGGTGCATCTCCAACAAAGAGGGGAGATTGAGCTGTCTATTTTTTTCAATATGTCAGGTGTTTTATACCATCTTGATATGATTTTATAGTTAAGTTCTTGGAATCTCACTGAAGACGTTAGGAAGTGGATGTTTTTGAAAATTGTATGAATCTCTTCTGGGAGAAATTTTGTATTTAGTTCTAATTCCCATTTTTTATGAAATCTGGGATCTCCTGTGTTTGGGTTAGATTTTTATTTTATTTGGCTATCATTTTTCCCTTTCCTTTTGTGTTCATAAACAGTTTAAGAATTGGCGGATCAGGTGTTGAGGTAGAAATGTCTGGGAGATAAAGTTTGGTTACTTCCTGTAGAGTTTGAATTTCCTCATCTTTCAAGTGAAGGTTTTTAGTGAGTGAACTGATCTTGTTCTTGCTCATACATCTGTTTTTGTACACCAAGGAGTAAATCAGCATGTTTCTAAAGGGAATTGAAAGCCTGATTTTCTTCCTAAGAGATCTATAATTATTAGGGATCAAATGCAAGATAGGAGTTGCTTTGCATATATTTGGAATAAGATTCATTTTTTTATTTGTTTTGGAGATTGGTTTATCGCGTCTTCCACTTCATCTTTAGTTATGGGATTATCTAAAAAATTTGATTGAATGTTCGTGATCTGGGGAAGGGATAGGTCTTTTAAGAAATTTTGTATTTTAACAGTCTTATCTACGGCAGAGCTGTAATTGGGTTTTAGATTGTATAGATTTGAGTAAAAATCTGAGAAGGCCTTGACAACATCTTCTGTTTTATAAAGTAACTGATCTTTATTATTCTTTATTTTAAGTATGTGCGTCGAGTTAATTTGTTTCTTAATTGTATTTGCTAGATATTTGCCACATTTATTTGCAGATGAATATGCTCTGAACCGAGAATATGATAAAAATTTTTCAAATTTTTGATTTAAGAGGGCCTTTAGTTCAACTCTTAAGTTAGAGAGGTCTTTCTCTAGAGAGGGAAGCTGTGTTAGTTTGTG
Source organism: Oophaga sylvatica (assembly GCA_033576555.1). NCBI lineage: Eukaryota > Metazoa > Chordata > Amphibia > Anura > Dendrobatidae > Oophaga > Oophaga sylvatica. The sequence goes on along the minus strand of JARQOD010000003.1, from coordinate 255,697,622 downwards.
TGAAGCCTCTAGTTTTTTTTATCTGAGAGAGCTACAATTGTATTTCCTTTTCTTTTTCTTTTTTTGTTCTGGAACCCAACTCAATAAGGATTCCCCTAAGAACGGCTTTATGAGCCTCCCAAGTGTTGGAGTCGCATTTGTCATGAGGGCGATTTTCTTTGAAGAAATTCCTTATGCCTGTGGCTATATATTCTTGTGTGATGTTGCTCTTAAGTAAATTATTATTAAGCTTCCAGTTTAATGGCCCTCTTTTATGTGGATCTATGACTGTTTTGAGAAATAATGGGGCATGATCTGAAAAAAGAATTGTGTCATAAGAAATTTTTCGTATGGTATTCAATAGGTGATGGGGGAGGAACAGGTAATCAATTCTTAAATATTTGTTATGAACTGGGGAGAAAAAGGAATAATCTTTTGTGGAAGGATGCATTGTTCTCCAAGCATCTATCAACAGTCTGTTAGTTAATAGTTTTTGGATGTATCTGATTGTTTTTGCGGGAACTGTAGAATGACCGTTTGAGGTGTCTAGAGAAGGATGTAGAGGTACATTAAAATCACCTCCCAAAATTATTTGACCTTCAGCAAAATTATCTAAAATATCAATAATCTTCTTAAAGAATGGACAATGATTGCTATTGGGGGCATACAGTATATGTTGACCAAGGTAAACAATTCATTGTAAATTGTGCACTTTAATAGTATATATATCTTCCGTCTGTGTCATATATAGCATTTTTGAGTGTGAAGGGAATTCTCTTATTTATAATTATGGACACTCCCTTATTTTTTTAATTGGAGAATTGGCATTGAACCATTTGGTAAACATTTTATTCTTGGTGATAGGTGTATAGGTTTGTTTAAAATGAGTTTCCTGAAGAAAAACGACTTCCATTTTATTTTTTCCTAGATAGTTCAAGATTTGCGACCTTTTTTGTGGGATATTCATACCTCTTACATTGAAGGTAGCAATATTTAAATCAACCATTAAAGTTTAATGGGGGCGTACTATGAAGTAGTTTATTTTTTTTAGCAGGACTTGGGGATGAGGCAGGGTTATATGGGGTTAAAGTAAACAATGGAGGTTTGTTACAGAATCTGAGCAACATGCTCATGAATCTCGAAAGTAACCTGAGAAAGTTTTGCAGCTGGTTAGGATATAGGCAGCGATGTGAGCCCAACCAGGTATAGATGCAAAAAAGTAGTGTCTAGGCCTGTGGGGGCGTGGACCTAGATATGACAAGAACCTTAAGTGATTTGAAAGTGTATGAGAATAAGTATAATTGCAGGTGAACAGACTCCCGGTGAGTCTTATTTGAACAGGTAATACCGTAAACACAATGCAGCACTTTACAATCTAAGGATGTAACTAAAACTAGTCGATTAAGACTATAATGCTAAATGCATACATCATGCCCAGACTTCTCCCGGACACCCTCCCCTCCGTGCAGGGAGAGTGAGGAGGAAGGGGAGAGAGGGAAGAAATGCCATGTATATACTAGAAATATATCAAACAGTAAATAACAACATCAAAAGTAATTAGTGTCAGATTTGTAAAAAGAAAAACAGAGATGAGAAATAGAAAAAATTGGCGAACATGTCAGCTGGTAAGTGTCTCAGCAGAGGTGTAGAGTTATATACCGGTTTAAACTGACAGCATCAGCCGACCTCTTCTTCCTCTTCCATATCTTTGTTGGGGGTTTTCTTGAGATCCTCATTCAATCTTCTCTTCTTCTTTGACTTGGAAGGTGTCGCTGTGGACCATTTTTCCAATCTTGGAAGAGGTGGTAGATTAAGAAAAACTTCCGCTGTGGCCCAATCTGGGACCTGAAGATCCATCAGGTCTAGTTTTTTGAGAACAAATGGCAAGTCATCTGGGGTTCTGACAATCAAAGTTTTGTTGTTAAGAGGAATTGCCAATCCAAATGGGAAAAGCCATCTATAGGCAATGCCTTTGTCTCTCACCGCTCTTGTTAAGGGCTGAAGCTGTCTTCTCAAATTCAGGGTTAGCTTTGTGAGGTCTTGAAATATTTGAATCTCGCTGTCTTCAAATTCTATTTTTTTTGCATCTCTTGCTTTTTGGTATATCTCCTCTTTTGTTCTGAAGCTTTGAAAACAACATAAGATGTCTCTTGGTCAGTCCGGTCCTGATGGCTTTGGTCTGTAGACTCTATGAGCTCTTTCTATTCCAAGGTCATTGTCGACATTTTTTCCAATGGTGTTGTTGAAAATTGTAGATAACGTAGTGAGTATGTCTTTGTCTAGGATATTCTCTGGAAGGCCTCTAATTCTCAAATTGTTCCTCTTTGACCTGTTTTCCAGGTCATCTAGGTGAATTCTCTGCAGAAATTGCTCTTTTTGGTTCTCTATTAAGATTTCTTTGACTCTTGTGGCGTGCGTTATAATCTGATCAGAGCTGGTCTCTAAGTTTTGTACTCTGTCGTGAACAATCTTAACATCATTTCTGAGATCCGCTATCTCTTCCTTTACCGCTTGGGTGAAGTCTTTAAATAGGTTTTTCATGTACTCAGCCGTGGGTAGGGCTTTAATATATTCATTTATATCTGGATCATTTTGTATAGAATCCATATCTTCATCGCTATCTGACCAATGATTGGTCGGAAGTGAACCAAACTTCAATTTGTACGAGGCTCTCTTAGATTTACTGCCCTTAGAAGTTTCAGTGGGTGGACATTTTTGAGTCTTGTCTTCATCTTGGATTTTTTTAGATGTCTTATGGGGTTTGCTTGACTCATCAGTGTGAGTTTTAATGGATCTTCCCATTTTGTGGTCTGATTTAATATAACTACACCGGGAGAAGTGCTAGGTGATTAATCCATGTGAGCGAACCAGTGTTCTATATTAGAATTGTACAAAAAAAAAAAAAAAAGGGGGAGGGAATCTTATTCCACTTAAGAGTTGTAGATGGTGGCAGAAGACTTGCTATGAAAAATCAGAGTGGTCAAGTATGCTAATAGGTCATGCAATTTCACCTGAGGTGCAGTAGATGGCACTATGTTTAGATGAAACTTTGAGACTGTTTATCTGTGTGACTTCACAAGTTATTTTACATTCCTTTTTATTTCCCCTTCTTTCTTCTTTCACACAAAGATATAGTTAGGCTTGTGAGCGTTTGTGCCTTAAAGTATGTAACAGCAGCTAGGAGTGCTTCTTAAGATGCAGGGGTATAGTGAATAGAGGCTCTCTTCTGCCTCTCCTTTTGTGTTTGATGTATCAGAAAGTGCCTGCCTTGTGCTGTTGTGAGAGGGAGGGGTCCACTCAGGCATCCAGCTTCCAAGTTTATTTAACTATTTTCCTCTCTTGTGGAGTCTGTCAGGTGTCTGTGGCAGAAGTCTGTGATGTACAGTGAGCTGCTGATCTGTTTCACACACTTTAAAACACTATGAGCTCTGCCAGCTATGGTGCTGAGCAACAAGATGGTGCTGCTTCCCTGAGCTCTCTGTTGCTCTCCCCACTCCCTTGTCTCAGTCACAGTTATATTTCTGCTCCCTCCAAGCAGAGCAGCCCCTGGGAAGCAGTGAGGTGGATGGCCTCCTGCAATCTGCAGCTGGCAGGCTGCCAAGAGACACTCCAAGGCAGACAGAGCTGTGTGTGAGCTGATGCACCAGAGTACACAACCAGTCACAGGAGGATGATCAGGCAAACAGTCAAGAGCAATTAGTTGGGGATGGGGGGACAGAGGGTGTACGTGGCACTGAATCTCAGGTAAGACCCCTCAGAGCTTCCCCCCTCACCTCCTTAGCTTGTCTCCTGAGGATGAGTCCCTTTTGTTGTGAATGTGTTGGAGATGAGTTCTGAGCAGAAGCTCCCTCTGGTGGTTGCTGACAGTGCTGAACCATTTAGTGAAGATTGGCAATCAGGAGTTACAGACCCTCCCATCAGGGTTGCCGGTGATCAATTGTTCTTGTCTAACTGCTGTTGTTCCTGGTTCACTTGGAAGCCTGCTGAATCTTGCCTCTTCTCCTGCTCTCAGATAAGACATTTTCTGTTTTTATTTCTGTGCTTGCTTTTTGCATTGTTTCCTGCACTCTTGTGGAGGTCAGCCAGGTCCCCTCCGGGGGGCTTGTGCTCCTCTCAGTTTATCTGAGCCTCTGCTATTTGTTCATTTGCCTTTTCCAGTTTTTTCAGTGGCTGCGGCTTAGTTTTGTTACACCAGAGAACTAATTTAGGTGGTAGAGGTCGTGTGATCTCAGGTGTTTTTGTAATTAGTAGAGTTGGTACTTTTTAGGGTTTTTTGGGATTGCAGTAAGTGTCCTTCCTATCCTTTTCTGTCAAGGAAGATTGGGCCCCAGCGTTTGCTCATACTATTTTCTGTCTGTGTTTGTATTTCCTCTTGTCTAACCGCCATTATATGTTTGGGGGCTTCCTATGTTCTTTGGGGATCTGCTCCGGGGCAGATAGTTTTCCTCTTTCTATCTTTAGGTGTAGTTAGCTTCTCAGGCTGTGACGAGGCGTCTAGGACCAACGTAGGTACGCTCCACGGCTGCCTTTAGTTGTGGTGGTTAGTCAGGGTACTGTAATCCAGTAGATTCCAACCTCTCTGGTGTATTGCCGTTTTTGCCTGCTCTCCTCAGCTACCAAAACATAACAGTATCACCGGCCAAACTGAAAATTATATGGTACTCACAGAAGGGAAAAATAGTGTAAAAAATAAAAAAAAAGTTGTCAGAGTTGTCAGAGATTTTTTTTTTTCTGTTTGTTGCATTTTTTTCCCTCTGTTTCTCTGAGTGCTGAGGAGGATTTTTTTTTTTTCTCTCAATGGAGCTTGCACAGTTGTCTGGCCGTGTGGATCAGCTTGCCACTGAAGTTCGGAGTATTGCTACCTATCTTGCTAGGTTGCCGGTTGTGGAACCTAGGATCCCCATGCCAGATTTATTTTTGGGGGATCAAGCTAAATTTCTGAATTTCAAAAATAACTGTAAGTTGTTTTTTGCCTTAAAACCTAAGTCCTCAGGGAACGCAGCACAGCAGGTTCAAATTGTCATCTCTCTCCTGCGCGGCGATCCTCGGGATTGGGCTTTTTCCCTGACACCTGGGGACCCTGTTTTGAGTAATGTCGATGCATTTTTTCTGGCTTTGGGGTTATTGTACGATGAACCTAATGTCACTGATCAAGCTGAAAAAACCTTGTTGGCATTAAATCAGGGGCTTGAGGACGCTGAGTTATACTGTCAGAAATTTCGTAAGTGGGCAGTCCTGACCAAATGGAATGATGATGCTTTGGCAGCCCTTTTTCGGAAGGGTCTGTCAGAGAATGTAAAAGATGTTATGGTGGGTTTCCCTGCTCCCTCTGGTCTCAATGATTCTATGTCATTAGCGATTCAAATTGACAGACGTTTGCGTGAGCGTAGAGGTATGCGTGGAATAGTGTTGCCTTGTGAACCAGCTTCTGAACCCACGCAGTGTGATAGAGTGGATTCTGGGGCACAGCGTCATGAGTTTCGAAAACGCAATGGGTTATGTTTCTACTGTGGTGACGCCTCTCATGCTATTTCAGTCTGCCCTAAGCGGGGAAGACGTTTTGCACGCTCAGTTGTCTTGGGTAGTGTTCAGACTAAATTTCTGTTGACTGTTACCCTGATTTGCTCCCTGTCCACATTTTCTGCTCAGGCTTTTGTTGATTCGGGAGCAGCTAATAACCTGATGGATTTTGATTTTGCTAAACGTTGTGGGTTTCCCTTGATACCCCTACGGAAGTCTATTCCCCTACTGGGGATTGATTCTACCCCTTTGGCTGAGAATAAACCCCAGTTCTCTACTCAGGTGATAATGAGGGTTGAACCTGATCATCAGGAGAGTTGCAAATTTTTGGTGCTGTATAATCTGCATGACATTATTGTACTAGGTTTCCCTTGGTTACAGTTTCATAATCCTGTTTTGGATTGGAAATCTGTGTCTGTAACCAGTTGGGGCTGCCAATGCTCCTGTTTTTTCTGCCTCTCCCCAGGCTCAGGATGTTCCTGACTTTTTGACTGATTTTTCTGATGTGTTTAGCGAAAGTAAATCTGCATCCTTGCCCCCCCATAGGAGCTATGACTGCGCTATTGAATTAGTGCCTGGTAGTAAATTCCCTAAAGGTCGCCTTTTTAACTTGTCTGTACCTGAACATGACGCTATGCGGTCTTATATCAAGGAGTCATTGGAGAAGGGTCATATCAGACCATCCTCTTCACCCTTGGGTGCCGGTTTTTTCTTTGTGGTCAAAAAGGATGGTTCATTAAGGCCGCGTATTGATTATCGTCTCTTGAACAATATCACTGTGAAATATCAATATCCATTACCATTGATTTCTGACCTGTTTTCCAGGGTGAAAAGTGCTACTTGGTTTACCAAGCTTGACCTCAGGGGGGCGTATAACCTTATTCGCATTAAGCACGGGGATGACTGGAAGACGGCATTCAATACCCCAGAGGGGCATTTTGAGTACCTAGTGATGCCCTTTGGGCTCACTAATGCTCCTTCTGTTTTCCAGTCCTTCATGAATGACATTTTCAGGGATTTTGTGGATAAATTTCTGATTGTTTATTTGGATGATATCTTGATTTTTTCCAATGACTGGGACTCTCATGTGAAACATGTTCGGACTGTGTTCCAGATTTTGAGAGAGAATGCTCTGTATGTGAAGGGATCAAAGTGTCTTTTTGGCGTACAGAGGATCTCATTTCTGGGATTCATTTTGTCCCCATCTGTTATTGAAATGGACCCGGTCAAGGTTCAGGCCATCTGTGATTGGGTCCAACCTACTTCATTAAAGGCTCTTCAGAGATTCTTGGGTTTTGCCAATTTTTATCGTAAATTTATTGGTAATTTCTCTGTTATTGTTAAACCATTGACTGATTTGACCAAAAAGGGTTCTGATGTGGTGAATTGGCCTCCTGAGGCAGTCTCTGCGTTTCAGGAACTTAAGCAGAGATTCACTTCTGCTCCTGTTCTACGGCAGCCTGATGTTTCTCTGCCATTTCAGGTGGAGGTTGATGCCTCTGAAATTGGGGCAGGTGCCGTTTTGTCCCAAAGAGATCCAGAGACCTCTAAAAGTAACCCTTGTGCCTTTTTCTCTCGAAAATTTTCTCCAACTGAACGTAATTATGACGTGGGTAATCGGGAGTTATTGGCTATGAAGTGGGCTTTTGAAGAGTGGAGACATTGGCTGGAGGGAGCCAAACATCAGGTGGTGGTCCTCACGGACCATAAGAATCTGGTTTATCTGGAATCAGCCAAGCGTCTTAATCCTAGACAGGCCAGTTGGGCCTTGTTTTTCACACGTTTTAATTTTGTGGTTTCCTTTCTTCCTGGCACTAAGAATGTTAAGGCGGATGCCCTATCGAGGAGTTTCCTTGCGGACTCTCCTGAGTTATCTGATCCTGCTGTTATTTTGAAAGAGGGTGTAGTTCTTTCCGCCATCTCGCCCAATTTGAGACTGGCTCTGGAAGGGTGTCAGGAGGATAAACCCGAGCGCTGCCCTATTGGGAAATTGTTTGTCCCAGACCGGTGGAAAAAGAGTGTGATGTCTGAGATTCATTGTTCCGCGTTGGCCGGTCATCCCGGAATTTTTGGTACCAGAGACTTGGTTAGTCGGTCCTTTTGGTGGCCTACTTTGTCTTGTGACGTCAGGGAATTTGTGCAGTCCTGCGGGACTTGCTCTCGCTCCAAGCCTTGCTCTTGCTCTAGTGGTTTGTTGATGCCATTGCCTGTGCCCAAGAGACCATGGACCCATATCTCTATGGATTTCATTTCCGACCTCCCTGTTTCTCAGAGAATGACCGTTATTTGGGTGATTTGTGATAGGTTTTCCAAAATGATACATCTTGTGCCATTACCTAAGTTGCCTTCCTCCTCTGAATTGGTGCCTTTGTTCCTTCAGCACGTGGTTTGGTTACACGGCATTCCTGAGAACATTGTGTCTGACAGAGGAGTCCAGTTTGTTTCCAGATTTTGGAGAATTTTTTGTTCTAAACTTGGTGTTCAATTGTCTTTCTCCTCGGCTTTTCATCCTCAGACCAATGGACAAACTGAGAGAACAAACCAGACATTGGAGACCTATCTGAGATGCTTTGTGTCTGCTGATCAGGATGACTGGGTCTCTTTTTTGCCTTTGGCTGAGTTTGCTCTTAATAATAGGGCTAGCTCTGCCACTTTGATGTCTCCATTTTTCTGCAATTTTGGGTTTCACCCTCGATTTTCTTCGGGACAGACGGGGGCTTCTGTCTGTCCGGGTGTTGACTCTGTTGTGGAGCGTTTGCAGCAGATTTGGAACCAGGTAGTGGAGAGGTTGTCCCTCTCTCAGGAAAGGGCCCAGCGGTTTGCCAACCGGCATAGGACTGATGGTCCTCGGTTTGAAGTGGGGGACTTGGTCTGGTTGTCCTCAAGAAATATCCCTATGAGAGTTGCATCTCCTAAGTTTAAGCCTAGATTCATTGGACCTTATAAGATCATGGAGATTCTTAATCCTGTTTCCTTTCGTTTACTTCTTCCAGGGACATTTAAGATCCATAACGTGTTCCACAAGTCCTTATTGAAGAGGTTTGTCGAGCCAGTGGTTCCTATGGCTGCGCCTCCTGACCCTGTTTTGGTTGAGGGCAATCTGGAGTATGTGGTTGAGAAAATATTGGATTCTCGTTTTTCTAGACGGAAACTCCAGTATTTGGTTAAGTGGAGAGGTTATGGTCAGGAGGACAATTCTTGGGTGTTTGCTTCGGACATCCATGCTAGGAGACTGATCCGTGCATATCACAGAGCTCATCCTGACCGACCTGGTTGCCCAAGTGAGGGTTCGGTGACCCCTCCTCAAGGGGGGGGTACTGTTGTGAATGTGTTGGAGATGAGTTCTGAGCAGAAGCTCCCTCTGGTGGTTGCTGACAGTGCTGAACCATTTAGTGAAGATTTGCAATCAGGAGTTACAGACTGGTCCTATATAAGGGAGGTTCCCTCCCATCAGGGTTGCCGGTGATCAATTGTTCTTGTCTAACTGCTGTTGTTCCTGGTTCACTTGGAAGCCTGCTGAATCTTGCCTCTTCTCCTGCTCTCAGATAAGACATTTTCTGTTTTTATTTCTGTGCTTGCTTTTTGCATTGTTTCCTGCACTTTTGTGAAGGTCAGCCAGGTCCCCTCCGGGGGGCTTGTGCTCCTCTCAGTTTATCTGAGCCTCTGTTATTTGTTCATTTGCCTTTTCCAGTTTTTTCAGTGGCTGCGGCTTAGTTTTGTTACACCAGAGAACTAATTTAGGTGGTAGAGGTCGTGTGATCTCAGGTGTTTTTGTAATTAGTAGAGTTGGTACTTTTTAGGGTTTTTTGGGATTGCAGTAAGTGTCCTTCCTATCCTTTTCTGTCAAGGAAGATTGGGCCCCAGCGTTTGCTCATACTATTTTCTGTCTGTGTTTGTATTTCCTCTTGTCTAACCGCCATTATATGTTTGGGGGCTTCCTATGTTCTTTGGGGATCTGCTCCGGGGCAGATAGTTTTCCTCTTTCTATCTTTAGGTGTAGTTAGCTTCTCAGGCTGTGACGAGGCGTCTAGGACCAACGTAGGTACGCTCCACGGCTGCCTTTAGTTGTGGTGGTTAGTCAGGATACAGCAATCCAGTAGATTCCAACCTCTCTGGTGTATTGCCGTTTTTGCCTGCTCTCCTCAGCTACCAAAACATAACACCCTTTGGTGTGAGGATGTTCCTTTGCTTGTACTCTCCAGCAGATCTCCAGGGATTAAAGTGCCCCCTTGTAAGCTGCAGTTTAAGCCAGATTGATCTTGTTCAATCCACTTGCCTTTCTATCAGTAAGGTTGCAATTTCAACTGGTTAAATTAATTTCACTTGTTTTTCCTTGTCTAGGAGCAGGAGCTGTGGTAACATGCATCCATCCTGTGTGCTGCCTAGGCCACGCCCCCGTGGTCCATCTTTTTAAGCGTGCATAAAAGCACAGTCGACAGTTTTGTTCACCTCTGAAAACAAGGACAATGATGAACAAAGGCCAGTCACAGTCGAGAGTAACTCTGCTTCCTCATTAAAGTGAATGGATCTCTCATGTTTCATCTGAATTACATCATTTGGAGATGTAGATGGAAACCCCGATATACCGTATTTTTCAGACTATAAGATGCACCGGTCCATGAGACGCACCCCAAATTTTCGGAATGAAATTTGGATAAAAAAAATCAATGCGTCAAATGGGGGTCAGTCTTACAGTCTAAATTCAGCTTTCCGGGGAAATCAGTAAGGCTGGTGGAGCGTGGTCACAGAGGGCGATGATATGACTCCCATTCCAGATTGGTGCGGCACGTTCGTCAGTGCTCAGTGGTGCGGGGGCTCCGCTGCCATTTTGTGAAAGTCCGAAGCCCCGCACATCCCGACCGCTGAGATGCGGTGGCCTCTGGTAAAATGGCCTCCGGGAAAATGGCCACAGGGTCGGCGTATGTGCAGATTGAGATCTCGGGACGAGAGCTTGTTGCCGAGATCTCAATCTGCGCATGCGCAGACCCGTGACCATTTTCCTGGAGGCCATTTTACCAGAGGCTACCGCATCGCAGCAGTGGGGATGTGTGGGGCTCTGGGCTTTCACAAAATGTCAGCGGAGCCCCGCACCACTGCGCACCACTGAATACTGCCGCAACAGCCTGGTAAGGGAGTGTGATTATCGCCCTGCAGCGTCAGACCGCCGCAGAATCGCCCGGCTCCTGCTGCCGCCACACTACTTGTAAGTGTATTCTTCTGTAAGACGCACTCCCATTTTGCGCCAAAACTTTTTGGGAAAAAATTGCGTCCTATACTCTGAAAAATATGGTAAGTGCTCAGCATAGAACACAAGATAAATGTGATAAAAATGTTATGTAAAATGTTCTCAATAAAAGTTTCAACTCAATCCACAAAAAAAAAAGAAAGTTCCCACTCTGGCCCGTCATCTGTCAGTGGAAATATAAGGGGTTTCCACATTACTGGTAGTGCAAAGACTCTGGAAAAACGCTCCTCCTCCCCCCTCAAAAAAAATCGAAATAATTTTGCACTCTTAACACTAGGACTACTGGACTCATGACCCCGCCTAGAACTACTGAAAGGAGTCATTTTGACTCCTTGCTTGTTTTCGTTTATTTTTAGAGTTTCATTTGTGGTTATTTATTAATAATTATATTTTTTGTAATGTATTATTATTGTGAGATCCAACAGTAATGCTTTTGATTGTTTTTTTTCTGCTTTTCTTATTTTTCTACAGAAAATAACAATAATTTAATAGACGTTTTTCAAACATTTTTTTTTATTCAAGTGCACACATATAAACAACAACTGAAGAACAAAAAGCAGAGAAAATGTAGGTGGAGGAGCATAAAAATGAAAATATGGCGCAGAATTCACCTTCTAAACATTTGGTGTTTCGCATTTTAGGCATTGCCTTTGATTTATGGCAGTACATTGCCCACACAAAGACTTACCACAAGTCTTACAATTGCTGACAGATCTATTTTTCTTGCACTTTTCTTTGATCTGGCAAAATTTTGTTTGAACCATCACTTCTGAGCATGTAGAAACTTGGGACGTGGAACCCTTTTCCTATCTGTGACATAAGGACCACTCAACTCTCTCACAAGCGTTTGCAAAAATGCCTTGCGTGACATTTTTTGGTGGGTTATCTCATTGAATATTATCCATGCATTTATACCCGCAAAGTCTAAGGCATTTTCAAATGCATGAACAGGCCATCTCCTTGTGCATGTTCGTGTGGTATATTTTCGTGCCATCTGATCCACTACATCTACTCCATATTTTGTTTCATTGTAAAACTTTACCGTTTCTGGAGTTTTTTTAGCGGAATCAGACGCAACAACAACATCTGGATGGACGGAACTCAAAATGACAACATTTTTGTTGGGCTTTCCTTGATATACTGTAAGTGTAAAATTGTCTTCATTTCTAAACACTTTAGTGTTGTACAATTCCTCTTTCATGGATTTTATTTCTTTAGGCACTTCTCGCCTTATCTTGTTCAGTGTTCCCACGATGGTTGTTCCTTTGCTTTTTAGCTGTTTAGCTAATTTTACTGAAGTAAAATAATTATCGGTTGTAACATTGCGACCTTTTTTCAAAAACGGGTCCAATAACTTCATTACCACATGGTCAGCTAAACGGTCCTCAGCACGGCGTGTGTCATCTTTGCCTAGATAAGGGAAGCCATTTGCCAGATATTTGCTCTCCTTATCAACAGCTAGCCAATATTTGTGGCCATATTTATCTGGTTTGGAAGGCATGTACTGTGTGAATGGACACCTAGTTTTGCTTGTGAAAAGTTGCTCATCCACCGTTATGTATGGGCCAGGTTTGTAACACGCAATACAATTTTCAATAAACCTGTCCCACACAGTAGAAAATAGAGCAAACTTGTCCGTTTGCAGTCTCTCCGATCGAGTAGATTTCTCATCAAATCTGAGAAACCTCATAATTTCAACAAAGCGGTCCCTAGACATTGTCGCTTTGCAAAACGGTATTCCCCAGTCATTACACCAAATACTGCTAATCGAGTGACGGTTCGTGCCAGATATTCCACGAGCATAGAATATCGCAATGAATGCATCTAGCTCCTCATCAGATAGAGTAAACTGTAAATTATTGTTCCTGCATGCTTCTGCAAGCGTACAGTTCTTTATATGTGTCAATATATATGAATCAAAAATTAGCATAAGATAAGAGCCTAGAGTAAACAAGCTATTTTGTTCAGCATTACACAGTAATACAAGCAGGTAAAACACAAGGAAAATGTGAAAAGTTGACATGTAAATTGAACTACATCTATATGAACATCAGGGTAAATAAGACAGAGTGAAAAAATTATGCACAAAACTTTATAGCAACATTTAGTGACAAAAGGACCTCAAAATATAGTAGGGAGTCAAAATGACTCCCTTCAGTAGTTCTTGGTAAATTTTGAAAAAAACGCGCAAATTTTTCACCAAAATTATTTATTCTCACAAAATCTTTTTTCACATCATATTTGAGGAAAAGTCACCGAGTTTCAAGCCGGAATTCTGAAAAATGTAGTCACAGAAGAGAAATAAAAAACGAAAGGAATCAAAATGACTCCATCAGTAGTTCTAGTGTTAAATCAAAATGCCACCCTCCAGTGTGCCTAAACCACATTTAGAAACCACATGTTAGGCATTTCTGTAGCAATGACAGCCCACTTAATTTACGGATGCATGTCTTCAGAAGCACAAGCTGGGCATAATGTCCTGGGCACAACAATGTATTGGGTACTAAAATGTACGGGCACTACAATGGCCTGTTTCTGGAAAACATCCATGGAGTCACAATCATCACTACGCCTGTAAATAAATTCCCAGAGGGGTGTAATTTCCAAAATAGGGTTATTTGAGGGGTGAGTCTGTTCTTCTGGCACTGAGGGGCTAAATATATTGAGTCCACAAACTATTCTTCAATCATTTGTTCTCCAAAAGTCAAATAGCGCTTCTTCCATCTAGAGTGCTAAGTAGTATTGTACAGCCACATATGGGGTATTTCAATGTTCAGCAGAAATTCTGAGACAAATTTTGGAGCCATTTTTACCCATTTTCCCTTGTGAATATGTAAAATCTGTGGCTAAAACAAATTTTTTAGTGGTAAAAATGTAATTATTTTTTCTTCACCGCCCAGTCATATAAAATTCTGTTACACACCTGTGGTTTCAATATGATGACTGCACCCCTAGATGAATTAATTGAGAGGTGCAGTTCCTTAAATGGGGTCACTTATGGGGGGGTTCTGCTGTTCTGGCACTTCAGGGTCATGGCACCCCCAAACCATAACCACAAAATCTGCACTATAATATGGCACTCCCTCCCTTCTGAGCTTTCCAATATGCCTTAAAAGTATTTCCCGATTACTTGTAGGCTATTGGCGCTCTCAAGAGAAATTGCAAAACAAACTGTGTGGACCATTTTTTCCTATTAGCCATTATAAAAATTAAAAATTTGGGGCTAAACATAATTTTAGTGGTAAAAATGAAATTATTCCTTCTTCACCGCCCAATGGTATACAATTCTGTGAGGCACATGTGGTGTCAAGATGCTTACTGCACACCTAGATGAATTTATTGGTAGGGGTGTAGTTTTTAAAATTGGGTCACTTCGGGGGGTTCCTTTGTTCTGGCATCTCCGGCCTCTATCAATGTGACCTGGCACTCTCAAACCACTACAAAATCTGAACTCCAATATCGCGCTTCTTCCTTTCTGAGCTTTGCACTGTGCTTCAAAAGCAGTTTTTGACTACGTGTGGGGTATTGACTTACTCAGGAGAAATTGGGTAACAAATTATACTATTCATTTTCTGCTATTATTCTTTTGGAAAATTAAAAACTTGAGGCCAAAGCAACATTTTAGTGGAAAAAATGGTAATTTTCCATTTACTCAGCCCAATGTTATGCAATTCTGTAAATCGCCTGTTAAAAATGCTTACTACACCCCTAGATGAATTCCTCAAGAGGTGGAGTTTCCAAAATGCGGTCATTTGTGTGGGTTTCTGTTCTTTTGGCATGTTAGGGGCTCTTCAAATGTGAGATGGAATTCGTAATCTACTTCAGCCAAAATTGTGCTCTAGAATGCAATTGGTGCTCCTTCTTTTATGAGACCTGCCATGTGTACAAACAGTAATTTTCCACCACATATGGAGTATCAGCGTACTCAGAAGAAATTTCACAACAAATTGTATGGTCGATTTATTTTTGATACCCTTGTTAAAATAAAAAAAATTTGGAGCTAAAGTAACATTTTTATGGGAAAAATTATTTTTTTCATTTTCACGGCTCAATGTTAGAAAATTCTGTGAAGCACCTGTGCGCTCAAGGTACTCACCCCACCACTAAATAAATTCCTTGGGGTGTGTAGGTTCCAAAATTTGGTCACTTGTTGGGGGTTTCCATTGTGTAGCCACATCAGGGTCTCTGCAAATGAGACATGGCTTCCACTATCTATTTAAGCCAATTTTGCATTACAAAAGTCAAAAGTTGCTCCTTCTCTTCCAAGACCTGCCATGTGCCCAAACAGTAGTTTTTCACCACATATGAAGTATCGATGCACTCAGGATAAATTGCATTACAAAATTTTCTCCTGTTACCCTTGTGAAAATGAAAACGTAGGGAAAAAACAACATTTTTTGTGGAAAAAATATATTTTTTCATTTTCATGTCTTAATGTTATAAACTTCTGTGAAGCTTATAGCACCTGTAAATAAATTTCTTGACGGGAGTAGTTTACAAAATGGGGACACTTGTAGAAAGTTTCCATTGTTTAGGCACATCAGAGGCTCTGCAAATGTATCTACTCCTGAATCCCTTTTTCTCATTTTTCATGTGATCCTCTCTTATCACCTGCTCCTCATTTTTTTTGAGGTGATGTTAAATGCCATTGTTCTCTTATGTGATCATTGTAACACATCATAAATAAATTTACAAATATATTATAAGATACAGAGGGTGTGTGCTGAATTTAAACTTAGTTATATTGATAAAACATAATAACATATTTGACAGAGAAAATCTGATTTATTACTGTATAGCTAGCTAACTCTTTTTTCTATTTTTATACAGTCCTCAAGACAAGATGAACCACAGCATATTTTATGACAAACTGTCTACTGCTCTGCTTTTCCAAAATTCAATCATGAATAACTGTAGACATTCCCAGATATAACTCCATTCATTGGGACCTCATACAGTCTACTGATATTTTTCTGCTTGCTTGGGAACAGCTCTCTAATATACGTGATCTGCCGGAGAAAGGAGAAGGGAAATGTTACACACATTCTCATTGCCAACTTGGCTTTCTCTGATATAGTTGGAATTTTTTGCTTGCCCTTCACAGTTGTCTACACTATTATGGATTATTGGATGTTTGGCCGGTGTTTATGTAAGATTACCAATTTTATTGGATGTGCATCCGTTACTGTGTCTGTCATGATCTTAGTACTAATTGCCTTAGAAAGACACCAACTTATTCTACATCCCAGAGGTTGGAAGCCCAATGTCCATCAAGCATACACAGCTGTTCTTCTTGTCTGGGGACTGGCCTCACTTTTAGCTCTGCCATTGGTGTATGCAGTAGACTTAAAGGATGGTCCTCATAAAAATATTTCAAAGGTGCTAGACTTCCTTGTTGACAAGTCTGTATGTGCGGAGTATTGGACATCTAGTCAACAAAGGATGGCTTATACAGTGACATTGCTACTCCTGCAATATGTGATACCCCTCTGTTTTATAATCTGCTGCTACCTTCGTATATCAGTTCATCTGCGTCGAAGGGAGGGTCTATTTGGAAGGAGCTACAACCATATGAGAAGATTGAATCTTATGTTAGCATCAATGCTTGGAGCGTTTGCAGTGTGCTACTTGCCACTTCAAATTTTTAACATTATTGTGGAATGGAACCATCAATTGATTCCTGTTTGCTACCATAATCTTATCTTCTCATTGTGTCACCTGCTTGCCATGATTTCTACTTGCATCAACCCAATCATATATGGCCTACTGAACAGCAATGTAAAACAGGAAATAAAGATTTTGGTCCAGAAATGCAAAGGCCAGAGAAAGAAGGGGCCTGATATATTGGATGAATCTGAAAAACATCCATTGTCCATCAAACACTTTACAGCTGGCAATATTTTACCTACATCACCAAGTTCAGAGCATGAACTGGAAATAGTTTGAGAGAGGAGAGAAAACTAAGACTTCCCTTGAAAACTTTTCAACATAGCTCAAAGTGAATAGTAGACTTGTGTTTAATTGTTGTATAAAACCTAGCTCAAAATACAGGTTGTATTTACCTTAGAGGCGAACTATGGGGATCTTGAAAAGTCAGTGTCCAGCCTGGGTTGGTTCCATGTGCTACTTTTAAGGACGTTTTCAGGAATGTTCTTGTAACAAATAAGGTGCTTGGGCATTGGAGTAAAGGAATGAACAGAGAGGGAAAAACAAGGGTAGCACAAGTGTCGAAACCCAAATAGTGAATTCCAACACCATAATGAGGAACAGAGGTTCCTTTTTCATATGTACTACGAAGCCTGCCTTCTCACCACTTTGCAAAATCCAAAAAATATACCCCAGTCTAAGACAGTAAGTTTGTTTAATTTTAAGTGGCTTCTCTTCAACCAAAAAACGTTTAGATAATTGTTGCTTTCGTAATATGAAGCCGGTAGGAGATCTTGTGAATTTCCTGTAGTATGGTTTCAAAAACACCTCTTGCTCAACCTCTACAGTACATTAACGCAGTGAGAATGCTGGGAATAAAGGGACTTTGTAGCTAAGGCTGTAAATCCGAAATCACTGAGGTTTTCTGTCATCACCCGTGAAGACAAATATTTGTAGATTTGCCATGAAACTATGGGAATGTAAGCAAGTACAGTATATGGCATGGGAACATCAGTAATGTCACTTGAGCTCTAGAGCATGAAGCATAATTTGAACATTGAAATTACACATTCTAGTTTTTTAAGTAAAATACCATTTTCATCAGCATGTAGAAATTATTGTGTGCTTACATTTCATATGCATAGAACTTTCATTGTGCGTTGTATCCTTTCCTATGAGAAGACTAGTTATACACTTCTATATATGAAAATCGCAACCATGACATGACATGTGCACATATCATTTATATATTTGTATCTTCAGGTGAGATTGACCATGAAATCACATTGTTTAATGTCATCTGGCGGATAACATGGTTCTTTGAATTGATGTCATGGGTGCATCGCCACGAAGATCGTCGCGATTGCACATTCTGACTTCTCACAGCTGATCTGCTGTTTCTTTGTTTTTTGGTAATGTGAGAGTTAATTTTTCCTAGCTCTTTGCTAAGGCTAGGTGCAGCCTCGCCCGGCTGCTTTTGATTATGTTCTAATTAGTTTCCTTTATATTTCTGCCAGTCTGGGTGTTAGACGCCGGTGAAAGCATTCATGTAGTTCAGCAGACTGGATCGGTTCTGAGAATATTTAAGCTAAGAGTTCATTAGTTGTTTTTTACTCTTATAGCTTATAGTTTATCTCTGAGACCTTAGGTGTTCCTACTGTGTGTGAGTGTTGTGTGTAAGACTTTATTTACTTTATTTCTTCTCTTTCTTGTTTGTCTTTCTGTTCATTATCCGTTACCTGTTCATTCCCTTTGGTGGTATTCAGGGTCCTTCTTAGGACTAGAATACAGTTGGCAGGGATTGATAGGAGACAGGGTTTACGCTGGTGGCCTGGACCTCTGTACCTTTAACAGTACCTCCAGGTTGAGGGATTAGTTAGGACCCCAGTTCAGGGTCAGCTTAGACCCCGGTCACCCTCTAGCCGGAGACAGCGTCTAACGGATCCCGTTTTGACCCACTGGACATTCTGTCAGGTAAATCCATGTTATAATATATCTATGCGCATGTTATATAGTATGTTGCCCTTTTGATATAGATTACTGACATCTCATATATATATCTGCTATACAGCGTGACATTTTCACCGGCCCAAAACTAAAGATTCTCCCCAGCTGTCATGGATCCAGTAGCCCAGCTGGCCCGACAGTTGCAGGGGTTGTCCATGGAATTTGCAGACATTAAGTCCAAGGTTTTGTCCCTCCCAGAGCAAACCAAATCTGAACCTAAGGTTGCTCTCCCGGACAGGTTCACTGGTGGGCGGGACAAATTTTTTACTTTCCGGGAGGCATGTAAATTGTACTTTCGGCTGCGGCCTCGGTCATCTGGGAGTGAAGAGCAGAGGGTGGGAATTGTTATCTCGCTCTTACAAGGGGACTCTCAATCTTGGGCGTTCTCTATTCCTCCAGGCTCCCCAGATCTCCAGTCAGTGGATCGATTTTTTACTGCCCTGGGTCTGGTATATGATGATCCGGATCGAGTTTCCCTTGCTGAAACAAAGTTACGTAAAATACGGCAAGGAAATCGTCCAGCGGAGGAATATTCTTCTGAGTTCCGTAGATGGGCAACAGATACTCAGTGGAATGACCCAGCTCTTAGGAGCCAGTTTTGTCAAGGGTTGTCTGACAAATTAAAAGATGTGTTGGCTCAGTATGATTCTCCTCCATCACTGGAGGCTGCTATTGCCCTCGCTATTCGCATTGATAGACGACTTCGGGGAAGACGCGAGGTAACTCCGCCCCCCATGATGACTCCACCTACTACTAAAGTCCCTTATACTGAGGTTCCCTGGTCTGTTCTGAGGAACCCATGCAGTTGGGAGGGACATCATTTTGTAGGAGGGAATCGGCGGTGCGCCGCAAGACTAGAAGGTGTTTCTTTTGCGGGAGAGAGGGACATTTTGTTGGGGGTTGTCCATCCCGGACCTCTTTGACCCAAGGAGTTAACCTGGGAGTCTGTATTTCGTCCCCAAATCCCTCTCAGTTTATCGTGCCTGCGGAGGTGGTGATTGGTACTAGAACTGAGAGGATTTCTGTTTTTCTTGATAGTGGGTCCGGGGCTAATCTGGTGGACGCTCGGTTTGCCCAGGTGCATGGTATGCAACTGAGTGTATTGGCCAAACCGGTCCCTATACTCTCTATTGATTCTAGACCTCTTGGTCAAGGTAGCTTGGTTCAAGCTGTTCATAACATAGATCTTCGAGTAGGGGCAATACATAAAGAGCAATTGTCTTGTTATGTGTTGGAGGGTCTACCTACTCCTATTGTGTTGGGACTTCCTTGGTTGGCTAAACATAACCCAGTGATTGATTGGCAATCCAGAAAGATAAGCCAGTGGGGTGAATTTTGCAAGAATAACTGCATGAGCACGGTCATCGGTGCGGTTGTGCCTAGGACTTTGCATCCTTTTCTGGAGGACTTTGGGGAGATGTTCTCAGAGGAGGGGTGTAAAGAGTTACCTCCTCATCGCGCATATGACTGCTCAATAAAGTTGCTTCCTGATGCCTTATCTCGTACTTTCCCAGGGACCGGGAGGATGGATGATCCGGTTCCTATTCCTCAGGAGGGAGTTGTAGTGTCAGCTGTATGCTCTGAGCTTAAGGGGGGAGGTATTGGGGGCTCAGGGGGACGCCCCTGTGGGACTTCCAGGGAGACTGATAGTTCCAGATCAGTTAAGACTGAAGGTTACGGAGAACCGTTACAAACGGATGGCTGATGGGGGGAGAGTTTCTGGTCGAGATCTGAAGGTGAATGATCTGGTGTGGTTGTCTACCAGGAATATTAAACTTAAAGTTCCCTCCTGGAGGTTGGGTCCCAGATTCATCGGGCCGTACAGGATCAGTTCCATAATTAATCCTGTGGCATTTCGTCTGGACCTCCCTCCTACGTTTAAAATTCATAATGTGTTTCACAAGTCATTACTTAAAAAGTATGTGGCACCAGTCATACCGTCACCTCTACCTCCTTCAGTGGTGGTCAATGATAACGTGGACGGACCTTTCACACAACTCACCCGGACAGACCTGGTCATGAGGGTCCGGGGGCCCCTCGTAGAAGGGGGGGTACTGTCATGGGTACATCGCCACGAAGATCGTCGCGATTGCACATTCTGACTTCTCACAGCTGATCTGCTGTTTCTTTGTTTTTTGGTAATGTGAGAGTTAATTTTTCCTAGCTCTTTGCTAAGGCTAGGTGCAGCCTCGCCCGGCTGCTTTTGATTATGTTCTAATTAGTTTCCTTTATATTTCTGCCAGTCTGGGTGTTAGACGCCGGTGAAAGCATTCATGTAGTTCAGCAGACTGGATCGGTTCTGAGAATATTTAAGCTAAGAGTTCATTAGTTGTTTTTTACTCTTATAGCTTATAGTTTATCTCTGAGACCTTAGGTGTTCCTACTGTGTGTGAGTGTTGTATGTAAGACTTTATTTACTTTATTCCTTCTCTTTCTTGTTTGTCTTTCTGTTCATTATCCGTTACCTGTTCATTCCCTTTGGTGGTAATCAGGGTCCTTCTTAGGACTAGAATACAGTTGGCAGGGATTGATAGGAGACAGGGTTTACGCTGGTGGCCTGGACCTCTGTACCTTTAACAGTACCTCCAGGTTGAGGGATTAGTTAGGACCCCAGTTCAGGGTCAGCTTAGACCCCGGTCACCCTCTAGCCGGAGACAGCGTCTAACGGATCCCGTTTTGACCCACTGGACATTCTGTCAGGTAAATCCATGTTATAATATATCTATGCGCATGTTATATAGTATGTTGCCCTTTTTGATATAGATTACTGACATCTCATATATATATCTGCTATACAGCGTGACAATTGAGTATTCATCTAGTTTTTCTCACAAGTGGCGGTAATGTTATTTGCAGATCCATTCTATGGTATCATTTGCTTAGTTGGTGTTGCATAATTACTCATAAAGACCACATTTTGAGAGGACCAGCCCTGACCTAAACCAGATTTGTCTCTGCACTGCTGTTATAATTCCTGATACCCTATAGATATTAATACTTTTTTATGAAGAACCTCATAAAAGAAAAAAATCTGCACACCAAGGTTTTATTTAGGGCCATCAGGTTGTTTTTCTTCTTTGCATGTAAATATGAACAAGATGAATTGTCCAGAATGTTATATCTTCTATTGATTGTAACTATACATTTTTGTCGAAGTTCAATTGTTTTCTGCTTTCCTTTGTCAAGATGTATTGCTTTGATTTCTTTCTGCCAGAAATGTTATTAAAAGTTTTCACTGTTATGAAATTAAGTTTTTTTGTCTCGCACGTTTCATATTCATAAAGAACTCGCCACATAAACAACAGTAATTTTCATGATATAACCCAGTGCTAAATCTATATCATGGCCCTTAAAGATCATATGTCCATACTGTACCTTACAAATGTAAAAGTAATTAAAGATGAACCCAAACCATTTTTATTTTATGCTAAGCCATTTTCTTAAAGGGAACCTATCAGGTCCCCCATGCCCTCCAACCCCCTCAGCATTCTCATATGTATTACTAAATTCTAAACTTTACATAGATGTGTCAGAAGGGCCTAGGAGACTCAGCCACTTCTGTATTTTCTATAGCTATACCCAGTGTTGTAACTAGAGTCATATGGGCTCCAGTGCAAAATATTTCCCTGGGCTCCCACCTCCAAGTTAGTCAGATGTATGGGCCCTTGTAGCGTTCTAGATTCCATAAAGACATACGTGTTCACCCTTCATGTAATAAGGTCCTCAGCCAAGCACTTCCTTTAATAATGTCCCCTGCCCTGTCCCCTTTCCTAGTATAATGTCCCCTATAATGGGCCTCTTCCTGGTATCATGTTGAACAAGATTCCCACTCGAGGTACCCGGCTGGAGCAGCATTAGATCTCTTAATTGCATACAACACTTATGCCTGGCTGGCGCTCCTACAGACTGTCTATCCCATGTCTCCCTTCCTGGTATCATGACCCACCACCTGGTATAATGTCCCCCTTTCTGGGCCCCTTACTGTTGTAATGTTCTCCATCCTGGTCTACTTCCTGGTATAATGTCTGCTCTGCCACTCTTTTCCAACATATTAAAACAATTACCCATTCTTCTTACCTTCCTCCACTCCCACGATGTGCTGTCATCTTTTATAGCCTTTAACTGACTTTGGCATGCCAGCCATGGGCGGCGCATGGCGTCAGTGCCATGCGTCGCTTGTGACGGGCACACAGACGTCAGTTACTGATCTCTAATTGGCCGGCAGCGTGTATTGCAGTGCAGGGAACTGGCAGATCTCTGCGCCACAATATACTTTCACTGAATGTACATGATAGGATGTACGTCCAGCTGAAATAGAAGATGGTGTTGGCAGGCTCCATTTCCGCATGGGCCTGCTTGCACCTCTGCGACCGTGATTGCTAAGCCCCTGGCTAAACCCCTTATCTGTGTTGAATGGGAAAATCTGTTCTAGATTTTACATTCATTATCAACCACTAGTGTCTGCCATATATAGTAAATACAGTGCCTTGAGAAAGTATTCGGCCCCCTGGAACTTTTCAACCTTTTCCCACATATCATGCTTCAAACATAAAGATACCAAATGTAAATTTTTCGGTGAAGAATCAACAAGAAGTGGGACAAAATTGTGAAGTTGAACGAAATTTATTGGTTATTTTAAATTTTTGTAGAAATACAAAAACTGAAAAGTGGGGCGTGCAATATTATTCGGCCCCTTTAACTTAATACTTTGTTGCGCCACCTTTTGCTGCAATTACAGCTGCAAGTCGCTTGGGGTATGTACAATGTTTGTACATTGTGTGGTGTAGTGACCCCTGATGCAGCTAGGGGGCACTGTGTATGCTCCTCGGGATATGCATGGAGGCATGTGATGGATGGACGGTATGTATCGCAGAGGAGGGTGGCCCTGTGATGGAAGACTGGGCATGTTTTGTTCAGCAGATCTACTGCTGAGAGTTGTGCTATACATTGGGAGGCTTCCAGGTGACTTGGAGAGCTGGGTGGGTCCAGTCACCTACAAACCCACCCAAGGGGTATGTGTCTGAATACCCAAGATAAAGCCTGTAGGTGTTTATGTGTATCAAAAGGACCTGTGGTGAGGTCATGACCATGTGACCTAACCATGTGATTCCTGACCTCACCTGTGGGCGGGGTTACGGGTATGTAACAGAAGTGTGTTTGGCACCTGAAGAGTGTTGTGGGAGTCTGCCAGTGTGGAAAGACTTCCATGTGTCTAGGCAGGACATTACAGAGAGGTCTCTGTGTCTGGAGAGTGTTGTGGGAGTCTGCCAGTGTGGACAGACTTCCATGTGTCTAGGCGGGACATTACAGAGAGGTCTCTGTGTCTGAAGAGTGTTGTGGGAGTCTGCCAGTGTGGACAGACTTCCATGTGTCTAGGCGGGACATTACAGAGAGGACTCTGTGTCTGAAGAGTGTTGTGGGAGTCTGCCAGTGTGGACAGACTTCCATGTGTCCAGGCAGGACATTACAGAGAGGTCTCTGTGTCTGGAGAGTGTTGTGGGAGTCTGCCAGTGTGGACAGACTTCCATGTGTCTAGGCGGGACATTACAGAGAGGTCTCTGTGTCTGAAGAGTGAGGCTCCAGACAGGAGCTGAAGTACTGAAGACTTGTATTGCACGTGGTTGTGAGGTTTATGACGTAATAAACCTGATGACTTTTTGGATAAGAAAAGTGTCTCCTGATTGCCTCTGAAGCAGCTGAGTGAGTTGAAACCTTACAATTGGTGGATGGAATGCTGGCAGCGACCCAAGGAGCACATGTTGCAGTGCTGGGAATCAGGAGCCAGAGGAGGAACGGACGGTCTGTGAAAACCGTAAGTGTGACCAGCGGTCAAGAATAAACTGTATTTATGTTTATGTGGTGCCTCTGAAGATATGAGGTATCTGAAGAAGCTGTTAAGCAATGGTAACAGACAGGTGTCTGTGTTATGTTGACCGGGGTCATTGAAAATGGAGAAAAGAGCATGCTGATAGGATACCTCAGAGGAGTGTCCGGAAACCTGCGTGGCCAACAGGTAACAGACAGGAGTATGTGGTGTACTGACGGGTCAGTGAGAGACTAGTTTTTCTCTGTGGGATGCCTCTGAGAGAGGAGGTGTCTGGAAAATCTCTGTGGCTGAGAGTGTAACAGACAGGAGTCTGTGTTGTGCTGACGGGTCAGTGAAAGACTGTATTTGGTCTGTTTGATACCTGAGAGGAGGTGTCCGGAAATCTCTGTGGCCAAGAGTGTGACAGACAGGAGTCTGTGTTGTGCTGACGGGTCAGTGAGAAACTGTTTTTTTTTTTTTTCTGGAACCCGTGTGAGGTGTTTGCTGTGGCTCGGAGGGGTCATGAAGGTGACAAGCGGCTGACTGTGACTCGTGGGGTCACGAAGGTGACAAGCGGCAAGACGGCGCAGCGTGCAGAGACTTGTGGTAGCAGGAGCTACAGTGACTGTTGCAGCAAGAGGTTCTGCAGCAGCCGGAGCTGCAGTAACAGCCACAGCAGCTTAGGAGTAGCATCTGGAGGTGCTGGTTGTTGGTGGCTGCAACAGAAGTGGTGGCAGTACCAGCAGGAGCTGGTGTGGTAAAAAGGACAGTGTGAACCGAGACACACAAACTCTTAAAGGACCAGTCCACGCCCTAAGTAAAAGACACTATCTAAGGGTACTGTGTGAACTGGGGCCTGTGAGAGCCGTGGTGTGTATCCCAGTGATGGGTGGTGTCCCTAAAAGAGGAGGAGTCCAAAAAGGGGGCGGCAACCCAAAACAAGGATGGTTGCCCAAAAGGGGGCGGAGTCCCAAAAGGGGGTGGTAACCCAAATTGGGATGGTGGCCCAAAAGTGGGCGGAGTCCCAAAAGGGGATAGTGGCTCAAAAGGGGGCGGAGTCCCAAAAGGGGGCGGCAACCCAAAAGGGGATGGTGGTCCAAAAAGGGGTGGAGTATCCCAACATTAAAGGGGAGGTGCCGACGAACTGTTGCCCGGGGCAAATATGTTATGTGTGTCCAGTTTGCCTTATGAACTATCCACCCGGCACAATACTACGGGGGTCTGCCCTGCAGATAAACAATGAAGATGTGGTGTGTCTGGTCGACTCGTGGAGTCCAGTGACTCTAGTGAGGGTTGCACCTGAGGGGTTTCAAATACATGGAAGAAAGGTCGGGGTCACCTGTATCCATGGGGACACTAAGGATTATCAAGTGGCCAGGGTAATCTTTGAGACAGGCTGGGACATTGCAGGACAGGATGTCGCTATAGTCCCTAATTTGTAGTGTCCAGTGGTCATAGGTCGGGACTCCAAACTGTTCTCTGGCTTGTGGGACAGGGGAGTTCCTCTACAGCAGGAGGGAGGCCTGTCTACTGTTGGGGTGGCAGACATTGGGACAGTGACGCCTCCCAAAACTGACGAGTCAGACGGTGACACAGGAGGAAAGGATGCGTCTGCCCAACTTACTGACATGATGTTCCCTGAAATGTATGACAGAAGAACCGATGACGATGTGGTAGATAAGACCTCTGGAACGGACACCCGGTTAGAGGGTAACTAGAGGGTCCACGAGAGTGACTCCTGTGCAGACTGTGACTCGACCGCAAGGGAAAGTGAGTGCAGTAAGCTGGAGCTCGTTGAAGTTACCGGGAGTCGTGAGACAGTGGAAACTGCGGATGCAGGAACGGGCGGAACTCTGGAGAGGCAGAGTGTGCGTGGGTAAGAGTGCTCAGCCGAAAATTTAATTAAAGAAGTGATGGTGCCACATGTGCTGGCTAAAAGAGAGCAGGACCATGAGATAGAGCTGTTTAAAGAAACAGTGAAAGAGACAGTTGAGCGAGAAAGGGTTCTGAGACAAATGATTGAGCACAAAGTGGAGGAGCTGGAGAAGGAAGTCTCAAAGCTCAGAGATCATCTGTCAGCATGTCAGAGTATGAACAAGGCTCTATGGAAAGAGACGGAGGTGCTCAGAGATGCCCAAGAGAAACATCAGCAGGAGCTTCTCCAGAGAGAGGAGGAGTGTCGCGGCTTGGCAGAAGAGCAAGATAGAGTTCTCCGAGAACTCAAGATAGAGGAGGAGACTAGTGCCCAGCTCCAGAAATCTATGGGAGAAGAAATCCAGCAAGGGAAGTGCCATGCAGATGGACACATCAGGGAGAGCAATGTCTTGGAAAACTGTACTAATGCTCAGGACGAGGAGGTCCAACAGTCTGTCCAAGAAGGTGACGGGTCGGTTTTCAAGTGTGTATTAGAGATACCAGAAGACATGCGAGAAGTGTGTGCCAGTGAGGAGGTGCATGAGGCCTTTAAAAAGACGGCTAGTGTGAACTGGGTGCCAGAGACGAAACAGTTAGTCATACTGTCAACTAAGGAAGTCACACTGAAGCGAGTGGCTGTCCTGAGAGACATGCATCTACAATGCCTCCGAACAAAACAGATGATCATGTGGAGGAATAAAGAAGCCGCTCGACGTCTGGAGCAAGCAAGAAAGGCTCAAAGTCAGCTTGGATTGATGGAAGACATCATTCAAGTGCCCAGAGGTCTGGTGAAGAAAGTCATCGGAAGACTTGGGAAAGTGATGCAGGAGATGGTGAATAAGTCCGGTGTGACGAGAGTCAGGATTCCGGCTGATGACGAAGTCCAGGTAGTGGGTGAAGATGGGATGGTTCCGTTCCTCATTGTCAGATCCATGGAGAGCCTTGGGAATATCCGGATGCTCCTGGAGTATCGTGTGTTGTACCTGAGAAAAGTAGAGCAGCTACGACTTGAGAGGGAGCAGGTCAACAGAAACCTGCAGGAAATGGGAAGAAGATGGCCGCCACCTTCAACCCGTGGTATTGAGAGGCGAAGAGGTTCGCTTAAGACTAAAAGTCCTCAAGCTGGAGATAATACAGGAAATAGGTCGCCTGATGGAAGAGGTAGAAGTAGTGATGCCTCAGTTAGCTCAGTGATGAGTGACCTAAGCAGGAGAACCTGTAGTGGACGATATGAAAAGGACTCAGACCAGACAAGACGTATGGGTGCAAGCGAATTGCGACGCCGTACTGACCGCTGGGGATGCGGGTGGTCTGACAGGGGGGCGTCGTCAGCAAAAGATGTGACAGAATCGGAGGACAGACGCCTACCAAAGAGATCAGTATCAGGGTCCGACTTAGAGAGATGTTTTGACTGGCAGAGACGACCGAGAAGGGTCTCTGGTCGGGTAACAAGTGTTCAACCCCAAAAGTTTGAACAGAGGGGGAGGTATGTGGTGTAGTGACCCCTGATGCAGCTAGGGGGCACTGTGTATGCTCCTCGGAATATGCATGGAGGCATGTGATGGATGGATGGTATGTATCGCAGAGGTGGGTGGCCCTGTGATGGAAGCCTGGGCGTGTTTTGTTCAGCAGATCTACTGCTGAGAGTTGTGCTATACATTGGGAGGCTTCCAGGTGACTTGGAGAGCTGGGTGGGTCCAGTCACCTACAAACCCACCCAAGGGGTATGTGTCTGAATACCGAAGATAAAGCCTGTAGGTGTTTATGTGTATCAAAAGGACCTGTGGTGAGGTCATGACCATGTGACCTAACCATGTGATTCCTGACCTCACCTGTGGGCGGGGTTACGGGTATGTAACAGAAGTGTGTTTGGCACCTGAAGAGTGTTGTGGGAGTCTGCCAGTGTGGACAGACTTCCATGTGTCCAGGCAGGACATTACAGAGAGGTCTCTGTGTCTGGAGAGTGTTGTGGGAGTCTGCCAGTGTGGACAGACTTCCATGTGTCCAGATGGGACATTACAGAGAGGACTCTGTGTCTGAAGAGTGTTGTGGGAGTCTGCCAGTGTGGACAGACTTCCATGTGTCCAGGCAGGACATTACAGAGAGGTCTCTGTGTCTGGAGAGTGTTGTGGGAGTCTGCCAGTGTGGACAGACTTCCATGTGTCCAGATGGGACATTACAGAGAGGTCTCTGTGTCTGGAGAGTGTTGTGGGAGTCTGCCAGTGTGGACAGACTTCCATGTGTCTAGGCGGGACATTACAGAGAGGACTCTGTGTCTGAAGAGTGTTGTGGGAGTCTGCCAGTGTGGACAGACTTCCATGTGTCCAGGCAGGACATTACAGAGAGGTCTCTGAGTCTGGAGAGTGTTGTGGGAGTCTGCCAGTGTGGACAGACTTCCATGTGTCTAGGCGGGACATTACAGAGAGGTCTCTGTGTCTGAAGAGTGAGGCTCCAGACAGGAGCTGAAGTACTGAAGACTTGTATTGCACGTGGCTGTGAGGTTTATGACGTAATAAACCTGATGACTTTTTGGATAAGAAAAGTGTCTCCTGATTGCCTCTGAAGCAGCTGAGTGAGTTGAAACCTTACAATTGAGAAACTGAAATTCTTGCCCATTCTTTCTTGGCAAACAGCTCGAGCTCAGTGAGGTTGGATGGAGATAGTTTGTGAACAGCAGTTTTCAGCTCTTTCCACAGATTCTCGATTGGATTCAGGTCTGGACTTTGAGTTGGCCATTTTAACACCTGGATACTTTTATTTGTGAACCATTCCATTGTAGATTTTGCTTTATGTTTGGGATCATTGTCTTGACAAATATCCGTCCCAGTCTCAAGTCTTTTGCAGACTCCAACAGGTTTTCTTCAAGAATGGTCCGGTTTTTGGCTCCATCCATCTTCCCATCAATTTTAACCATCTTCCCTGTCCCTGCTGAAGAATAGCAGGCCCAAACCATGATGCTGCCACCACCATGTTTGACAGTGGGGATGGTGTGTTCAGGGTGAAGAGCTGTGTTGCCTTTACGCCAAACATATCGTTTGGCATTGTTGCCAAAAAGTTCGATTTTGGAGTCATCTGACCAGAGCACCTTCTTCCCCGTGTTTGGCGTGTCTACCAGGTGGCTTGTTGCAAACTTTAAACAACACTTTTATGGATATCTTTGAGAAATGGCTTTCTTCTTTCCACTGTTCCATAAAGGCCAGATTTGTGCAGTGTACGACTGATTGTTGTCCTATGAACAGACTGTCCCACCTCAGCTGTAGATCTCTGCAGTTCATCCAGAGTGATCATGGGCCTCTTGGCTGCATATCTGATCAGTCTTCTCCTTGTTTGAGATGAAAGTTTAGAGGGACGGCCGGATCTTGGTAGATTTGCAGTGCATATGATACTCCTTCAATTTCAATATGATCGCTTGCACAGTGCTCCTTGGGATGTTTAAAGTTTTGGAAATCATTTTCTATCCAAATCCAGCTTTAAACTTCTCCACAACAGTATCATGGACCTGCCTGTTGTGCTCTTTGGGCTTCATGATGCTCTCTGTGCTTCAAACAGAACCCTGAGACTATCACAGAGCAGGTGCATTTATACGGAGACTTGATCACACACAGGTGGATTATATTTATCATGGTGGATTATATTTATCATCATTAGTCATTTAGGACAACATTGGATCATTCGGAGATCCACAATGAACTTCTGGAGTGAGTTTGCTGCACTGAAAGTAAAAGGGCCGAATAATATTGCACGCCCCACTTTTCAGTGTTTGTATTTCCACATTGAGAGTCCTCAGTGGTTGATACCTTTTAAAGGGAATCTGTCACCCTAAATTGGCAGGATATTTAAATGATGGCAGTCAGGTCAGATGGGCGGTGTTTTGGGTACTTGCCTTAGCATGTTGTTCGCCGCTGTCTCCATTTTTTCTGGGAATTGTAGTCGTTGCCCTCCATATAACGCACCTGCACATTGCAATCATGAATTGCGCACGTGCAGTATGCTTTGCCCGCAGACTGCAATGCGCAGGCGCGTTATATGGAGGGCAACGACTACAATTCCCAGAAATAATGGAGACAGCGGCAAACAACATGATAAGGCAAGTACCCAAAACACCGCCCATCTGACCTGACTGCCATGATTTAAATATCCCGCCAATTTAGGGTGACAGATTCCCTTTAATGGCTAACTGAAAAGATGGTAACAAATTGCAAGCTTTCGAGACTACTCAGGTCTCTTCATCAGGCAAAGACTAATACAAAATCAAAAGAATCACATATTTATACACAACACAGCACAGAAACAATGCAATAGACCTTTGACACTCTCAATGCTGGAATGAACCTATCACATGGATTTATGGCCTTTTACATCAATTAATGAATTTGCTCCCAAGAACCTGTGATAGTATCACAAAACATTACCAGACCCCAATCAGAGGGCAATAAAACTTTCACACTCCTTATCTATGAACTGTTCCAATATTTATGTTCATCTCTATCTCCCATATTGACAGTTTTGCTTTACGTCACTTGTCTTATCTATTGCATTGTTTCTGTGCTGTGTTGTGTATAAATATGTGATTCTTCAGATTTTGTATTAGTCTTTGCCTGATGAAGAGACCTGAGTAGTCTCGAAAGCTTGCAATTTCTTACCATCTTTTCAGTTAGCTATTAAAAGGTATCAACCACTGAGGACTCTCAATTCTAAATATTTTTCTATCTACTGGCTAACACGGTACGAAGATATACATCTTTCCTGTATTTCCACAAAAATGTAAAATAACCAATACATTTCGTTAAACTTCAAGTGTCCCACTTGTTGTCGATTCTTCAACAAAAACTTACATTTGGTATCTTTATGTTTGACGCATGATATGTGTGAAAAGGTTGAAAAGTGCCAGGGGGCCGAATACTTTCGCAAAGGCACTGTAGGTTTTGCAGTTCTTAGGCTAAAAAGTCTTCATTTTATTCTGGCTGAAGACACATTTACAGGATTATTCATTTTTACTCTAAAGTTACGTTTGCTTTAGTCTGATCACACACTCCTCCACCAGTTGCCATTGCATGCACAGAAGAAATGTGTAATCTGTGAAGAAAGCTGCAGTAACAAGAGCAGGAGGAGAATCTATCATACCAATATAATAGTAAGTGCCAAAAAATCATGTCCCCAACACATCTGTTAGACTTAAGAAATGTGGCGGAACCCATCACTTCATTCTGCAGCCAGCAATAGACAGTGTAATACAGCAGCTATAGGAGGCATACGGTGCAACATTTTTATTAATTTTTAAATTTTAATGAAACCCAATTGCAAAAATGATTTTTTTTTGCCCCAATTCCATGCATATAAGTAAGGAAAAAAGACCACCAAGGTGGACAAGCCCTTTAAGTTGATTAAGAAGATGGGTATAAGAACAAGAGAAAACCAATGTAAAGGCTCCCATAGAAATTAGATTAAAGCCAGACAAACGTACCAATTTCAGTGGGAGCAGCCAACCATGTAATGTATATGGGGGGCTCCTTGACTGTTCCTCAAAACATGATTTTGTATGGACAGATGGGAACCCTCTCTTATTCTCTAGCCATAGGTGTCAGACTGCTTTCTCCTCTTTGGAGGAACACTTGGCCAAGCATTGCGCATTCAGGAGAGAAAGCTGTTGGCTGCTACGTGCCCGTTCAGCAATCTAAGTTGTATTTCTACCTTGAGAGTGAGTGATTCTGAAGATATGTAATGGTGACAATAGCAATAAAACTTCCCTTCCCTCATTTGCCATGGACAACAGGTCACTATTTGTTATGGTTTTCATCAATGAGGCCAGTTGTTTCTATCTCTCGTTGCTTTGAGTATGGCTGCAAACCACTCATGGGACCATTCAGTTTACAATGCACTCAGCATTCTATTTCCAGTTATGGGGATGGGTCATCTCCTGCTATTTTAAACCATGAGAAGAGTCAATAAGTTTCCAAAACCACAAACAATGTAATTCTCATTGGACGGTGATCATGTAGCTTCATAAATTGCTTCCAGATGAATTTACACACACTGCTAGTACTGCTGCTTCTCATGACAGCGTTGTTGGGAGAAGAAGAGGAAGTTAGAGATAAGTATACATAAACTAATATTTTTAGTACCTACCATAAAGAAGTGATCATCTTTATTAATCAAAGATAACATATATCTAGATAGAGAGAGTCGAACAGTTGCAATGTACATAGTGTGATGCCAAGAGACATATTATAGGATGGGTAAAAAGAGCATTTGCCCAAGAACCTCTTCCATGATGGGGCTTCTCTTGGAGAGATTATGCAGCTTTTACTCATATCTTCATGCCCTAAACTAGTAAGTAATAGGGGCTTATCCAGGGTCCAGTATGTATTTCAACTACCACAGTGGGAGGTTGACAAGCTATCTCTGGTAGCACTTATCTCCTTGTTGGTTGTGTAAAGGGTATGCCACACTGAACAATATCGCTAACGGGATCGCTAAAAAACGTCACTATTTAGCGATCCCGTTAGCGATGTTGTTCAGTGCGGCAGCTGCCAGCGACGAGCTTCCTGCTGTGATCTCGCTCGTCGCTGGAATCGTTCCGGACCCTATTTTCTCGTCGGCGCTCCCGCTGGGTAAGTATATATCGCTAGTGTGGCACCTTTTCTTAGCGATTTAGCGGTACTTTTGCACCGCTAAAGTCGTTAAGAAGATCGCTAACGGCGATAGCGTCGTTAACTATATCGCTAAATGTGGCCGCACTTAGCGATATAGAAACAATCCCGCTAGCGATCGCATTAGTATGCGTCGTTATCGTGATCGCTAGCGGGATTGTTTAGTGTGGCAGTACCTTAAGGTACTGCCACACTTAGTGATCTCGTTAGCGATCTCAATAACAACGCAAGCTAATGAGATCGTTTTTGTGATCGTTTTAATGTCGCTAGTAGCTGCCACACTTAGTGATCTCGTTAACGACTCATAAGCGGTTAGCGATCTCATTAACGACTTTAACGGTCATTGCGATGTAAAAAACAGCGCACATCGCTCACAAAAGGTGCCAGACAGCGATTCAGGCTCACCAGCGGGACGCCAACGATCTAAATACGGTCCAGAACTCTAGTGAACGATCAGCGAGATCACAGCAGGGGCCACGTCGTTGCTACATGCCACACACGTTAGCGTCACGAACGAGATCGCTAAATAGTGACGTATTTTAGCGATCTCGTTGGCGACGCTGTTTAGTGTGGCATACCCTTTAAGGATGTCAAGGGTATTAACCCTTGAAATGTTTGCATTCTTTTGGGTGTGTTGATGTATGCCTTTTATGTTCTGTTTGACATCATCTTTCTGTGTTATGTCTGATTAGTGGGGTGTATAGATGTAGATAGACAGTGCTTCCTTGGGGTCACTAGAGGAGGACACTAGTAGTGTAGTCTATATATATATATATATATATATATGTGTTAGATATAGCTTGTGAGTGATCACTAATGGGGGCATGTTTAGAGATCCAATTAGGAAGTTATAAAAATATGTCACTGCAGTACTTGGGTAGAACTCTAGATGGGGCATTGAGCCCATCCAGTCCAATAGGGACAAATGGTTAGGGACTTTTTGTCAGGGAAAGATCTCCTCGTAGCGGAGGTCTGTCAGGAAGATTTCCTCGTAGTGGAAGTCAGTCGGGGGTGGACCTTGCTAGAGTAAGGACGTCCACATTCCTGGGCCCTGTGGAGTGACAAGTAGAGTGGAAGGTACCAGCAACCTGAGAGCTGCCGGTGAAGGATTCACAGTGGGAACGTGAGCCCCAAAGTCTGTGGGCTGACGTAGCAGAGGCCAGTGGAAGATTCACTGTGGGAACGCTCAGCAGAAGAGTGCGTGCATGAGCGTAGTAGCGAGTGGGCCACCAGCAAGTATCCAGGCAGAGAGGTGGACGACCTAGCTAGTAGATGTGTATTTCTATACTGGATTGAAGTGTCTCCAAGGAAAGAGATCGAAGTGCCGTTTTAACGGGGCTCCTCGTCCCATCAATTCTTTGTGGTCTATTCTGTTGTAGTAGAAGAGAAGAAGCGGAGTTGTGGAAAATGTACTGCTGTTACCGCATAAGACGTGCTAATGGTGTTTTGGATGTGCTGTGTCCGGAGGAAAATAAAGCAGAACTATTTGACGTGATACTGGACTCTGATTCTAATTATTCCATATACTCTGTCACGGGGGAAGAACACCCCAGGAAAATAGAGGTAACCTGAGTGAAGAATGCAGCTGCTCCCAGTAAGTTCACCCTCGGCCAACCCTTTAC
The DNA here is from genome assembly GCA_033576555.1 of Oophaga sylvatica. NCBI lineage: Eukaryota > Metazoa > Chordata > Amphibia > Anura > Dendrobatidae > Oophaga > Oophaga sylvatica. The sequence goes on along the minus strand of JARQOD010000003.1, from coordinate 255,663,233 downwards.
AGTTAGAAAAGGGATTAAGTTTGGTCAGAGGACAACAGGGTGGCCATCATAAAAATGTATTTGTCTTTAGATCTATTTCCCAATGGTAGAATGTGCTGGTAAATATCTATTATATCTTATTTTTGTGTATTCAGTTTAGTCACATCTAAGACAATTAGATCCTAACATTAATAATGTTGTTTGGTGCTACAACAATAATGTGTACTTTTTCCACAAATTATGTCATTCTTGTCCTTGGGCTGTAGCAGGTATGGCAATCCTATTTACATGAGAATTATCTACTATACCAGACATAGTCTATGGAAATTGTTGTGTTATTTCTATAAAAAGTAGACCTTTGATCCCCATGTTCTGCATATAAATAGTGCAGTTCTTAGAATCTGGGGTTTTGTAGGCCATCATCATAGATGATCCTTAACACCTTAACCCCAGGAAGATTTTCCATTTTTTGCGTTTTTTATTCTTTGCTCCCCTTCTTTCCAGAACCATAACTTTTTTATTTTTCTGTCAAAATGGCCATGTGAGGGCTTGCATTTTGCGAGTTGTACTTTTGAAAGACACCATAGGTTTTAACATATCGTGTACTGAAAAACGGGAAAATAATTCCAAATGCGGTGAAATTGCAAAAAAGTGCAATCCCACAGTTGTTTCTTTTTAACCATGTTCAGTAAATGCTATAACTGACCTGCCACTATGATTCTCCAGGTCATTACGAGTCCATAGACACCAAACATGTCTAGATTCTTTTTTATCTAAGTGGTGAAAAAAATATATAAAAATGGCACCATTTTCCGAGACCGGTAGCGTCTCCATTTTTTGTGATCTCGGGTTGGGTGAGGTCTTATTTTTTGTGTGCTGAGCTGACGTTTTTATTGATACCATTTTGGTGTCGAAACAATCTTTTGATCGCCTGTTATTGCATTTTATTGCAATGTAATGGCGACCAAAAAAACTTAAAATGGGCATTTTTTTTTTCTCGTTACGCCATTTAGCGTTCGGGTTATTTTTTTTATATTGATAGATTGGGCGATTCGTGCCACAGGGCGGCGCGCATAGCAGTCTGGCAATGACAACCAAAGAGGTCTGCTGCAGACCTCTGGTTGTCATGCCGACCCATTGTTGACCCGTGAGCATGTGATGGGGTCACTGACGGGCAGGATTCGTGATAC